>JASFAT010000662.1:0-341041 GCA_031353405.1 Baronia brevicornis | reverse complement strand
ATGTGGACTGTCAAAAGTTTTACTTAGCTAAGATCCGCGGCAAGCAAAACAATAACAGAAAATTAATAATGTATGTTTTTCCGTTGGGTTAAGTGGATTTATTTGGAACTTAAACCAAAAACTTACCGAAAATCGGCCATCAACTCTCCGCCCACCAACCACTATACACAACACCAAACACACACTACCACTTTTCCATCTTGTAAACGTCACGTGTTTCACCCCAACACGAGGCATCTTCAGGTATAGTAGACTCTACGGAAGACAACCTACACATTATTAATTTTCTGTTATTGTTTTGCTTGTCGCGGATCTTAGCTAAGTAAAACTTTTGACTGTCCACATAGTGATGGATTTCCGCAAAGTAACGCCTGACTCCACTAATAACCTTATCATTATAAAAAAAATAGATCATATATTAAAAAAGCAGTAGCAAGCAAGTAAGTGACACCGGGCTATAGATAAATAATTTCATTTGTTAAACGGGTTGATAAATAATTCGTCACATATATGTGACGCTGGTAGCGAGAGGCTAAAGAGCACTCGAGCTAAATACAATAAATATTAACTTATATATATATATATATATATATATATATATATTGCGTTGTGTGTAGCTCCGACCTTATCCATTATTGTCGTACTGAGAATAGTTTTGTATTTAAATGAATGCAGCCATAAAGTTTCTACTGCGTGACTTATCACTTCACACAATTACATACAGATAAGCGTTGCAATGGATGACAATACTGTAATAACTTAAGATTTTATAAAGGCCGGACTATACATATATATGTATAGCTAGGCCTTTACTGTACTTTCAATCCACAAAATAAAGGAATAGTTATTGTTTGAACTATACGTCTTAAATATTCGAACCCACGACCATTGACTTTTTAAATAATTAAATGAGATCATTTTTTTTTTACCTAAATAGGTTTATATAAAAAAAATTTTAGTAAAAACCCCTCTTCGGATTCGACTCTCCGTGTTCTTTAACAAAAAAAACCCTTTAATTTTTTTTTTTTTATTTTTATTATCTTCTTATAGGCCATCCGTACATAACATCACACGAATTTCGTCATTTTTGGATCCCATGTTTAAATGTGTAACGTCACATATTTTGCAATTTTACATTTAGAAATTATTTTAATAATTAAAATAACTTCAGAAATTATTTATATATTTCTTAAATATTAATAGAGTCGGCTATATCTTAAAGTTCATAGCTGGAGTTGAAGTTTACAGTTTAAACACATTAGATCAGGGATTCCCAAACTAGTCGATATCGACCCCCTGGGGTCGAGATCGGTCTCCCAGGGTCGACGTAAACAAAAACTGATTTTGGCAGTCGACAAGGTCTAAAAAATCGACCACTATTAATTAACACAAGTTCTTATTACAAAGTTTCAAGATATGTGAAACAAGAAACATGAGACACACCCATCTCATTGATTAAGAAGCAATAAATCTGTTGTATTTTACATATTATTTTTATTTATTATGTATTAAATATTATCGTATTTAAATTTAAACATTAAGATATTTTTTTAATGTTGAATGAATTGCTTTAATAAATGTTTAATAATAAGTAAATATACAAATACAGTACCTAATAGTTTTATTTTCATAATAATGAAAATTACTTGGGGGGTCGATAGAGTTTTCGAAAACGTATATAGGAGTCGACGATCAAAAAAGTTTGGCAACCCCTGCTTTATATTTATACATTGACGTCACGACCCTTACGACTCGTCCCTGGTCACACAACCTCACACTTTGTTGATCCCATCGTACTCACATACGTGTGACGTAATTTATACATGGCCCCTACAGAGAGTTGAGACATGGCTACTGGTCTAAGTGTCACTACAATACTGTAATTTATTAATTGCTCACTTCGATATTGCCTTCGACACGTGAAATAAAAGCTGATGCGCCTTTTCCTTCGGCAAGAGTCTCAGGCCAGCAGTGGCGCGGACTATCAGCGGCGTGGATCTCCTTTTTTCGACCGGCGTTAGAAACTCCGCCTTTTTGATCAACTGAACTATTGTTTCTGCTCCCTGAAACATTTCGTTACGTGGTAAAAAAGTTACAAAATTTAAAAACGTAAATGTATATGTGGCCGTATTAGAATTAGTCAAAGTGCCTACCAAACTGAATGCCATTGGGCATTATTTAATAGTCAACCAGCGGGCGAAACTGAGAAATCGGAGGTGGTGCAGCTTGAAATAAAATAAACTAAAAACTTTTTGTATAAGTTTGACAACATACACTCTTTTGCAATAAAAGGTTTTCATTTTTTCTACATTATTTGTAATAATTTAGTTCCAAAGATGTTTTAATAGACAAACTATGTTACTGGCACTTAATAAAGAGTCTGGATATGAAAATAAGTTAATTCCAAATTCAAAGTTTTTGTTTTTTTAAAAAAAATAATCCCTTTTTTAGTTTGTGACTTTTTACTTACTTTTCGCGGGTTGTTAGAATGTTATCAGACAACTACTTAAACTAACTTCTTGTTATTTTTAATAGAATTATTTATGTTTACATCATCCTGCCTTATTTTGACTTAAAATAGATATCTTTGTGTCTATTGTAATGGCAGAAAAAGCTAAAAGAGCTAATACAATTATAGCGCTGCCAGAAGATGGGTGTAGCCAATGTTACGTCTCACATCGGTTAAAAGTGATATCGTTCAATCGTCCAAAGAACCTGGACTCGATACCAAGAGATAGGCTCAGTTCAGAAAAGGTAAGGTTCTTGGAGAAACGTTGCATCCAACCACGAGACAACCGCTTTTTAGAGACTCAGACGCTGAGGAACCGCAAATGCAGCAAGTAAAAATTATGACTGTCGACATAGTAGTGGACTTCCGCAAAGTAACGCTCGACTATGGAGTCGAGCGTAATGGTAATGGTATAATGGTATAATGGTAATCATCAATATAGTATTATTTAATTTTAGCATTAATGTGTCATGTATGTGTCACGAATAAAGCTTTCTATTTCTATAATAATACCTGCATCAACAGTGTGGGAGAATGTCTCCCTGAGCTTGCACCATTACGCTCAGGCAGCCTTTCGTATTCTACTATGGGCGCAATTTTGTGGTCGATAAAGGCCGTCAACGCATCTGCGAAGACCCTGGCGTTGGGCATGTCTACGTCATGCTCGTTTGCTTGTTATGTGATAAAAGAAAATCTAAGAATCAATATACCTTTTCCGGGTCGTCTGCATACGAGGACAGCCCCGGCTTAGACTGCTCAAAAAACTCTTCCACCAAGTCCAGACTGGGTGATGCGAATACTGAAAAGTTTAACGATCTCTCACAAATACACTGTTGTGGCAGAGACAGGGTAACACAAATACAAAGGGTAACATAAACCAAAGGTGTGATTGTCTTGCTTTACAGCATAGCCCCCTCCCCCAAGTTATCTCCAAAACGTTCAGTCCCTCGCTTTCCTCATCCAGGTCGCTCTTGCTAGTTTCTTAAGATCATCGTTCCACCTCTTGTACGGTATATATGCATATAGTATAGTTGAAATAAGGATAAAACATACCTGTAAAAGGTACCCTAAATTTATACGCCAGCACCCTCGACCCAGAAGATCCGGCGTCGATGATGACGGCGTGATGGTACACACTCTCGTAACCGAGACTCTTCGCGAGGCCATCGAACCACTGTGTCTGCCCCGCGAACAACCCTATCAACAAGCAGTTTAACAAAATGTAACACAAATAAATAAATATGCTATAAAAACATTTCGTATTCCTTTATTGCAATATAAAAAAAATTTTCATTTTTCTTCAACAAATTTTCGTAAAACGAAACGTGCATAAAAAACTTTACATTTTTATCTGTGGCGTAAACATTAAAATGAAATGCGCATAAAAAAAATTCAATTTTTATCTGTGGCCGTTGCAGACAATTATTCATTCAAATTAAGAACCTGATTGAACGACGTTAGAGACAAATTTATGCAACATCGCAATCGGAGTGAACGTATTCCGAACAGCAGATGCAAATACGTTGCCTTCTGTCTTGTTCGTCGTTTGTTCTTCTTTTACTGTTCCCCTAATACGGGTGACGCGGTCTGCTATGAACTTTTACCGTTACCAGAATATGGGTCACGTGAGTGTCAGCTTGTTAAATATTAAACTTAATTTTTTTTTTACAGGTGAGCTTTAATTTTGTTTTATGGGAATAGATCGAGTTATAGGCGACTTGGTAAAGAAAATAGTAATACAAAAAATAGCACTAAACGTCCTCAACCTTATCGCATTGCATAGTTCAAAATAGATTGCATAGTTCGCCTTAACACAGCGCGATAACGCTCCGTAGGCGACGTGAATAAACAATCTATTAGCTAACCAGTGCTTTCCAACCTTTTTTCGTTCCCGTACCCCTCCATAAAACTTTTCATTTTTGTGTACCCCTCCCCTAATAACGCCATACCAACTCCTTAAAATCTCGTTTCTCTTAAAATACATCTATATGGTCAATCTCTTTGAAATATCACTTTGAAATATATCTGGTACTACCACTATAGACTTGTTATCATTATAGTTATAGAGTTACTGTTTTTATCATTTTAATATTTAACACCTTAGGAAGGTAATACTTATAAAGTTCATTTTTAACTACATATTGTAGACATAATACATTACAACTAATGTTTACTGTTATAACGTTTTAACATCTCACAATTAACTGTTTTAACATCTCAGTATTTCCGCCATTACCAATATAATCTTCACGTATCGGATAGGACCCCGCGTACCCCCAAGGGTACGCGTACCACAGGTTGGGAATCGCTGAGCTAAGCGAACCTAATGCATATTTACAGCGACGTTCCACTTGTGTAGACTCGGCTTTAACTAGACAAGAGTAAATATGATTCATGACACAATTTGACATTGGATAGACAATACGATCTTAGTTTCTCGGCTTGTATTTTAACTTTATTTTTTCATTTGAATGTAAGCAAATGAACTAGTCGCTTATTTTTTAAGTTTAATTTTAAGGTTTGAACAATTCAACTAATACTTAAATACATGAATTACACATAAATTTTATCTTTCCGAGCTTCTTCTCCAAATCAAAGTTTTTTCTTCGCGTATTAACTAGTGCAAATAAATTATTCTATCTATCTACCCAAACACATAATGCTGTCGAAAGAATTTACTACGTTTCCTCACACTTGACACATGTCGACCCAAAAAAGAGCAAAAACGTAATAAACCGCGAAATGAAAACTTAACACCAGAGCCAAAAATGCTTTTAAGATTTATGAAAAAATTTAACAGGGTTGAACCTGACTGTTTTTGAGTGATCAGATATCACTCAAAAACAGTCAAGTTGCACGCTGTACAAAAAAAAATTCTATTGGTCGTAGAGCTGAGACATTCGCACTATTCGACGGACTACTTTTTTCTAATCCGCATATGCAATAAAAAAATTTGACATGTGTCACTTACAGCGTTTTCGCTTTGGGTCGATATGTATATATAATGCAATTGACACTTTCAAGATCTCTCATAAAAAGGCTTCCGTGTTCAATTCGAATAAAATATGAAAAAAATATATAAAACTTTACAAACCAAATAGAAACTTTTAATGATTGTTAGCGCGATCAGAAAAAAAAATTAACGAAATACCACAAAGTGAAACGCGGACAAAAAACAATTTTAATTAAATGAAATACCTGCAAATAAAAAAGGCAGCGAGACCACTGCAGTTGCGTTCGCCATTGTTCACTCACTGAACACAAATACCACGCTGCAATTTTGTTTTCAAACAAAACCGCGTACATTATCTGACCCGCGGACAGTAGTAGACCATAAGGGCTAATACACACCAGTTAGGCGAGAGCCATTAATTCGATATCGCCGAGTTATCGATTTCAATTTCAGTTTATTGCATTCCACAGTGTATACATAAGTTATCCGGTGGTAAAAATAGGTTTTCAAACTAAACTATAGCTTTTGACTTTTCCCGCCAACTTACATCATAGACGTTGTTTTTATTTCATTTCCATAATCTTATATAATTATCGGTTATATTGTTTAATTGTGGTGGCGTATTATGCAATATAGTTCGATTAATGCGTATAAGAAGGTTTTGGTAAAATAGCCACCATTTTGTCAAGACATAACGTGATAAACTGACTTGTTACATTTCCAGAGATTTGATATTATTGTATTTTACTTGATAATGGCATAATAGTTATAACCCGTTGACTGAAAAAGTTCATAGAAGGTTTTGGTAAAATAGCCACCAATTTAACGAGGCGTAACGTGATAAGCTGACTTGTTACATTTCAAGAGATTGGATATTATTGTATTTTTTTTGACACTGGCATAATAGTTATGACTAATTGCCATCAAAGAAAAAGAAAAGAACTATAGCTTTCAAACAAGGAATATTTGAGCACATTTATATTAGGTTATAGGCAGTGTTACATGTTTTTTATAACGTGTGTGCGCACTTTTTTAAGTGTGCAGTTTTTTCAAAATAAAATAAAAAAAAATTGTAGCCAATAAGCTACCAGTAATAACATCTTCGAATTGATACGTACGGCCTACAAGCGTTACAGTGATTCCCGGTCTCGTATCTCATCAACCATAATGGATGGATATTATATGTAGATGTAATTTTTCATGTGAAAAATATGTGTGTGCGCGCGCACACGCGCAAAGCTTATAGATAGTTCAATCCTTATTTGAAAGTAGTAGTCAAGGTTGAAAACCTTATTCTGTCACCGGATACCCTTTATAAGGTCTTAATTAATATTAGAGCGACATGGACCCTGTAGGACATAACAAGAGCGGAACTCATCAAATAATAAAATATTTACAACATTTCGGAGTAGGTAATTATATTATTATTTTATTTATATAATTATTTATTATATTATTGCGTCTAAAAAGCATCTTAATCAGAAAAAAAATCATACACACACACAGACACACACAGACACACACACACACACACAGAGACACACACACACACACACAGAGAGAGAGAGAGAGAGAGAGACACACACACACAGAGAGAGAGAGAGAGAGACACACACACAGAGAGAGAGAGAGAGACACACACACAGAGAGAGAGAGAGAGACAGAGAGACACGCACACACAGAGACACAGACACACACACACAGACACACACACACACACACACATTATTAGATTAAGTGCTGGTCTAACAATCTGATGTCAAATGATGTCGTTTATTGTGGTTCGGTTCTAGGACCTATTTAGGACAATTTTTATGAAGTATATTTCCTAATAGAAAAATTGTATATCTTAGTTGGTAAACCATATTTTATAATACAAGCATTAATTAACTTTATAACGCAAACTAATGTAGGCCTTAATTTTTTTAGGTCTTCCAATCATACATATTGAAAAAATTAGCCAAAAATCCTTCAACAGTACCAATCAAACTGACTTATCTGACATTTTATGATACATTTTTAAAAACAGATAAGAATTAATTGTGACATATATATGTAATTAACTAACATCAATAAAGGTTGTTAATATTATAGATAAATGGATTTACAATATCCCTTTTTTTTCACAGCCCATATATGTCCCACTTAGGAAACTTCGTCAGGTCTTCTCGTCGCCAATACCTCGCAGACTTTTGTCTTCAAGCTCTGCTGAAGACAAAAGTCTTCAACCAGTATGTCCTACCTATATTCTCCTACGGCGCCGAAACGTGGACACTGACAGTGCGTATATTTCACAGCTCAGAATAACTCAGAGAGCTGTGCCCGGAGTTTCTCTGGTAGATATGATTTGCAATGAAGAAATCCGCCAGAGAACCAAAGTCACCGACAAAGTCTCTCGAATTAGCAAACTAAAGTGGCAATGGGATGGTCACATTTGTCGGAGATCCGACAATCGTTGGGGCAAACGAGTTCTGGAGTGGAGACCGCGTCTTGGTAAACGTAGTGTGGGACCTGTTAGACGGTGGGACGAACTGCGCAGGGCGACTGGCAGAAACTGGATAAGTGAAGCCGAAGATTTGGTTAGGTGACGCTTCTTGAGGGAGTCCTTCCAGACAAAGGGAGACACTCAGTCGCCATGCTCTTTGCACGGGGAGATGTTGCATTTTGTTACCTGACATAACATAATGCATAATTTTTTCTTAAAAAATTTCCTTAACTATTTACAATTACTCTTTTATCCCCATTTACAAGTTCCCACTAACTGATCCAGTTAAAGAAACGGTTAGTAGACAGTTACTGAGCGTTACATGAATAACGAAGTTAAAGAATAAATTAAAGTAGCTTACTTACCCAAAAAGTATGTGGCACATAATGCTAATATAATTAGCAAAATAAATACTTTCTTCAACCTCCTAGGTGGTTTTATGGATATACTTCTAGTATTGATATGTGAGTTTGAGGTATTATCTTTTAACTGAAAAGAAATCAAACATTCTATCAATGCACATGTAGAGGTATTTCATGAAGGTGGCAATGAAAAGAGGCAAATTTTGGGATAATTTACTGCAGAACCACAAAATGTTTTGTTAAACGGCAATTTATTTGTCCGAAGAGTTAATGTTTCTTGTACAAAGGTTGTGATATATGCTAATTACAAAACTGTGAAATTTGTTAATACAATGTCCAGGCATGCATGAACTTAAGGCATGTAATTGAATCCGACCATTGGATTCAATTACATGCCTTAAGTTCATGCATGCTGTGGGATTCAGTCAAGATAGTATGTTGCTCAGAATTTTTATCTATGAGGAGATGTCAAGCAGGAACTTCGGTTAATAGTGGGTATATCCCAATCCTGGAAGCTTATGCTGTTAGTTTAATATTGTTTCACTTTTATTATCTGTTATTAGTATTGAAAGTTTACTGCTTCATAAACTGAAAAATGAATCTCTTACCTTTAAAGCATCAAACTGTTATTTAAACAATTATCATTCTTTCACTACTAAAAAATTAAAGTAATATTAAATAGCGTTGGAATTTAAATACATACAAAGCTATTGCAATATTTATCATTTTAGTAAAGAAAATATTGTTTTAATATGTTGAAAGTATAAATATAAATTTATAAAAGATAAAAAATTAACACAGGAATTATATGAAAAACATTAGCCGTATTTGAGACTAT
The DNA here is from genome assembly GCA_031353405.1 of Baronia brevicornis. Lineage (NCBI taxonomy): Eukaryota > Metazoa > Arthropoda > Insecta > Lepidoptera > Papilionidae > Baronia > Baronia brevicornis. The sequence goes on along the minus strand of JASFAT010000662.1, from coordinate 331,894 downwards.
CATAAGGTATTTCTATAAAGTGATCCACGGTAAATAATTACAATAACACTAAAACTCACCTCTAAATACCTGTAATTACTGAATTTTCCCATATCAGAATATAAATAACATCACAAAATAATATTATAATATTTAGTAATTACTTAAATAAAATTTTATACTATTACAATGCGGCATTTTTTATTCATTTCTTTATATATACTGTATTAAATATAAAATTATATTACGATAAAATATAAAACAAATATACGAGTAGTATTTTATAGAATTCCTAAATGCCGATTTACCATATATATAGCCATAATAACACTTTTATCATATAGCAAAAATACGCTTTTGCGAGTGACAAATGCAAGCATATAAAGATAGACGTCCAACACAACCAATTGTCAATCGGACAACTTGAAATAATGAATGTCAAAAAGCGTAGAAGTAGAGCAATACTTGATTATAATAACAAAAAGTTGTCATAGAAATATAGATTTTATAGATATACATTTTACAATTTATACTTTACTTAGAAATTATTTTTTTATTTGTAATAGATAATATTCACATAATTTTAATTATTATTTTATAGGTTTTAAACTCAATTGTCTCAATAAATAAAAAAGAATAAAAATATGTGTATGTCACTAGGCATTCTGCTTTACGAAGCTCAGCAAGATAACCAATTGGTAGGGAATAACCATCTTAAAGAAGACTAAATATTATATAAAGTTTGCAAGCCGGTGACGGACAGCAGCAATAATATCTACCTGTCCAACGTCACGACTGTTCTTCAGTGGTTGACTGAATGAACGTGATTATACTAACCTAGAAGAGGCCTAAATAAAGGATGATGAATATTTGATATTATCACTAGAAACTTGCAATGATCATAATCTGCGTTTTTTTCCATGTATATTCGCACTGTTTTTTTGTCTATGATAAGTTATTCAATATCTATGCATCTTGAAATACAAATAGTGTAGTCTGTGACATATGTTGTGAAATAGTGAGTGAAAGTGTATATTTTGTTGAGATAAGAATTGTTTAATGAATGTAATTATTTAATTTAACTTAGGCCTATAGATAAATTGAACTTAAACAATGACATCATCGCAATATTTGATCTTATAATACCAAGGTCATCAGTGCGGCTAGTTTTATAAATTTAATTTAAAGAAAACAATTCGAATACAAAATAACGTAAAGTATGTGGTTTTGAATATTTGCATATTAATGTTCTAAAACAAATAAAAGTTTAAATATGAGATGAAGTAAATTATGTGATATTGTAATGAAATATTGGAAATGAACTTATAGGTTAACCCAGTACAAAACAATTTTACCTTTCTTTGGCGTAAGTCACTCATAGTAATATTCTTTTTCAACGTCTTAATTTATGTCTACTACCTTTTAATCGAATATAATAATAACTATTATTGATTGTAAACAACACTGATAACTAATTCCGTTTGTTGTATTATTTTGCAGGATTAAACACTACAGTCAACACATATACGTAATCATGTATATATTTAAACATGTAATATAAATTGTTTTATTTTAAATAACTGAAACCTGAAAACGTATACCACGTAAGTTGATAGATTAAAAAATAAAATAATTAAGTCATCCATAGACTACGTATGACAACTAGCGACTAGTATACATTTTCCTTATAAACGTCAAATAACTCATTGAAGAAAACAAAGAATTATCTAGTAATACTAGTGATGTACGTGTTACGTAAAAAGCAAATATTTCACAATCAAATAAAACGGACAAACTTAAAGATTTAAAAACATTTCTTTTATTAAAACTCTTCAAATACTATAACATATTTCGCATTTTTTTAATTGTACATGTGCATTATTTTAATTCACCCCTTCTTAAGTTTAATTTAGGTTCTGACTCTGACCTTCTTCTTGATTCATTAGATTCCTCATTTTCGTTCATGTTAGGATAAAAGCTTTAGAAATATTTTATTAATATTCTATGATTAAATATCCTAGCGAACTTTAAGGTAATTAAGCACGTAACTTCAAGTCAAGAATCGAATGAATAAATGGACGGGAAAAAATATAGAGGGAAACATGCAGTTTATTTCTTTTTATTTAAGTGCGATATTAATAAAATAAATAAAGCCTTTATTACTGTCATCGTTAGTTGATTTTCATCGATTAATTAGTTTGATTTAATTTGTGCATTCGACAGTTTTCCTTCGTCAAAGTCCTCCTCCAAGGATTTCGATGTCGCTTTATCACTTGCTAATCCTAACCATCTTTTGCCAGCTTTGTCTAGCCCGCGGGCTTTCAGCCCGCGGGCCCTGAATACGATAAAGCTGTTAAAGCCAATAGGCTACCAGCATTAACATCTTCGAATCAATCTAATCAATCTTTTGCCAGCAACTCTTCTGAGGTCATCTTCTCAGCGTTTTGTCTGTCGTCCTTTGCTCCTTTTACCATCCCTTGTTTCCTCCGTATTTAATACCATATTATACCATAGTTTGTGGACTTATTAGTAGTAGTAGTAGTGGTACTCATCGAAAGCCCGGCTTTCGCGCTTTGATCTGCTACTTTTTGTTGCATAAATTTTCTAGTTCTTTCGCAATCTCAGAAAATAAAATCAGATCATCTCCAAAACGTAAGTGATCTGAAGTGAGGTGTAGGCTTTCACCGTTTATATTGAGTTAATTTTCATTCCCTTCTAGATTCCTGAATATAATTTCTAGAGCCTCTAAAAACAACTTAGTCGATATAAATAACCCTTAATTAACATCATTTTATTGCACAAACAAAATGGTAAACCTGAAAATAGTATTCTTTTTATTGTGTTACAATAAACCGAATATATCCGTTCGAATATTCCAAAATTTGTGTAAACATCTCTATTTTAATGGCTTGGTATGACGATGCAAAAAATTATCTCTAAAAACTAGTTAAGTCCTTCGACATACAACTTATTATAAAGTATTGCGTAACGTAAAGATGCTGAAAATAAGTAATGAAAAATAAAACTCTTTTTTGAAATATGTATTGATTTCAAGTTATAAATTTTAGTTTATTGTTATATTTCTATATACCTATAATCGGTACGCGTTATTTAATCTTAAAGTTTAATGTTATCAATGCTGTAGCTAATATTGAGAACTGCTTACCCAAACAACTCTTTCGACATACTTTAATAGACTTTATACGAAATGTTTAAAACTATTTATCTCCTCGAAGATATACGATTAAAGTTGAATGTGGTCCTTACAACGAAATTTAAAAAGGTTTAAAAGTTTTAAGCGCGGACGAAGTAGCGAAAATCTGTTCGTAAAAATTGATGTAACACGCAATGTTGCAAAAGATAATCTTGTAACCGATTTGATTCAAGCGACATCTTTGGAGCAAGCCCGGAAGCGTCTAGTGCAACATTTAAGTGCATTTGTGTACAATCAGAAGGCACCGTAATCCGAATGCTCATTAACCCAATAGAACTAAAAGCTTCGTACGGTGAGCGGTCTGAGTTCCGGAGGCCCAACACCCTCCCCTTCTCCCTCCCTCTCCGCTTCCCCCTCCCACCCCCTTCTCCCTCCCTTTCCCCCTTCCACTCCCATAATGTCACTTTCCTTAAAGGTCAGTAACGCTTCCGCACTGCCTATGGCGCTGCGGATATCTATGGGCGGCGCCGCGCCGCGGATTCGCCGCCGTAAATGGAAGTGGATGAGGCACACTCTCCGACACCACGCCACGCGTATCCCCAGTCAAACCCTCGACTGGAACCCGCGGGGGAAACGGAAATGCGGATGTCCAAAACTAACATAGTGGCGCACAGTTATATGTGAAGCGCAGAAACTCTCCTGGGGCGAAGTAAAGCGCGTGATCTCCGACGGATCGGAATTGAGAGACATTATATTATTTATTTATGGGATAGTAGGGCAAATGAGCCAGCGTGCCACCTAATAGAAAGCAATCACGCCGCCCATAGACAACCGCGACACCGCAGGAGTCGCGGAAGCCTTGCCGGCCTTTTAGGTATGTGTAGGCTTGTTTTTTGAAGGTACCAATGTAGTATCGGTTCAGAGAGACCGTCGAAGGTAGCTGGATCGTGTTTATCCTATGCCCCACTAGACTTAGGACCCAGAAGAAGACTATAAAAAATGTTCCAATTGAGTTACACAAATTAATATGGTTCACTTGTTTGTTTTTCAGGGTGTACAGAGCTTAAATTACAAACAAAGCCTCAATCTCAATTGAAGAATGACAAAATCTAATAAGGATCTGTTTGATAAATTAAAATCCTACGGCGTGGGCCGTCGGCATCTTCAAGATGACCTGTTCATCGGGGAAAAACCGCCACCACGTTTGGGCGTATACGACGTAGATGAAGAGGATTTGTGCCATAAAGTGTAAGTTACACGTTTTTTCCTTTTAAAATTTTATTTATTTTGATTTCTTTGGTGGCAAGTTATAACTATTATGCCAATACATACATACATATCGTCACGCCGAGTCTCCCGTCGGGGTAGGCAGAGACCACAGATATCCATCTGCTACGATCTCTGCATACTTCCCTTGCTGCCTCCACACTCATTATTCTCCTCGTGCAAGCCCGCCGGTTAAGGGCACTCTTGACCTGGCCTTTCTTAAAAACTTCGGCAATTAGGTCAAGCCAATGTCAAGTAAAATATAATAATAACAAATATCTTGGAATGTACTAATTTGCGTGTCACGTTACGTCTTGATAAAATGGTGGCTATTTTACCAAAACCTTCTATGGACTTTTTCAGTTAACTAAAGTCACCATACACGCATTTATTTCATATCACTTCACTTATACACACTAATCGAACTATATTGCATAATGTTCCTCTAAGAGTGCTTCTCCGACTTGCGAAGGTGGGTTGGCAGCCAATTCAGTATTCGTCTGCAGTGTGGCTCTATCACTATAAAAACGATGAACCACGATGAACCAAACACATCTTAGTCACCTCACGTTGATGAATATTGAATATGATTTGCTAGAAGACGTCGATATGTATAGTATTATTTCTAAATTTGTATTAGTTTTGTTCTTAAAATAAAGAGTTATGTTTTATTTAATACCATAAACTTGATTCCCTAAAGCAAACCAAAGGCCCCGTGATAGAATTTACTACCGGCCCCGCGCTGACTTAATCCGGCACAGACAATACAAACACCTAACCCGTCTCATTTCAGTATACCGACAGCCTGCAACATCACCGGTTGTAAATTCACATCAGACACTCTTCTAGATTTCGAAAACCACTACAACGCATGCCATAGATACACGTGCGCTGAGTGCAAGAAGATACTGCTCTCTGCACACCTACTCGATTTGCATGTGCAGGAGAAACACGACTCGTTCTTTGCTGTGATGGCCACCAAGAAGCCTTCTGTGAGTAATCCGGCAACTTATAGAATTAAATGTAAGGCTATTTTACTTAATACTCAAACATAACAAGTCATAACAGTCAGATTGCAGCAGTGTGCAATGTTTACCCAAAGCAATCTGTCACTCTTCAATCATTGCAAAATGAGGTGGTTACGTAAACATACTTCATTTGTGAGGGAAACCAATGTCCAGTAGTGGACTGTATCATATATACATTTTTATTTATATATTCACGCCTATCCCCCGCAGGGGTTGGCAGAGACCACAGAGCTCCATCCGCTATCCCCCTTCGAGCCCTGCATGCTGAAGTAAGGCACCATAGTACCCGGGGGAGCCCGATCCCGGGACGGTCATATGTACATACATATATATAAACTTGGAGTCAATTATGGATTTATATTTTGATTAAATTAACTTATATTAAAAGATTTTATATATTCATATATATGTTGTGAATGTATATTATTTGAGTGTGCTGCATATGTGAGAGGCAAATATATATATTTTTTAAATATGGCTTTATTGGCCTAAAATAAATCTAGGGCTTTAAATAACTTATTGTTAATAATGTGCTCAACAAATAACTGAATTTTGTGTTTTTATATGTGAATGGTATTTTTACAGTACTGTTGCTTAATAGAAGAGTGTAAAGAAAAATTTATGAACCCTGAAGACCGTTCAGATCACTGCATTAAGATACATAAACTACCAAAGGATCTCAGATTCGACCAAAAACCATTAATGAAACCTAAAACCAAGAAAAACCGTCAAGATGAAGCACATATGGAAGTGGACAATGCTGTCACTGACAAACAGAATAAGAAAAAAATTACATTTACAACTAGCAAGCAAAGATCTTTCGCTAAATACTCTGGAAAGAAGTTTGTCAAAGACGATACTAATGTTACCAGTTCAATGAATATAGATGATGCTATGTCCGATTTGAAAGCAAGTTTGCCATGATATAGGTTTAATAAATTCTTTTATTTTTTTAATACTTGTTATTTCATTATTTGCTCGGCTTCATTTGGGCTTCATCACATACATCAATTTTGAAATTATCCATTTTAGCATAGACTGCATAAACTTTCACATAGGTTTCTTTAAATAAATACATAGGTATGTAGACATTAAAGTAGAAGTTGTAGCAAAAGAACATAGAACAAATTTCTATGTTTTTTTGCTAGCAGCTGTGGTAATTTAGTAATGTAAATAAGCTTTCGTCAGGCCCAACCCTATCTCAGGCTTCACGCGTTCATTTTATGCCAGCTGCTCTTCGCGGATCGTCATTCCTTATAGCGAAAGACCGTCTCACACTATGTTAGGCAAAACGCAATCTCCTCTTTATCACTCGTCTACTTTTGTATACACACACAGAACATAACTCATCACGCTTATCCAATGCAGATTAGCGGTGTAACCAGACTCGCTATAAGTATCTGTAGGCCATACATATATTTATACCGAAGAAAGGATTGAACTCATGACCATTGTTTGTCATATATATTACAAAATAAATTTTGAAGTAATTTTTATTACAAACTTCCCCAGATGATATCAATGCCAAGATTTTTTGGAGTTTAAAAAGACATTAAAACAAAAAATATTCAATCAACACTTTATTTTTATTACGCAAGCATTTGCACAATAAATAAGACTTAAATAAATTTTATAATGCATATCCTGGCCCATGTCCAAGGTCTTTTTTTAATATCCCAACCGAATCTTGACTAGCTTGCATCACTGGCTAGAGATTCACATTCTTTTCATAAACACATTACTTTGAGATGGGAGTTTCTAATAATTGAGATACATAATATCTATAGAAAACATAAATAAATTATAATCTATTATATTTATCCTTATTTGTACTAATATTACTTTGCTTTGCCTTGAGCGGCAACAGCTGCCATGGCTTTCTTGACGGTCTCCTCATCACCCAAAAAGACCATAGAGTCCACAGGCTTCATGTTTTCATCCAACTCGTACACAAATGGAATTCCAGTGGGCAGATTGAGTTCCATAATAGCGGCATCACTAAGTTCTATAATTCAAAAATTTAATAAGTAAAAGTGTGCACTATAACATTTTCTTAAATTATTGATTATTGTTAGTTATGTTTGCTATTGCTAAGTTAGAGCCATTATCATCATCCGTAGATATTCACTATGGCGCTCCTATGGCGACATAGGCCTACCCAAAGAAAAAAACACCTAGTCCTATCTTTAACTACTCGCATCCAATGTGGTAGTGTACATATCTTCAATCTGGTGGATTTCTTCATTCAAAATCATAGACACATTCACAATCACAGAAAAACTCCGAACATAGCACTCTAAGCTATTTAGCCATTGAAGTCATCCAAAGTCATGTAAATTTAAAATAAATTGTCAAGATCTGGGTCTAATATTTTCTGCTGCATAAACGGGTCAGCACCAACAGGTGAATACTGCACACACACAGAAGACAGACTTCTAAATTTTTTGCTACTCTGCTTCATTTGTTAAATATCTCATCATTCCTAAATGTTATCTAAAGTCAATAACATCCCTTGAGTTGTGATGTTAATTAACAGTGGTGATTATGTATTACCCAGTCATGATTCATCAGCTTGCACATTTATCTATTTCTTCTGTTAACGAAAACCAGATTGAATTTCTGTATTGGACCATTCAATTCAGAAACGGTAACTTCGCCAATGACCTAACTAGGTTGACACCTGATTTGTTTAATGAAAGAGTTAACAATATAAAATTAAACTCACCATCCAAATGCTTTACAATGCCTCTAAGACTGTTGCCATGTGCAGCAATAATAATTCTTTTTCCCTCTTTGATCTAAAACATTAATTAAAATTATATATATAGCCACTTCAGTCTGCTAACTTGAACAGCTATGTCGGTGACTCAGGTTCCGTGGCGAAATTCTTCATTCAGATTTCTATCAATTAGAGAAACTCCGAGCATAGCCCTCTCCATAGCCCACTGAGCGACTTTGAGCATGTGAATATATATATATATATACATATATATATATATCAATATCAGCCCGCGGCAGTACACTGGTGGACATAGGCCTCACCCAAGGCGCGCCACCTAGCCCGATCTTCGGCTACACGCATCCAGTCTCTGCCAGCCGCCTTGTGCAGATCGTCGCTCCATCTAGCAGGAGGGCATCCCACACTACGTTTGCCGAGTTGCGGTCTCCACTCCAGCACTCGACTACTCCAACGATTGTCGGTTCTCCGACAAACGTGTCCACCCTTATGCCACTTCAGTCTGCTAACTTGAAGAGCAATGTCGGTGACTCTGGTTCTCCGGCGAATTTCTTCATTTCGAATTCTGTCCACCAGAGAAACCCCGAGCATAGCTCTCTCCATAGCCCTCTGCGCGACTTTGAGCTTGGCGAGGAGACGGACTGTCAGTGTCCACGTCAGCACCGTAAGAGAGTATGGGCAGGACGCACTGGTTGAAAACTTTTGTGTGCAGACTATATATATATATTTGTGTGTATATATATATATATATATATATATATATTATGTATGTATGTAATAATTAATTTTAATAACTACCACACATATTACTTATATATATATAACTATCTTTTGACAGAGAGGTTGTGATTGTCACATATGATATTTTATGGAATTGGTAGGTAAAGGAGCGAGCAGGTCATTAAAGTGTAACCCAAACTATGCCACCTATGAACATATGCGGTACTAATTGCATATGCATGCAGTGGTGAATGTCTACTTTTGGAGCCAAGAGTTGCAGGCTAAATTCAAACAGAATAATTAACATGCTTGCTCATTTTACCTTTTATATGATAATAATCACAATCTGTTATCCACCATTCCACCATATACCACATACATCATATACCAGTTCACTACTGAACATAATATTCTGTCAAGCCAGAAAAACTTGCCCACAGTCTAGTTTTATAACACCAGTAACGTTACTGGCAACCACAAGCCTGTTTTAATTCGGAACTAATCTTCAATTTAGGATAGATGTTCTAATACCATCTAATCAGCAGGATGTACCATACACATATAGTTTAGTGTTTGTCTATTAGTTTGGAATACATTAACCACAATTACCTGGGGAACAATAACATTGTTCCAATAGGGCAGTGTCCTCTCAATAGTGAGTTTCAAACTCTCAAACATGGGGAATTCTTCCGGTTTTGGATCACCAGCGTAGCGGGGGTCTTTCACAATAGTTTCATAATAGGGATGATCTTTTTCCATTGGAGGTGGAGGGATGTCAAAGCTTCGGCGCCAAATTTGTACCTAATATAAAATATGTCAAGATAAATACAATTTATTTACTTATATTATTGAGATATTAAAACTTGAATCAATTTAATAATAACCCATAAAATAAGATTTGGCATGGATGTAATCGTTATAAGTAGCCTGCAGGAGTCTACTATTCCCCAGACTGAGGAGAATGACAACATTGATGGCTAGGCTCTTTTTTTTTCATAGTCTTCTGGGCATAATTGTAGTGTAAAGCAAACCAGTAATAAATAGTATGTAAATAATGCTAACTATGTATTTTCTAATATACGAATAAGCAATGATGTTGATCTTTCTCTCACTCATTTTTGAACAAATTTTGCACATCTATCTTTGCAAATGTACAAAAATTTTTGTTATGATGTGTATACTTATCATATGTAGTATTTATCAATACTACTTATCATAAGTAATAATTATCAATATACTTATAAGTAGTATTTATCAAAATTAGTTATAATAAGAATACTCATCATAAAAATAATTTTTGTAGTTATAAATTGTCCATGCTTTGCTCCATGTCATCTTATAACAAGAAAATAAATTAAAACATGAATTTTTCATGCTTTTTTATTCAAGTTAGTTTGAGTAAATAAATAAAAGTAATTTCATCACAATCTAATTTCATATGATCTATTTTCTATGTTCAACTAGTATACTGCTAAACAACTGGTTAACACAGCACATACAATTAAAAATGAAAAGGATCTTACGTCCTTTTCATTTTCATCACAATTAAAATAAAAATAATTAGTTAAAAAATGTGGACAATTCTTTTTTTTGAGTATTAATATTGTATAAATAAGTTAAAAACTTAAATATATATGCTGTTATTACAATATTATAAACGGGCATTTAAATTTTATTTATGTGTATTAAAATATATAATTAAAAAATTACAGTACCTGTGCCTCCCCATACTTGGCTGCAGTTTCGGCTTTGTTCAGACCAGTAAGACCGCCATAATGTCTTTCATTCAAGCGCCAGGTTTTGTTCACGGGCAGGTCCGGTTGACCTATCTCATTTAGAATAGAGTTGAGTGTAATTTGAGCCCGCTTCAAAACTGACGTATGTGCAACGTCGAATTGATACCCCTCAGCTTTGAGAGCTTTACCAGCCGCATTTGCTTCTTCACGCCCTATTCTCAAGAATTTAAATGTTAGTCTCACATCGTTATCTACAAACAATAAGAGATTGACTAAAAAATTTACCCTTGTCACTAAGGTCAGCATCATACCATCCACAGAAAAGATTTTTCTGATTCCATTCACTTTCACCATGACGGATCATAACAATTTTATATTTAGCAGGCATTTTATTGTTTTATTATATTAAAGCGAAAAAATACCGGCACAAACCTATTAAATTTCCCTTTGACGTTAGTCACCTTTTTAACCTTGAAGGTTAAAAAGAAAATTTTCTTCGATGATGACAAATTAGATATAACTATTTTGCCAAATTAAATATTAAGTCAGATCTTTACAATCATTTCAAATAAACTACTAATCTTATATAGATAAGAAAAACCTTTCTGTGGGGCGCTCCCTAGTTAGAGATAGAAACTGGGAGCGTGAAAACGAAGATCAGGCTAGGTAGAGCTTATTGCAGGAAGCCTATGTCAAGCAGTGGTCTGCAGCAGGCTGTTGATTGATTGAAGCTTCCAGCAGTAGCCGTCACTACCTTGGCACACGAGGAGGTTACCTAATATGGAAAAGCGCCAGTATATAAACACGAGTAGACACAAGTGACTTTCCCAAATTCTTCGGATCGAAATTACATCGTGTCTTTTGCTTTTAATTATTTCAAAACCCACTTCTCTGACACTTTTGATTTAGAATGTGTTAATATGGAGTAAAAAAAAAGGACGACCGATTGGCTCAGTGGCGGGGCTCTCCGCCCGCGGAGTCAATGGTCGCGGGTTCGATTCCCGCATCGGAATAAATATTTATATGGATTTTTTAAATGTTTATTCCGAGTCTGTTAACCCCCCCAATCCGCATTTCCTTTCCTGCCCCTTCCTTTCTTCTCTATCCTTTCCCTTCCTCTCCGCCAATCCACGGTCTGCCGTGCCAATGGATGCGTGGCTAGGGGCGAGCCTAGTCGTAAACGTGCCGATCGTCCCGGGGTCGGGCTCCCCGGGGACTATGGTGCCTTACCTCAGCATGCAGGGCTCTGCTGGGGCTGACCTCCATCCTCCCTTGCGGCTCGTGGGATTCACTAAAGACGAATTTAATATACCTAATTTGTCGAAATTGACGGCGACGTGGTTCGCCACCCGTCACGTCCTGATTCTCACGAGGGCGAAAAGCGACCAATGACGAGCCGTTTCGCTGCGATGAATGGCAGCAGATGGAGCTCTGTGGTCTCTGCCAACCCCTGCGGGGGATAGGCGTGAATATATAAAAAAAAAATAAAAAAAAAAAGGAAAACATTGAAATTTAGTTAAATAATATTCAAGCAAAAACTAATCTATTAGAAATCCATAACTGTGAGTCCTAAAAATGTACAAAGAATCTAAATGCACAACGATTTTATACGGCTTTATTAAGCTTGGCTCCGTAAATTTGTTTGTGTTGTTTTTTTTAATCATGCGACGGTTTTTTCAATTACATCTACAAAACCGAATCTTATGAAACACACACATGAGTACCCGTGATAATGTAACATTATAATTTTATTTGATACCGAGGGTCTATCATGTTGAACTCTTCTAATTTTAGTAGAACCCTCTTCGAATTTGGGCTCATTTGATAGGTTTGGACAAGTCCCATATATGTGTTCCCCAAAAATTGAATTAAAGTGAAAACTGTCATTGTATAGATGGGCTCTATACCGAATATGTATAATCTATCCTGAATTAAGGAAACCGTTTAAGTTAAAAGTTTTTTCACCTATTTTTATTTTGTAGACTTTTGTTTTTTTTTCACAAAGTGTAGTGTAGTGTACTACACTTTGTGAAAAAAAACAAAAGTCTAGAAAATAAAAATAGGTGAAAAAACTTTTAACTTAAACGGTTTCCTTAATTCAGGATAGATTATACATATTCGGTATAGAGCCCATCTATACAATGACAGTTTTCACTTTAATTCAATTTTTGGGGAACGATAAGATTGAATCGACCTGTCCCTCCCTTTTAGATCTGTGCTCGTACAATAGATCGCAAGGTAGATCCAATGAAACTCCGTGTAATAATCCTATACATGTATATTACCTATCACTAAGGAACTCCGGCAGGTAACATTTAACTTAAAACTATGTGTTTATATTAATATGTGTCTTCTAGTTTTCAACACCTAATGCTAGGTGTTGAAAACTAGAAGACACATATTGTATAACACATAGAATAAGCTTCTTATAATTAAAAACAATTAGTTAACACTAATAAAGCGTCTTGACAACTATATATATAACTTCTTTTCCTCCGTCCCTGCGGTATTGCTAGCAGAATTTTGAATATACGCCACAAATTGTTTATTTTGTCGGTGACATTGGTACTCCTGTTTTACAGTTCTTATTCGTGATCTGTTATATATCTGTTAGGTTGGTGTAAGTATAGAGAGTACACTCAATGAAGCCCATACAAATAGAATTTTTACTAGTCTTGTCCTTTCAAAACGTAGATTATTTGGTCTGTTATTTTGAATAAATGGCCGATAGTTATCATCTCTTTAAGCCGGCGATCCATGTTAATGTCATTTGAAAGCATCTTCTGAACGCAGCTATAATTTCAAACAATTACAAAAGATCTGATTAATTTTGGCATTAAACTTTTGTAGGAATAGAAGAGAAGATAGAATGTTGTCACAAGTGTGGGGGGTAAAAAAGTTGTATTAAAATTTTGTACATATCAGTCAAATAATTGGTAAAAATTTAAAATGGCTCCAAGAAAAAATATGGTCAAAACTCCTGTTAAAAGTGTAAACAATCGTCCTCAGAGGATTCTTCGAAACTTAAATCTTCCAGCTGTAATACAAATTCCACCTGAAATACCTTCAAGTAAGTGTAGTATTATTTGATTTAGTAATTCAATTGTTCTTTCACCATTGTTTCTACAAAGCTCATGTCCACTTTTAATTTTTGCTAATAAATGAGAATATTAAAAGTAATTAAAATTAGAAATAGAATAAACAAGTCTTCATAAATTAATGTTCACTATAAAATTAGGTGAACATTTTAAAAGTTAAGAACAAAATTATTTTAAACTAAACAAAATTATATATTATACCCTTTTTTTATCAATGAATAAAATATACTAAATATACTCCAAGTCTTACTAGTATTAATTATGAATAGGAATATAAGTTTCAACTATGAGCCATACTTTTAGGATTTTAAAAAACTATTATATCTTATGAGATCATTACGGAATCGATAATATTTTCGGATATTGTATATTGCCTGATTAAATTCAGATCAGTCTATGTGTATTTAATGTTTCGAAGCTCATTTTTTAGTAATCAAGAAAAAAAAACGTTATATTGTATTTTTATCTCTTCCACAGCAACCAGCCCCATCACTGAAAAAAAAGGTCTAAACAGGGTTGTGACTCCAAAGAAACTCAGTAAAAACTTCAAAATATTTGTAGAGAATGAAGGTAAGCCATTTAGAAATTTGTAATGATCCACAACTTTTTTATTTTGAACACAGGAAAACAGTAAGTGTGTTGCCACCAACCTTAATTACTACTTCAAAATAAGGAATATTCAGCATATAACCATATAAATATAGTTGAATTTTCATACCTATCAAACTAATTCATAACCATATAAATATAGTGAAATTTTTTTGTAAGTAGTTGTTAAGGTTGAAAATCGGATTCTGGTTATGAACACCGTATCCACAGCATATCCATATGCACCTACAACATCTGAGGTACTGTAAATGTGTTGCACGCCTTTGGGAAAGATGCAGGTAATAGGACATTGAGAAAAGTTAGTTAAAAAGAGTATCAAAAGGTGATAACTGAATGATTCTGATCCACAAGCTTATAGTTGCTCAGAGAACTATAGAGGTTATGCTTGGGATGTTTGAGGTGGTTATTTTTGACTGCAATGAAATCCACTAGATAACTAAAATCATCAACATAGCTCTTTAACAAATTCACGCCGGGGCCGATTTTCATCGCGTTAATGTTTGGTCTCAAAGAAAATCCTTTGAGATGCCGCAGTTTCTGGAACTTTATTAACTAAAAATATAATCCGACAATATTTAGTGTTTCATGTTGTCTAGTAGCACAATCGAATGCGGGCCACCGGTGGTACGCGCTGCTCGATGAGTCTAGTGCGCGCCACCGGTGGTACACGCCGCCTGATGAGACGGTCTTGTGTGGGCCACCGTTGGTTTGTGCTGGAGTGAATGTGTTAAGTTTGCAAAGTAAAATGGTAATGGTCTGTAGACATTCATTGGAAACTCAATAATTGCTATGGTGGAATTGCTATAATTGCTATAATGGCAACTGTAATTCAGGATATACAATCTGTGTAAGCCAGTGACAGTTGTGTATTACTAAAGATTGTGCCAAAGTGGAAGATTATTCCTACAAACTAGTAACTATTGTATATGTTATCTGTGTGAGTGTGGGTGATGGGTATATCACAATAAAGAAATGAAACAGGAGAGTACGTCAACCACTGCTTTAACACACAGATAACATATACAATAGTAATAAAGAATTCTCAGTTGGGTTTCCTTCACGAAACTGACTCGAAAACAACTACATTAACAAGTAGCATTGGTGTTGCAATTGTTATCATGTTTAATTAATCTGTATTTGTGCTTTTCACTTTTACATTTAAGATTGTTTTAGTTCACTAATGTATCAATAGATGTCGTTATTATGTTTTGTATAGTTCTCTGTATTGTAATATATTAAATTATTTCAACATGCATAATAGGAAGAATACGAATCAATAACTCAATGTTTTGAAAAGCAAGAGTGGATTTAATTGTGATCCCTAAGTTTTGGCCTGTTATATTTTGCAGATGTAATTTTATAACATAACTAGATGACCCAGTGAACATTACCTACGATTTATTTAATTCAAATTAACGAAAATGGTATCTTTTGGTAGGCTTATCTTCTCCTGGTATGTTATGGTACTTAGGTATGCAATACTTTTCAAAATTGCACAAAGGAAATGACAGTATTGTATAATAACACATCCGTTAGAGGATAAAGCTGTCACAAACTCCATCTATTGAAAGTTAATTAGAGTAAAAGGAAGAAAAAGATTTTTTATTATGTTTTAACTGTATTTTATATTTGTAAACCTTCCCTGTATTATAGCGAACAAAGTAAAAAAGAATTGAAATTGGTCGAGCCGTTGTTGAGTTTTAGTGAGACTAACAAAATAGGTCTCCATTTTTAAATATAATATATAGACTAGATTTTCTAGCTCAAAGTTACATGAGCGTTTCTAGCTTCGGCCAAATTGCAGTTGTTATCCGCCATTTTGGATTTTTTCTCCTCCTCGCCCATGTGTTTACACTTATCACCTTTTCTGTTCGAGGGCGACCGTATTACGGTTCGGACGGGGCGTCGAGCAACTTTATACCAGGTTCAGATTTTCAAGGTTTTGCATATAATTCCTCTGCCTCGAGCCGTATTCAAACATTTCCCTAGAACAAACTTATCCGCTATCTCTTACGATTTCCCAAATAACATGTCAGTACGTTTTTTGAAACTTTAACAGAGTCATCATGAACAGTGTCTGCTGTGGTACTCGTAACACTAGTTCCTTAATATAACCACAACCTTTAACATTCAATTTTATGTTATTTACTTTTATGACAACAATTACAATAACCTATTGTTGCTACATTGTTATATGTTATAATATTATTATTAATCACATTAATAAGTCACCGACATAGTCTTTCGAATTATTAAACTAAAGTGGCAATGGGCTGGTCACCTATTTAGGATATCCAACAACCATTAGGACATAGGAGTGCTGAAGTGGAAACCTGCGTCTTGGCAAACATAGTGTGAACTCTTTCCACAGTGTGGTAGTGTGTAAAAAGAAGTAAATTATATATTAAACGTTAAAGATATCACTATTTT
Organism: Baronia brevicornis; assembly: GCA_031353405.1. Taxonomy (NCBI): domain Eukaryota; kingdom Metazoa; phylum Arthropoda; class Insecta; order Lepidoptera; family Papilionidae; genus Baronia; species Baronia brevicornis. The sequence goes on along the minus strand of JASFAT010000662.1, from coordinate 315,137 downwards.
TATAAATATCTGGGTATCTATTTATATACTTATTTATTATTAACTGTTAAATCATATTTATATATAGTTATATTTTTGCTTATGAGTTTTTTGAGTATGAGACTTTGTTTATGAATAATTTTTCTCTATGATCTTGACGATAATGTATTACTAACCCTATTATCTTTTTAACACTGGTTCAATCTACGGTTGTCTGGAAGAAATTGCTATTAGCAATAAGACCGCCATTTGTATATAAATATAACAATCAACAATTGTATAACTTTGTTTTGATGTACAATAGACCATACATACATATCGTGACGCCTGTTTCCCGTAGGGGTAGGCAGAGAGCACAGATCTCCATCTGCTGCGATCCCAAAACACCTTTCTTGCTTCCTCCATACTCATCCATTTTTACTCTCATACACATCGTAGCGAAACGGCTCTCCGTTAGTCGCTTCTCGCCCTCGTGGGAATCAGGACGTGACAGATGACGAACCACGTCGCCGTAATTTTTTACCAATTAAGGATATAGAATATATCTCTATATATATCTATCTAAGTTATTATTATTCAATTTACTGTAGTAGCTATGTGATTCGTCAAATCTCAATGCATGTAGCTGGACTAAGGTGTGCATCATGTCCAGCAGTGGACTTTCCTGGCTGGATTTTATTGATGTTGAATTATTTATTGATGTTTTTTAATATGATATATTTAGAAAGATAAATCTTTGTGTATTAGTGCTATAGTATTGTTTTAGTGCTTGAGAAACCTGTTACCAAAAGATCTGTTACCAAGAAACCTGCTGAGAAGGAGCAGACCATTGTAAGACGTAAGAATACATGCAAAAAATTGGCAAACGATACTGAAGATAGGGTAACAGAGGAAGATATACCTGTTCCGGCTGCACCCATGACACCTGCTGCAGATTATATCGGTTTGTTCATAATAATGTTCTATATATAATAAATTTAGTAGTGGTAGATCCACGCTGCAGACGAAGACTTTGTCAAGAATGGCATATTATTTGTCTGTAGCTTGAATGGGTCAGCTCACCTGGGGAAGTACCACACTCCTACAGAAAATCGGCGTCTGCAAAAGTCCATTTTTCTGCAAGTTTTAATTGGAATAGCTACCATTTTGTCAAGATGTAATATGATAAGCTAACTTCTATTGTACTTACATTTCAACACATTTGATATTATTGTATTTTACTTGGCACTGGCTAATAGTTATAACTAAGTAAAAAAAATGTGCTGTGAGTTTTATATGAAAACATTTGTGGTTAAATTTTTGTGTTAATGTATCCCAATGTTTAGGTTTTTTAATAATTTAGTCATATTATAATATAATAATCATGGAACAAACTAAATAAAAACAAGAAAATATATTTGAACAGAAAAAGTCATAGATTGAACAGAAAAAAAATCATAAAATATTCTATATATGTGTAGGGTACTCCACTTTCTTTATACACACTCACATACAAACATTCGATCACATAATATTTATTATTTATCAAATTTGTCATATTACCACCACCCAATGTAAAAGACTGCCCTGTAAACAGCCACCAGCTATCAAAACCCTTCTTGCTTTCGTTTGTTTTATTGTGAGTGAATCATTATTATGCATTTCATTCGTCACGTTGAATATACGACCCACAAAGGATAAATAACTACAAACTACAATCATATTTATCCCCACATATTAAATATGGATATATTTTATATGACTTATAACAGTTTTTAAATTGCTTGTTGTCAATAATAACTTGCAGATAATATCGGTGAGAAGAAGCAACGCATCAAAAAAGGAAAGAAGAGTGGATTAGCCAAAAATCGCAAACCAAACGTAAAAGCTGTATCTAAGCCTAGAAAGAGAAAAGGTAAGGTTAGTAATATAATTGAACCATCAAAAAATATAAAAGTAAATGAGGAAATTCTTTTGGAGCCAAATAAATATGATTATGAAAATGTATGGAATGTAAATGAAGCCCGCAGTCAAAGGAGAACAAAATCAGATGCGTCTGAATGCATGAATATGTCTAATTCCAGTACAACAACATGCTACACTGTGTATTCGGACCAAATGGTTTGTATTGGCAACAAATTGCCAGTAATCAAGTTGGATAATTTAAAATATACTAGAAATGATAACGAAGAAACTTTAACAGATTGTGAGAGTGTCAATGAAGTTAACAACAAATTGTCAAAAAATGATGTTTCACCAGGTATTTTTTCTAAATGTGAATCATTATCCTTAAGCTCTCAATCTTCTACAAAATCAGACTATAATGATGGTATTATTGCTGACGAAACTAATGTTTTAAAAGAAAATGTTTGTGATATAAATAACAGATTCAATATACTGATGCTTCGAACGAAAAATTTTGAATCAAAAATCGCCAATTTCATCGGCGATGAAAACGATGACTTAAAGAAGAACTTAATAGAAGTAAAAACAATATACATGGAATTAATTAATATTCTTAAAGAGGAAGAAATAGTCGCGACGGAATGTGAAAAAGTTAAATATATTGTACAAAATAATGACATTGACACAATTGAATCATCAAATTCCACACAAAATGTGAATGATGTACACAAAGAGACAATTAAACAGACAAACTTCATCAAACCTTGCAGCTTGTTCAAAAGCAAGCGTGAAAAAGGTAACAACAGTGAACATATATCTCGCATTCAACAAGGAAAGTCGGATAAAAGATCAAATAAAATAGGTGAAAATTCTGACACAAGTTATTCTCGTGAACGTATTGATGAAAAATATAATGATGATGAAGATGCTCTATCATTGTTTGCTGAAAGCATAACTGGCTTGGAAATGTCCAGGGGAAACAGTGTGATTGCCACTCCAATGGATAATGATGAATATGTACCACAACCTATAAATGTCGCACGCACAACAGCTCAAATAGTTAATTATATGCCAACAAAGATTGTTAAAGGAAACAAAGGTGAGATTAGTACATGTTTACAGAAAGGAAAGATTATATGTGAGAAACAAAATGCCGATTCCACCTCAATACGTACAGAACATAAAAATGCTAACACTATTAACGGGAACTACAAAATCCCAATTGTTACCGATCACACAGATAATATTGCATACAAAGACAAGGAGCAAAACGCAGATTCCACATCAATACACAAAGAGAATGATAGCGTAAATGCAAATGTGGCTTTTAATGTGAATACGAATTATAAAGACCTATTCATTACAAATTATGTAGATAATAATATGCAAAATGTAAAAAAAGATTGGAACAATGTTAAACCCATTGAAATAAAAGCACAGCACTCCATGAAAACTTTTTATAGAAAGCAGTATGGAATAAAAAGTGTAGTTTTCAGGGGTGTATGTTTTTTCCATCTCATAGCAAGTTGTAAGAGACTCTCTTGTTCATTTGTTCATACACATTTAGACAGTGATATACTAATGTTGCGGCTGCAAAAACTCAGTGAACCATCATTCATCCAAGAATATATGAATATTCAAAACTGGCACGCACTCCGACGTAGGTACGGCATGTATTTCGTCAAAGAATGCATAAGGAGGGAACTGCCTATGTTCCTCATAGATATGTCCAAAGATTTTATCGTGAAAGCGGTAACTAAAGAAGATAATTCTTTAAAAGTTAAAGTTATAGAAGAGGCTTTGCTTTACCTTAATTCAATAAATTTATCCACGTGCGTGAACTTCCTCACATGCAGAATTGGAAATGAACTTTTATGCGACGTCTATATGAAAGTTTTAGCGGAAACGCAAAACTTTTCAAGATTCAAAAAAGTTTTTATAGAAATCGTTAGCTTGATGTATTTCATCTCGAGTCGTTTCGACATCGCCGTAGCGACTTTGTTCCTGGAAAGAATTTGTATTCTCCCATACGAAGAACATTTAGTGAAGGCTCTATTCAAAATCATAAGCAACACAGATCAAGAAATATTTAGTAATTCAATGATTGGTACTTTAGAAAAACAATTGTCGACTTACAACAACGATTTGTACTTTGAACTACAGAATCTAAAAGAGAAAGCCAGTCTTAACAATTTATCTTTAAACAAGGATATATACTGTGAAATGCAGAATTTAAAAGATAGAGAAACATCTAGCAATATATCTTTGGACAAAGATATCCACTGTGAAATGCAGAATTTAAAAGATAGAATCACTCCGAATAATTTATCTTTGAATAACGATACCCACCGTCAACTGCATAATCTAAACGTAAAAGAAGTTTCTAACAATTTATCTTTGAACGCTATTATAACGAAGAATATTAACTGTGAACTTGAGAAACCTAAAGAGAAAGCAGGTTTTTCCAACGATTCTATGGCAGTTTCGAATATAGTTACAACGCCCGCTAACAATAACTTGGAATCAGTTAGATTAGAGAGGGTGACCACTTTGGATACAGAGAAAAGGTACTCCCCAGACACAACTGATTTGGATAACGTGGTAAGTGTTCTAATTTCAATAATTATTAAAGCTGAGTGCGTTTTGTAAATAGGGATTAAATAAATTTATAATTTAACCTGGACACTGCAGTTTCCATGGTCGAGATCCTAAAAGAAAAAAACCTAATGTTTTTCTTAATTTTTAAGGAATTTAACAATCAAGTTGTGATCATATCACTCTCAAGATCCATGACGTTTTTTCAGAAGCCAAATCATATGAAAAATAAACTCAAAGACTTTTCAGTGTTTCTTCGATTTCATTCAAATATAGTTTTAATTGTTTTTAAAGGAAGGCAAACGAGTTAGCTTGTCGCCTGATAGAATGCATTCAACATCATACACATCTACAAATTCAAATTCTTTACTCCGACATTAGAAATTACATTTCATTTATCTAACGTCACTCTGTCATCAATAAAATCTTTATCACCATTTCGTAATGAGGTTCCTATGAATGAAGAAGAAACGGCGAAAGAAACTCCGCAGATATCGTCATTTTATTTTTCTAAACCATAGGCAATTCAAAAGCATTGTTTTTGGATGATCTATAAAATAATCTATATTTTTTTTATTTTATTTTCAGAATAAAACAACCAGTGAACCCATGTCACAAGCAATAGACTTCACCCAAATAAGGAGATTTGTACAAAACGATTATCATAATAATGCATCAACTTCCACCATGTTTTCAAATAATAATAATAATCGATCACAAAACCGTCGACGGTGGTCTAATACTGTATTTGGCCGCAGAATCGTTTGTAGATCTGTACAGGATCCAGTGGTAAAACAACAAAGGCCAGTTAAGCGTCTCTTCGGTAATCAGAACGCGTTATACCGGGGCAACGGTGCCGTATGTAATGTTTTTTTATTTTTATTCGCGAAATGATACCGTAGTCAATTTGAGTGTTGCTACTTAGCAGGCCGATCGATAACAACTCCCGGACTTTGCTCTCTCCGAATACACTACTACTCCTTTAGTTTCACACTAGTAGTATGATCTAACAGTGGGTGGACTCTCTCCGAATACACTACTACTCCTTTAGTTTCACACTAGTAGTATGATCTAACAGTGGGTGGACTCTCTCCGAATACACTACTACTCCTTTAGTTTCACACTAGTAGTATGATCTAACAGTGGGTGGACTCTCTCCGAATACACTACTACTCCTTTAGTTTCACACTAGTAGTATGATCTAACAGTGGGTGAACTCTCTCTGAATACACTACTACTCCTTTAGTTTCACACTAGTAGTATGATCTAACAGTGGGTGGACTCTCTCCGAATACACTACTACTCCTTTAGTTTCACACTAGTAGTATGATCTAACAGTGGGTGGACTCTCTCCGAATACACTACTACTCCTTTAATTTCACACTAGTAGTATGATCTAACAGTGGGTGGACTCTCTCCGAATACACTACTACTCCTTTAGTTTCACACTAGTAGTATGATCTAACAGTGGGTGAACTCTCTCTGAATACACTACTACTCCTTTAGTTTCACACTAGTAGTATGATCTAACAGTGGGTGGACTCTCTCCGAATACACTACTACTCCTTTAGTTTCACACTAGTAGTATGATCTAACAGTGGGTGGACTCTCTCCGAATACACTACTACTCCTTTAGTTCCACACTAGTAGTATGATCTAACAGTGGGTGGAGTGCTGCTATATTAAGAATGGGCTACTTTTACAGGTTAGAAGAGAAAGGGATGCTTAGATGGTTTGGGCATATAGAGAGGATGGATGAGGGAGGAATAAGGGTCGGTAGGGGAAGATCACGAAAAACATACCTTGATCAAATTGCTGAAATTTTTAAGAAAGTCCGGGTCAAGAGCACCCTTAACCTGCGAGCTTGCATGAGGAGAATAATGAGTGTGGAGGAAGCGAGGAAAGTATGCCGAGATCGTAGCAGACGGAGATCTGTGGTCCCTGCCTACCACTACGGGAGACAGGCGTGACGATATGTATGTATGTATGTAGAAGGGCAAACGAGCAAGAGTGTCGCCTGATAGAAATCAGTCAATGCTGCCCGCTACACCAGGGATTTCCAAAGGGATCTATATCGACTCCTTGTGGCCGAAACTCACCACAAACCGCAAAGACTATAAATTGGTAAGTGTTTTGTGTCAATAGGAAAATAACTAGAGATAGGGTTTTTAAATTAATTTGTCTGGTGGGGTCTGAGGTATCAGTTAATTTTGGAAGAAAAGGTCTCTTGCCCAAAGTAGTTTGGGAATCCCTCCGCTACACCATAGTTATTACGGAAGGGTTGTTGGCCTTTAAGGTATGTTTAGCTTTTTTGCGTCGATATGTATATGTGTGAATATCTATGTAAGTATGTATTTAATTATATAGTTTTTGTACCAAATTTTATCGTTTCCATCAACCCAAAAGTTGACTGGCAAAGCATTCCTTCCTGTATTAAGTCCAATTTTTTACCAATGATGTACATTGAGAATAAATAAATATTTCTAGACCTTAATGTATTATGTGATATTAACAATAATGTAATATAGCACCGTTTATGACTAGATTCGCTTTTTTAATGATAACTTTGTTTCAGAAATATCCGAGGAGAATCTGAAGGTTCAGGCTTCAAATGTTAGTTATCTTTTTGTGAGATAATTCATGAAACACTAGCAGTTTGTTCGTATTTGATGCGATTCAGTTTTGATTGTATAAAGGCTTGATTTTTTAATTACCACAATTATTATATAATTAACACACACACTCATACACATACACACACCCACACACAAACACACTCACACACACCCACACACACACACGCACACACCCACACACACACGCACACATATACACACACCTACACACAATTAGAAGATGATTGTCTTTACTCTACAATTATAATAAAAATATCTGCCGGTACAATATAATCTATGTCATTTGACGTTGATCTAAAATATACTTTAGTTTACTATAAATACGTGTGACATTCACACGTCAGTGGTTGCATTTTGTTTTTCATAACAAGTAATATACTCGACTTCAAGAAGCCAAACGATTGAAGACATGCAAGACCGCACAACAAGAAAGGTCCATTCGGACATCAATTTGGCCGGTTCAAACCTGTTGTGTAAATCATTAATAACAAATCGTGTGATTGTATCCCATTACCTTAGTTTAAGTTCTAAACAAAACCGTACATCGCCTTATATATAAGGTTTCTATTTAGGTTAATAACAAATTACCATTACAGAGTACATATTTTTGTAATATTTCTGTATAAAATGTAAATAAATTGTTAAGTTTCATGCATAGGTTATAATTACTTGTTAATCAAGAAAAAGATTTAATTTTTCATAACTGTATTGTTATCTATGGTTATTGTCTATGTTTGTTTAAGGAGGGGCACATACTATGACAAGGCTTAATTATGAAACGACAAATTTAATTAACCTGTTATACAGTATTAGAAACAAGTATAGTTTAAAAAGCATACTTTTCGTAGGAAAAAATAATACAATATTTTTTCAATTTTATTTTTTTGCTTGCATTTATTTTGTCCGGACTGGTTTTGGAAATGCAATTTATAAATAAGGGTATGACTTTTGCTCCATTTTTCATCATCAAAAAATTTCTAAATACCGTCAATATGATAGTATGGTTCATATATGTCCACAATTTAGTGTCCCCAGTTGGAAGTGTTGAATCATTTTTCATGTTGACTGAACTAAAAAGATTTATATAATTCATAACGGATACTAAATGTTTCTTAAGTCTGGTTTTCTAACCGACTATCTCAATGGAAAATTTTACATTTCGCTTTCTTAAAATGTGTGAAAAAAATGCGTATATCTCCTTACTCGTTCTAAGATAATTTGTAGATTTAAGTTTCCCGCAGTGGTCATTCAATGTTGTTTTCAATAAGTTATTTAGTTTTAATTGTGTCTAGTCCAATGTTTTCAGACAATTTAAGTGCAAATAGATTAAACTTAAGCTCGCCGCTGCTTTTCATTGAACTATGAACAATCCTTCCGAATGCTGCATAATATATATTTATTTGTTTTTCCGCGCTTAATTATCGTGGCGATATACATGTAAGTGATCTGTATGACAATGTTTTCCGCAAGATGGCGCTGTCACAAAAATCGATACGAATACATCATGCCTCTTTAATCGTCGCCATCGTGGGGGCGGCTCGCTATGTGCGTAATGACATAATAGCGAGGGACCTCAGGGTGGAGAGCACCCACGAGTTTGTGGTCCGGTTGGCTCGGGAGATATTCGACCGAGCCGACAATGGACCACACCCACCTAAATAAGTTTGCTCCCCTTAAAGCTCGCCCACCTGAGGTACGTCCGCTCCCACACAACATAAGATCATGGAAATTAAATAAAAACGCAACGTCACTGATGTCAGTTGGCGGGAAAAGTCCCAAATTAATGTCTATTGAAAAATACCGTTTCTGTTGCATTTCGTTTATTTTTTTTTTACAATGGTGTAAAATGTACAATAGAAGAACTATACATAACATCAAAAAAGTGATTGTGATAATTATTTTCTTTATTTATAATAATAAGAATATAAAAGTATTCTATAAGATTAATTTTAAGTTAAATCTGACATTACTTAGTCCGATAGGAAGAAAGTTTATGGATATATATGACTTTATGGTCAGTTGAAACAAATTCAGAGGCTTGAATTGTTACATTAAGACTTATGTGCAGAACTTTTAAGTTTCGCAACTGAAATAGTACATGTTTTCTAAGGTTGATTATTTGCCTCTTGCATTTATAACATATCTGAATAAAGAAATTTAAATGCTAACGTGTGTTTTTTTTAAAGAAAATTAAAACTGCCATGAAACTTGGAAGAAATTTGTGTTCATCTTTATTAATTTTACGTTTACGGGGTTATAAGTTGCTAATGTCTAGGAGTGATCACTTACCCGTATGTTTGTCTGCTCTGCTTTAAAAAAAATAAAGCCCATTTGTTATCAACCCCTCCTTTTTTTCATCATTGGTTAAAAAGGAACGACAAATATAGTATTATAACTTTTAAGGCGGCTGTACACTCGCCGAGACGGCACGAGGAAGAGCTAGTAGAGTAAAGATGGTAGTGCTCGCTCGCCTCGGCCTGTCTCGGTGTTACTCGCTAACTCTCCATCCCGGGTCGGTTTTTGTGCCCAAGTCAAAGGGTCTCGCGCAATGTGCGAACGTGTCGCTGTTCACTCTCGCTTCTCCCAGTTGCGCTCGCGACGTGAAACTGTGATCGCTTTCTTACTTTATTTGACCGTACACGATATCGTGGAATAACGAGAGTGAATTGAATTCCATAGAAGTTCACCAAATGGAACCTGTTTTATGGGATCCTTATCACAAATTTCACAGGGATAAAAAATACTTGTATGATGAGTCTTGGGCGAGACATAGCAAGTGCTCTTGAGTGAGAGTGTACAGCCGACATTAGAAGAAAAACTTATTTCTAAGATAAGTTTTTCTTTTTAAGGAGAGAAGGTTAACAAAAACTAAAATTTCATATAAAACACTTCATTTATTGAAATTTCAAAATATCGCATATTGTTGTAGACATCGAAACAGCGTAGCTTAAAAAAATTAAAACATCAAACATAGTAACACTCAATTTCCAACTTTGACGTATGTTATCACAAACATAACCTAGTTTGGACACAATCAAGGTAGGCCTAGGTTTGGAGTTATTCTGGTTAGATATCATATAACTCTTTATTTTAACAATTGTAGTGAAAATTGATAGCCTCATTGCTTACACTACGGCTTTCGTTGTGAACTGAGCTCAATAAGAACTCTCATAATAACATATAGATGTAAAAACATATAATTCTAAGATATATAAATACAGACAATCAGTCTTTGAAAATATTGATTAGGAGCACAGATGAATCATCAAAATTATCGCCAAACTTTCAAATTTATTTATTGAAGATACTTCACATGACGGTATATTTTTTTTTATGGCATAGGAAGGCAAACGTGCAAGCGTGTCACCTGATGGAGAGCAATTAACGCCACCCATAGACATCCATAGTGCTGTCTATGGGCTAGAGTATGGATGTCAATAGGCCAGTGCTATAGATAAACAATTATTCTCTTACTAGGCAAAGCGTTGGTAATATTCTCCACTCCTGTCCATCTGAAGGATGGTCACGAGAAATATTCCAGCCGCCGCCCCTTTAGCTGAAGTCTAAGCAATTGCGATCAGCCCTTTTTCCATTCCGATATAAGAGAATGGCTCTTTGAATAAAAGTATTTGTTCCAAGACGATCATTTGGTTTAAATTAAGTCCAAAAAGAACGCGCCAATTTTGGTTAAGCGACTAGACTTTACATTACAAAACGCTTTTTTTCTTTGATAGCAAGTAGGTATTATTACGCCAGTATCAGGTAAAAACAAATTTCTTAATTATTAAAGTGAACCTATTTACTATAACGTCAAATGAAGTGCCATCATTACAACAAGATGTTGCCATAGTCTTCACCCATACATACATACATACATCATACACCAGCTTAATTGCAAATCGCAAAAAACACATTTATAGATAAGAGAAAACATAAATATTTTCATTAAAATAAAGTCCATAAATAACTTATCTGGCATAAAGTCCTAAGTATCTTAATTCTAAATATAAGTTAGCAAACTACAATATTGTCACATAAAAGCGTCATGTAAAAAAATTACACTAATATTGTATAATATATAACAATTATAAGCGAGTACAATTTTGGCCTATTTAATACTGGATATGGTTTGATTTTCGATTTTATAAAAAAATGTTTTATAAAAAAATGTCAGAGAACGTAATGGTAAACCAAATAAATTGAAAATAAACTACAATACTGATTGCTTAGAAATAGTAATCCTTCAAATCATTATATGCCTCTAAAAATTATTTTTTTAACCTCCTTTAGGATTAGGGGCCATCCATAAATTACGTCACACGAATTCAATGCATTATCATCATCAAGCAAATGCCCTCCCCCCCCATATTTGTCACGCCTGGAGTTCCTTTAAAGTTTAAGCACTTTACATTTATGCATGTGGTGCGACAAAGGTTATTTCATCCCTCTCTTGTCACTGGATATCACACTGCCGCTCTTTTGTGACATAAATTATGGATGGCCCCTTACCAGTCGGTCGGATACTTTGTACTGACTTCGTTACACATATGTCACTAATATAAATACCTCATGTATTCCTTGAAACTATAAATACAGGTACAACTTTGCTTTAGACTCGCGTTTTCAACAATATGGACTCTCAACATATTTATTAAGCTGACTTTTTCACAAAACTACTGCAATCTCAATTTTAAAACTTTTAGAGCCTTCGATCTTAGTGCGATTAAAACAGGTTTTTTTTAGGTTATATTTTATTTTTTGATTACAAAAACTAATTCCCGTACATTATTCCTTTTAAAAATAACTACCCATATTATACATTTTTTTTCAATTTTCACAAACGATGAGATCAAAAGTTTTACGTACAAAAATTGGCAGTAAGCAGTACGTTGATCACACAAAGATTCAATCACAATTTACTGCTATCGCCATCTATTGGCAAACTTTGTAAACAAGTTTTATTCAATCATTGAAATATGTCTAAGGAAAATTGTTGCTATACTACTATTGTGTAATTGAAAAACATTCAATTAAGTTTTGCTGTGAATTATTATCGTTTATATGTATAATATAACACAATAATTTCAGTTTATTAGCAGTCTTATAAAATAATTACAAAGGTTCTCATTTACACGTTCACTGCGTTAAGAGGCCTAAAACATCTCTTATGGTTATTTTATTCGATGCGGCGATCATAACAGCTTTTTACCGCTCTGTGTCGAAAATAAATAAAAAATCAAAGGCTGAAACTAGGCTTTAAATTTGAGACAAACACATGTAGTTAAATAAAAATAGTGGTAGAGCCACGCTGCAGACGAATACTGTGTCAAGAATGTCATATTATTTGTCTGTAGCATGAATGGGCCGGCTCGCTGGCCCGGAGAAGTACCACACTCCCGCAGGAAACCGGCGTCTGAGTGGTAGCTTAGCTACCGCGCTTCGTGCGGTGAGCGGCCTGAGTTCCGGAGGCCCAACGCCCTCCCCCTCCCATTCCCATTGTCACTTTCCTTAAAGGTCGGCAATGCTTCCGCACTGCCTATGGCGCTGCGGATGTGTATGAGCAGCATTGATTGCTTTCCATCAGGTGACACGCCTGCTCGTTTGCCTTCCTATCCTATAAAAAAAAAAAACTAAAGGTCGATTCATACTATTTATAGACATCAAACGCACTACCTGAGAGTCTTATGAAAATGATAACGTAGTAAACATGTTAATGTATACATTACTTAGATCCGTATACTATTTGTAATGTGATTCGGGGTTTCAAAGTATGTCTAAGTATATTAAGTAAGATATTGATATTTAAACAATATGTATAAATGCAAAATACATCATAAATGTTCTCGTAATAGTTCACAATTTTATTCATTCATTCAGACATACATCATAGAAAGAGAAGAAAATACAATGTATAAAGATGCATAAAGTTACTAATATTCCAAACAATATTTATCAGGCATTACCTGAATATAGCACCAATCTGCATCAAAGAAACACTAGCGTTGCGAACAAAGCTAGCTTCATAAGCGGTGGGATATATTGTGCGTAGTATCATTATCAGTTAATAACTCAATGGAAGAGTGCTCTGGGTCTCTTCTTAGCCAAAAGATGCCACGAATGCGTAACACCCTTACGCCTCTTTGGTGATATGCTGTGAATTACGATTTTTTTTAAGTTTTATAAAGAAAACTTCACAATGTCCAAAACAACAAGTTAAATGTTTCATTTGAGATGTGTTCTTGTATTTGAATGCCAAGTAGATGTTTTATGGTTATAAATGGGATTTGGCGAACAAATTATTAAAACAAAGCCAGTAGTGATAAAGGCCCATTCATAAATTACATCATAATTTTTCATAATTTTTGGACCCCTCCCATTCCTTGTCATATTTGTATGGGGGAGATACACTCACTCCCTAGTGTGACGTTTTGCAATTTTATATTCAGAAGTTATTCAATTAGAACAGTTGCGTAATAACGTCAAAAACCTTATACTACCTTATACTAGTCACATGATGTCACACTTTGTTGATCCGTTAACGTGTGACGTAATTTATGTATATATATATATATATGTATATATATATATATATATATATATATATATATATATATATATATATATATATATTCACGCCTATCCCCCGCAGGGGTTGGCAGAGACCACAGAGCTCTGCTGGGGCTGACCTCCATCCTCCCATGCGGCTTGTGGGATTCACTAAAGACGAATTTAATATACCTAATTTGTCGAAAAATGACGGCGACGTGGTTCGCCACCCGTCACGTCCTGATTCTCACGAGGGCGAAAAGCGACCAATGACGAGCCGTTTCGCTGCGATGAATCGCAGCGGATGGAGCTCTGTGGTCTCTGTCAACGTAATTTATGGATGGCCCCTAATCATTATTTTTCAAGAAATGTGTTAATTATGTAAATAAATTAATGCAGTATTTTTTAAAGATAATAAAAATTAAAAAAATTGTAAGCCCCATATTTTAAACTGCTGAAATTAATTTTAAAAAATATGAGTAAACATCAAATTGACCTCAGCATCAATTTGATAAAATCACCTGAATTGTGGAGTAGTTGTTAAAATAAATTAATTCTATGTTATGATCCTTACCTATCAGGTGTATCAGGCATATATGGTGACATCCTGAAATCTCGACTGTGCGGTGTTTCGATTCCAAACGGACTGTATAGTTTCGTTGGGCTTCTACCAAGTATCTAATAAACAAATATTTTTTAAACTTTATTTAAATTAAAAAATTATCCATAAAAATAAAGGAGCGTCAATGTTATACCCGTAAAACATATGACGTATACTAAAGGGATAAATGACCTCTTTAAAAGTAAAGGAATCAATGACCTCTTTACAAGTAAAGGAATTAATGACCTCTTTTAAAATAAAGGAACCAATGGCCTCTTTAAAAGTAAAGTAATCGATGACCACTTTAGCAGAAATTACATCTATAAAACAACAGCATGATGTGGTTTCAGCATTCATACATATACATGTGACACACATTTGTAACTCTACGACAAAATATTTCTACTTTTGTTTGATAAAAAAATTATGTTAAAATATTTTGTAAAATCAAAAAAATATTGCTTGTGGGATTAAACCACAAGTGGATAACATATTTTAAAATGATATGAGGAAACCCTAATGTTTATGTATGCCTACACCACTCATTGTATAAGCAGTAGCTTTAACCATGAGCAAAATTACCACACATCTGAGTTATGAGACAGTTGGGGCGGGGGTTATTGCAAAGGCCTTATCTGGTTAACTTAAACATCCATGTCTATTAGCAAGAGAAGAGAAGGTAGTGATTTAATTTACAACATACCTGTTTCTTCTTAGTGACTGGTGTAGATGGGGTCCTGCTAGGAGATCCAGCCTCAGTAAGCCGGTGCCTACGCCTTCCACCCAGTCTGAAATGCTGATAATTGAAAATTGTTAATCATTATACCTTTTTCAGCAATATAATGTCCCTTCTATTAAGAAACAGAAGCATGATATGATCTTTTGTGAACATATTATGTACTAATTATATTTTAATTGTTACTTTTTCAAAAATACTTTTGTCTTTTTACTTTTGGATTACTAAAATATTAAATTGTTTAATTACAGTTATGTGTTTAGTAGAAGTCTTCATTTTACAAACTACAAAATTATTTTCTTCATAAAATTTAATATATTAAAAATGTGAATATACTCAATTTCAAACAAGTAGTGTTTCTAGGACAAAGTGATAATCTCCTGCTAGTAGATAGTTTCAAATAGTTTTTTCAGAATGAGTACCAATCTAGGCAGAGGGCGAAAATTGATTGCATTTTGGCAACAATTAACCATGTTAACATGCTTCAGGGGAGGTTTATGACTAGCAATGGGATGCTGCAGGTCAACGATATGAACTCATTTCAATACTTCTTCAAAATTAAATGAAAAATATTTTTTCTGCTCATATATAACAATAATTTATTTAGAGGAAAATATATTATTTATGCTATTTTATACTATTTCACATTATTAGTTACACATCTAACTAATAATGTGAAATAGTGTAAAATACTATCATATTCCAAATTATTCTCAAATTTTAAATATATCACAAACATGTTTAGGTTGTGTATTTACTTACATGTTTAAGTAAGCAGAATGACACTTAGAACTGACAAAAAATATAGCTAGCCAATTTTATCAACTGTGTGATGTAGGTCTGGATGAGTACAGGTTGATATGGATGGGGGAAGCATTTTAAAGTCCATGTGAAAACTAATCAAAATTTTAACTTTTTTTATGTTACATAATTGGCATTATGGATATATTTATTTATATAAGTATGAAGAATATATTTAAATATTAAAGTACAAAATAAAATAAAACATATTTTAGTATAATACCTGTGATATGTTACCGAATGTATTTCTCATGCTTTTAAACGTCTTGGATATCTTTTCGGCGCTAGACTGTAGTGCACGACGTGAGTTTAGGAAAGATTTGGTTTTAAAAACATTTCTGTGGTAACAACCATCCACAATATTCATACTTTCCCGTGTCGGCGAATCAATACCGGAGTCCGTCACGAAAGGATCCTTCATTTTAACAATATCTTGACGCACTAAGCTAAAATTCACTAAACTAGTTTACAAATAGAACTTGCTATCTATTGGTGCAAAGTAAAAACACCTAACAATTCATAATTCTCAAAAATTAGAAAATCAATCTAAGTTCGACGATCTTGTTACGGCCGTTTTTATTTCGAGGTCGTTATATTCTTTTTAACGGAAATGTTTTAGTTGCCATACATAAAAATTAGGTTAAGGCAACAATAAACTATAGGTAAATACTTATAATAATCACGTTTATTTTTGGATATACGTTAATGAAAAAAACATTTTATTGTTTACTGTGTCAAAACTAGTCAAAATTACTAAACTATCATACATATTATCCAGATAACAATATATCTGGATAATATGTATGATTTAGTAATTTTGACTAGTTTTTAATGATAAGGTTAAATCACTATATTTTTCCAATATTATTTAATAACAGTCTAGAATAATGGTCTAATATAAAAATATTCTGTAAACTAAACGTAGCATTAATTACAGCGGAGTACGACAGGCACTAGGTTTTCTTTATGTACATCTGTCTTTTTTTTTATTTGAGCGAAACACTGGAAATCAACACCGAGTGTGCACTCAATTTACATTCCCACATTGGACTTATTAGTTTGTATTTCATGATATACCAACAGAAAATCACTATACCCTTTAATTTATAAAGGTGGGTATCCCAAGGTGGGTATCACTACAATCTAATTATTTCAATAAAAATCACGATATATAAACAACATATATATTTTACATATTTTCCTACAGTCGATTTTATTATAAAATTAGTCTTTATAACAATGAATATAACTTACTCTAGTAAGTTCAATATTTTGACAAATATACTACCACTCAAGAAAACGAGGTTGGCTTTGGCCTCGTTTTCTCGAATTGGAATACTTATCATGGCGCGAACTTATATGTCTATGTAGGAAACTAAAATCATGATATAGATACAATAAATAATATAATTTAACCTAAATGTCGATCGATTTATTTCAAATCGATTTTCGATAGTCTGTAGTTGTTCGTTATGAGTAGCACTTCACTAAGGGGGCGGTACCCATCATCATAAAGTATATTTATCGGAAATACATTTTACCGGAAAAAAATACGAAACTTCATGAGCGTGAGCTGTCAAAATTATCATCCTAAATTTTATAAAGTATAATATTCAAAATTAAAACAAAAACTATTAAGAGAAAATCTATAATTTCTTAGCGTACTACTTAGTTTATTATTATTATTGAATAACATTAATTCTAACATTGTCATTAGCGTTGGTGCATGTAGTAATCTATAACTGTTGAAAATGCAGCAAAACCCGCGGCACCGAATATACCAGCTTTTAATCCACCTGAAAATTGGAATACATTACAATATGCAATTATAAATAAAACCTGATACGCCTTAAAAATAATTTTAAGGCGTATCTTTGATACTGTGTTGGAAAATGAACAATGGCGTACACTTTATAACCACGAGTTATATGAGCTATAAAATGAGCCGAACGTCATGAAAACCATTAAAATTGGACACCTTCGTTGGGTTGGGCACGTGGTACGAATGGACGAGGCTAGAGTACCCAAACACCTACTCGACCGCAAACCAGATGGTTGTAGAAGCCGTGGAAGTCCTAAGCTCAAATGACTAGATGGAGTCGAGGACGACAAAGGCAATCGGTGTGAGGGGCTGGAGGGAAAGAGCCAAAAGAAGATACGACTGGAAAAATTTACTGAACCAGGCTAAGGCCCACCCACGCATGTAATGCCTTGATGATGATGATACAATTATAAAACAAGCAGACTAATAGAATTTTTAAATTATATCTCTTAATATTATTAATCAATGTTCATTCTTAATTATTTTGTATAAATCTGGGAAACCTTCAAGGCTGATATAGCGTGGGTTCAATTCCTCTATCGCTGACGTCTATGGGTGGTGTTACTTTTTATTAGATGATACACTTGCTTGTTTGCCTTCTTATCCCATAAAAACATTATAGCAATATATAGTTTTTAAGAAATGCCAGGTTAAGAGTATCCTTAACCGACAAGCTTGTATGAAGAGAGTGATGAGTGTTGAGGAAACAAGGAAAGTATGCCGAGGTCATAGCAGGTGGAGATATGTGGTCTTTGCCTCAAAGGATTTTTTAGCAACTTCTTTATAACCAATATTTTCGTGCTCTTTTGGAAGTTTAATTGAAGCCTTTAATGAATTGATGTGCCTTCCCTGTCCTCTCTTGGCACTTGAACCTATGCAAGTGGAGTAGAAGATTATATAATTTATTTATTATTTTTTATATTATTAATTATATTTATTATATTAATTATACATACACATCATCACACCTATTTCCCGTAGGGATAGGCGGAGATCACAGATCTTTATCTACTACGATCTCTGCATAATATAATTTTTTATTTATGTTTATATTTGCTTCTACAGCATGATAAGTCCTTATTGGGTTTCAATATGTGACAGCCTAATAACATATGCATTTGTTGTCCATTGCTAGGGCAATACCTCTTAATCCGATTAGTCCACCAGTTACACCACCGGCGTATGTTCCATTTTTCCAATCTGATTTTCCTCTAGCACTCTCTATACAGCATTCAACACCTGAGAATACAGCTCCTAGAATTGCAAAGTTCTTTGCATAGCTTAACATTGATCCCTTCATCTCTCTTAATATTTCTCTTGCAGTTTGGTTTTGTTGTGCCATTGGGTCTGTTACATTTGGCATAAGAGATGATGTGAATAGACCAACAGCTGCTCCAAGTCCATAGCCTGGAAAAGTGTTATTAAATTTAATTTTAATCAATGTCGTAGACAAATGATGAAGTTAGATTTCTGTCAAAAACTTGTAGTGTCAAGTTTTGTAGCATGGATGGGTGGTATTTGTTTACTACATTATTTTTTCATAAAATGTGATATTACCAATCATTTATAACTGTTCCATAGAGTTATTACACAGTAAATTTCAACCATAATAGCTCAGTTGTAAAGCATCAGGATAAATAAATGTATGGCTTTATGGTTTTTATTCTAAATCTTTGTGTAGTGCCCTGTACAGCAATGAGACACATACAGGCTGTGAAAAAAAATTGTAATCATTACAGAATGATAATGCTTATTAGTTATCAGACAAGGTTTCTTGGCATTGAGGAGTGTAGTTTTTATTACTTTGTAATTTTTTATAATAATCATTATCAACAATCTACAGCACCAAGCCCGATCTTCAGCTTCATATCCAATCATGACAAATTTAAATAGCAAAGCCAAGTATATTATTTAAATAAAAAATAAGTTCATCAAGTAATATGAACTTTTAGATGAACTATAATATTTAAGTCTGCTATATTTGTAAAATTTTCGACTTTAAAAAAGACAGCTAAGAAAAATGTGTCTAATATTTCTCTTAAAAATTAAAAAAACAACATACCAATGATACAGCTAGTCAAAGATTTGAATGGACAACTTTCTACTGTAGCTTCGATCATCTTCTCCTCGTTTGTTTTTATAATTACAGGGCCCAAAATCCTCGGTATTATTATATTTTCACGATATCTGTAATTATTGCCCACTAAGTACTTTGCGAGAGCGTCATAGTCATTTTTTTCTGAGAATTTTATTAAGTCAGGATCTGTAGGTACTTTTCGGTATTCAGTCATATTCAAATTTGCTTGATTATTAAATGTTAAAATATTTAAGTGATGAAATTTTTTTTATCAGGATAAAACTAACCTACAAGACCTTTGGTATACATTTGACACCTGACAGTTTACAGCTGATACTGAGTGAATAGAAAAGCGAGTCCATATAATACACTCTGTGGTAGTCGATAATTCTTAATTATAATAATATATTCTATGCTAAATTGCTAATTAAAACGTTTATAGGGTTTATGTGAACGAATATTATTTAAAGAGTAAAGAGAAATATTTGTACTAATTCATATTTTTAAAAATTACATTGTAAAGACAGAAAATGACTGATTCTTCTGAAGACGAAGATTTATCACGATTTCGTGAATCTGTTGATAATTCTTTTATGCAATTATTTGACCCGGCTGCATCAAATAAAAACAAGTTGGATTTAGTAAATGTGTCTGGAAAATGTGGTATGTTATAAAAATATAATATTATTTACATTGTATTTCATGGAAAGCTTGTTTTGATATAGTTAACGAACTAAATAACGCAGTGGCGATATGTACGTTTTTAAGCCAAGGATAATGAGTTCTAATCTGACATAATGATGAAATGATTAAAATTGGTATAAGCTACAAATATTTATTGCAAGTCTAGGTGTTTCTACTATGATTTGTATTTATAATGGCATCCGCGGTAATAAGGAATCCTAGTTTGGGCTATGTGCATAAAGATTAGAAATTGACTTGATTTTATTTTATTTATAATTTTAATATATATTCTTCCAGATCATAAGCAAAAATCTGAAAGATATTTAGAGGTAGCTGGCCATTACAATGATGTAAAAGTTTCAAAAGAATTACAAATGAAGATAGGAAAAAAAGTATCAGAAATTATTGACAAAAATATCAAATTTATAGATGTACAAAACACTGGATTTAAGTAAGTTCAATTAACTATTAAGATTTAATTTTAATGGTTGAAACATTGAAAGGCAATAATCAGGTTAATGGATCGCTGCACTCCATTATAAAAAGTGTGTAAAACGAGCTGACTGGTGGTTCATTGGGGAGTGCTTGTTCCAACTCTGATGTACGGTAGTAAAAGTTGGTTTTGGCAGAAGAGATATGAAAGCAGACTGAATGCGGTGGAAATGAGAGCATTTACAAATATGTGTGGGATAATTTTGATAAAATAAGGAATGAAAATATAAGAGGGGTATGTGGAGTAAAAGAAGGTGTCATGACAAAATATGAGAAAGGGATGCTTAGACAGTTGGCACGACGACTGGCAAAAGAAATTTACATTGTGGATGTGTATGAAAGGTTTAGTAGGGGAAGACTAAGAAAAACATATCTTGACCAAAATTACCAATGTTTTTAAAAAACGCCTGGTCAAGAGTACCCTTAACACAAGTATTCTTTTAGTGGAGGACATCAGATTATTCTACAGCATTGTAGACCAGCATTTTGTACCTGTGTTATTGCTTTCATCACTGGTTTGTGACAATTTATAGTTGCATTGGAGTTTAGGATGCTTATTCTTTCATCTGCTCTATAGTTCCCAGCATAGAATAGGGCCTTATGTGCAGCAGGGTTTCCTTGAGTATTAGAAATCAATCTGTAATCCCCAATCTACACATAAAGTGTGAGAGTAACAGCAATAATCCTGATTTCTTTGAGAGCTCAATGTCCAGCAGTGGTCACCACCATTCCATCATCACTAGTCTCACTCATGAATCACATACTTATGAAGTTGGTAGTAGATGTGCCAAGATATGGTTGGACTGAAGAGGATTAAGGTTCAAATTGAGTTGGGCCTCGCATGTTTATTGGATAACTGACAATTTTTGGAGATAGTAATAAAGCATAGACAGTATCATGGGAAGTGTGGTGTGGATCACCCTCCAGAAATTGGAGTGACAAAGACAATCTTTGTCTTTGGCTGGCAGAAAATAGATGCATGTAGCCAAAGTCTTAAGAAATAGATGTGTAAACGCTGGTTACAATCAACTTTTGGGAAAAGCCTATATCTAGCAGTGAACTGTTGCAGGATAATGATAATCATCTACTATTTGCTATTTTCATTTATACAATAATTTATTTTTAGGAAGCAGAAAATAGAAGGTGGTGTAAAATTATTTAAGGACTCTCAAGATTACCTTTCATGTGAAGACGCTAAAGATACATACACAGAAAACCATAATAATATGTCAAGAAAAATTAAAATTAAAAAAAGACATATAGATGAAGGCATTGATCAATTGCAGGAACAAGGTAGTGTATTATGGGCATTCTCCTTGTTCTTCTAAGAGTGCCTCTCCGACTTGCGAAGATTGGTCGCCAATTCAACACAACTTTCCTCTACCGTCGCGAGATGCAGCGGTTTTAGAGGACTCTCTATCCCAATCCACTTCCAGATATTATGTCGCCAAAACTTCTTCGATCAACTTGTCTTTTGCCCATGACTATTCTTATCATAATCAGTTGTTGCAATTTGTACCTGTCATGTCTCACGATATGACTTAGGTAAGCAACTTTTCTACCTTTGACGATCTGCAATAGTTCACGGTTTTGCTTGACTTGTCGGAGAACCTCGTCATTGGCTACTTTTCAGTCAAATAGCTAATAGCAAGCATCTGTCTATATGCTCACATTTTGAATGCTTCTATACCATCTATTCTACTGAGATCTTTTTTAAGCTTCCAAGCTTCACATCCGTATAGAAGAATGGGTCAGATGTAACTATGGAGCATTCCGATATGGATCAGGATAGGGTGGACTTGTCTTACAAAATTGCTTATGATCAAAATAAGTATGTCTATAACAGAGTAACATCTTAAATCATTATTTCAGAAAAAATAAAAGCGGTTGCAGTAAGCGGTGAATACGTTAAGTCCAAAGAAGAAATCAAATGTTGGAAATCAAGAAGAAAAGAGAAGATTTTTAAGTATAGAGCATTAGGAAATGTCTTGACTGCTATAGAATAAATGTATGTGTATAACTCATTATTTGGAGTTTTATTTATGACCTTAGGGGAAACCGTACCTTCTAGGACTTCTATTCATTGATGTGATACACAAGCATTTTTAAGTGAATTGGAGTAGTTAACAAAAATTCCAGTAATATAAATGGCAACACTGAGTGTATAACTAGATAAATTATGCATATATTTTAAACGAGTAATATAAAAAAGAACTGGTCTAATTTTAGTTGACTTTTTAGCATTATATTGATAATCATAGAAGAATATTATTTTCTGACATCTCTGTTTTCATACATTTATCTTTATTACCGTCATTTTTCTTGGCGAAAATAAAAATGTATCGGAATCGTTAGTGTCGATATCTCGAGTGACGTTTAATTCCGCGGCCACTTGGAAGATAAGGACAAACTGACACTCGTACTCGTAAGAGCGAGACAGTATTTCACGCCTTCTCATCGCCTTCAACTTTATAAGGCACAAGTCATGCCGCACATGGAATACTGTTCTCATCATTCCACTACCGTACAAATAGATGGTACACAGGATGAGTAGCGATCCAGTACGGTGCATTTTTCAGAAACTTCTTTCCACGCACTACCACCCTGTGGAACACACTACCTTTAGCGATGTTTCCGAACCGATACAACATTGGAACTTTCAATAAGCCTACTCTTTTCTTAAACATCGACTACGCGTCTACAATGCCTACTGCACTGTGGATGCCTATGGGCGGCGTTGACTGCTTTCCATCGAGTGATACGCCTGCTTGTTTACCTACTTGTTATAGTTTCTATTGTCGTTTGGGATAGGAAGCCCATAAACGTATTTCGACGCACCACTCTGTGGAACCAGCTACCTCTTGCGGTGTTTCCGAACCGATATGATATCGAAACCTTCAGAAAACAAGTCTACACTTTCCTTAAAAGCTGGCAACGCTTCTGCTGCGCCCATGGCACTGCGAATGTTTATGGGCGGCATTGATTGCTTTCTATCGAGTGACACGCCTGCTTGTTTGCTTTCCTATCCCGTAAAAAAATCAACACTAACGCCATCTATTATGTGCATATTGCAATATTTCAATTATGCATCCATCGTTCACATTTAATGTTTTATAATTGTGTATGTTTGAGAGTTACTTCCCATTAAATGAAAAACTATAAAATAACCTCAAATATATCTTTTTTATTAAATCAAAAATAACAATATAATAATAATATAATATTTATTTACTTTTTATATACAGCCCATATATATCTCACTGCTAGGCAAAGGGTCTCTACATTTCTGGGGGAAAGTTGGGGTAGTAGGACGCACCAGGCTTGAAATAAATAACTGTACATATATATTTATCCCAATGAAGAATTTTTTTTAATATTTCGTTCATTCTGTAGTGTAAAATAAAACCATAAATTTAACATTGAAATGTTTATTTACAGAGTAGCTAAATATAAATATGTACATATATCGATATCACATTTTGAACTGCTTTTCACTTTCTTGATTTAATGACAATATTCATATATTTTTAATCTATAAAATTAAAGCTTTAACCACACCAGTATTCACAACTTCCATATTTGTTTATGGGCACAAATTTTAAGGATAATTTGGAGGCAAATAACACTTCACAAATAACTTTATATATACTTTCTGTACTATGATAACATTTTTTTTTATAAAATATTCCAAATATAGGAATATATTGATGCGGTTAATGCTTATACAAAAAATGAATTTAAACAACAGATTTTGTGGTTTTAAAATTTTGAATCAGTTTTTTATGTTCAAGTTAAGGGCTTTATACATAGAAACCTTATAAACCACCGAAATCTATAAAAAATTGTGATGAAAAAGTTTTATCTTGGTTCTCGTTGTACTAAAAATATTTAAACTCTAATATCGTCAATTAAACGTTAAATAAATATAAAACAATAACTAAATATTAATTGTACTTTTAATTACAACGACTTACCTACATTCTAAACTTAGGAAACAAGAAATAAACAGGAACAGTGTGGCATTGTATTCATAGTTGTATAAAAAGCTTAAAGCCATAAGTAAAGTATATCTTATAAAGATTCGAATTCCAAACTATTTAACGGATAAAGAGTCACTTATGTGAAAAAACTCACTTATGTTTCTAAGAAATGTAATATTTTAAAACTGATATAAACGTTAGATGAATTAAGAAATTATGAATACTTATAAATTTATTGGTATTTTTATTTGCAAATGTAATTTTAATATTAAAATATCGAATGATAATAAAATAAAGAATGGAATCGAATAAATTACAATTTTTCCTTGGTGTTTACAGGCTCATGTCAAAATAAATATATAGATGCAATAATTTTTGGCTATTGTGAAATGGATAAATATAACACTGTACTTTGTTAAATAACATAACAGTTCTGTCAACAACATCAACTGCAACTTATAGCTGCTACACAAGGCAGTTTAAGCCAGCGAAGTTCGTCTGATTAAATTAAGAAATCGATATTTCACAATATCGATTCTGATCGACATGTGCGAATTCATCCAGTTAGAGAACCGGTGTAAAAACAACTTTCCATTTGAGCGACTATAGTTTACTGTCGTCGATTGGCGCTGAGGGTAAACTTCTGTTTACATTTCTGATCGGAAGTTCGTCTTGGTGGAACGCCTTGTTGTCCAAGCCTATAGATTTCATAGCGGGCGACGGTTCGGGGTCCTTTTCCACTGGACCGTCCATTAAGAACATTGTGAGGAAGAACATGATACTACCTATAGGGCAAGAAAAGTTAATTAAACATAACTTTATTTGTCACAAAACTGAATTAAAAAATGAGGTTAGAACTCCTGTCTTTGCGCGTCACTTGCTATTTTGGTTATCACTAAAAAATCAGCACCCGATGCTGAAATTACACAATTTTGATTATAAGATTTTTCTTTCTTTTTTTTATATTAAATTTATTTTGTGTTTATTCTTTATTAAATTCCTACTATTAGCGTTAATTAATTGTATTTAATTAATAACATAATATTTGTCATTTTGATATCAAGAGTCATCCACTAAAAATTTAATAAAAACTTATTGTAACTTGAGTGGATGAATAAAAAGTATTTTATTAACGATTGAAAGTTTGAAAATATTAATAGGAATTCACTCAATTTTTATATAACTTGATAATAAATAATTTTTATGTCTATGTATATAATTAAAGAATAGAACTCACTGATGCCGTAAAAGCCGGCGTAGAATATCATGATTGCCTCCCGGTAACCGATGGCTTTGGAGACTGGGTCGACCAAAATGGGCAGGTTGCCACCCACGTTGTTCATCACAAACAAGAATACGCCCACAGTGGTCGAACGCACCGACAGCGGCACGATTTCCACCAGGATCGCGAACACGATACCGAACCACATTTCAGCTGAAAAAAGATAATACATATAAATAAATTATACATACATACATATCGTCACCTCTGTTTCCCGTAGGGGTAGGCAGATACCACAGATTTCCATCTGCTAAGATCTCGGCATAGCTTGCCTTGCTTTCTTCACACTCATCACTCCCCTCATGCAAGTTCGCAGGTTAAGGGTACTCTTGATTTGGCCTTTCTTAAAAACTTCGACAATTTGGACAAGGTATGTTTTCCTTGGTCTGCGCCTACCGACCCATCCATCCACATCCGCAACCTAAATTTATTTTGTCAGTCGTCTTTTATCCATCCTCTCTATGTGCCCAAATCATTAGTCAAGTAATTTTTCCTCAACTTTTGTCACAACAAGGTGTTTTACTCCACATCGCTCTCTTATATCTTCGTTCTTTATTCTTAATGCTTTCATATTCCGCATTCAGTCTGCTTTCAGTCATTTATAAGCAGTAAGTATTAATATCCATTATCACGGATTGTCATATTGTTGTTAATAAGTCTGATAATGTGATAGTGGATCTTCCTACACGCGAGATAATGATAGTGGATATTAGTGTTCCACATGACGAGAATCCCATAAAAGCGAAAAAGAAATAGAATATATGGACCTCGCGCATGAGATTCCTGCCACATGGCATGTTGATTGGGTTATTGTACCCATAGTAGTCTCTGCGAATGGAATCCAAATTTTTACTAATAACAGTAGAAAATTGAACACCCATCGGTCCAGATGATGTTTTAAGTAGGTTAATTTTGAAAATTAAAAAGCAACCATTTTGTACACCGCTAGGATCCTTTACTTGGATGTCTAAATACTTCATTGGTTTGGTTTATCCCACCACGATGGATTGATAACTCTAATAATTAAATATTATTTTTATAGTAATAATTTTGTTATTAAAAGAAAGATATACAAATGATGGTGATAATAATAATATTTATCAATCAGACATCCGATCCACGTTTACTTACCAATTTTTTTTTTACATCAGCAATTTCCAGAAGTGCCCTTAAATGTACATATAAATGTCCTCAGAATACCATTGGAGCTAGACCGTAATCTTGTAAATAAAGATGCGGTCTCATTCCTTATTACGCTATGAAAACCGTTCTTATTTGTAAAAACATTTCGGATGACGAACATAATTTACTTAGTGGTAACATTTATAGTGGTAAAGCCACGCTGCAGACGAATACTTTGTCAAGAATGGCATATTATTTGTCAGATCGCGGACCACAGTGATGACATTCATACTAACACTAACGTCACTGGCTCGCAGATTTAAAATGAATCGTGGCCTCCAAAGAGAGCTTTCGCCACCTTATCCTGTTCTGCGCCACCTCTTGCTAGTTACTGATTTACAGGTTGCGTAAATCAGCCTCAACCATGTCTCTCCAGCGGTACGTGGGGCGCAGGATGGCGCCCAGTTGGGTGAACTACATACGCTCTTTTTACTGTCGTATTTATTACATAGATAATTTCTTAGAACTCACCGAAGAAATAGGAGAAGGCGAGCGTGATCATAGCCCACAACGGTCCAAATATAACCGAACCGAAGGCGGGGAGAGTGGCGACCAACTGGGAGAGTGCCAACACCAACACACGAGATCTTACACCCATCTTCGCTACGAACCTGTATCCAAGAATATTTACATAAAAATAAAGGAAAATAAATTAACCCTTTCGCTACGTTCTATTTTCCTATTAAGTATGCCCATAAGACGGGCAGTTTTCGAGGTTTGCGGAATCGTACGGTCTTTGGTTAATGTATGCTACATTTACCGGAAAGATACAGTAATCGGCGCCTCTACAAGGATATTGTACTAAATTAAAAATATAGATTTGGTAATTATATACTTGTAAAAGAATAATATGTCACATTTTTTATCATGAGATTATACGGTCTTCGGCGCGAAAAGGTTAAAAGTTTATGAAAATACTGATAGAGATTTTAGATTTTTTGAGATACTGATAAAAGAAGATAAAGAAAAGAAGATAGAAGAAGTACGATGGAAGTACATTACTATTATATAATTTTTTTTAAGGGAGAAGGAGGAGGGCAAACGCGCACACGTATCGCCTGATGGAAAAGCAATCAACGCCGCCCGTACCGTGATCAAATTACCGAAGTACTTAAGGCCAGGTCAAAAGTACCCTTAACCGGCGTGCTTGCATGAGGAGAGTGAGTATGAAGGAAGCAAGAAGTAAGCCGAGATCGTAACAGATGGAGATCTGTAGTCTCTGCCTACCCCTACGTGAAACAGGCGTGACGATATGTATGTATGTATGTATGTACGTACTTGTCAGAGACCACACCGCCAACGACGACGCCCACGGAACCAATCCCGACTGTGACGGCGAACAGCCACCAACCCAGGTCCACGTCGGGGAAGTAGTCGCGGTAGTACAGGTCCGCGTTGTACGCGAAGCACATACCGCCTGTGAGTACAAACACCTCGTCATAATCAAACAATCAGTACAGCCGTAGCAACCCACCACAGAAATGAGGGTTTTTATTTAATTACTACTGCTATCCGCTAGCAGAATTACGTTATAGCTCGAATAATCAGTAATCGCATCACATACTCTTTCTTCTTTACTCTATTTTATATAATCCATCTTACTTCTCTTATATATACCTCTCCTATACATTATATATACCTCAGAAAACGTATAGAAGCTCGAAATATGGGCATATAGACGGATGCTCGCTATTAGCTGGACTCAAAGGGTGGCCAATGACGAGGTTTTCCGACAAGTCAAGCAAAAACGTGAAGATTATTAATGGAGTCAGGCGTTACTTTGCGGAAATCCATCACTATATGGACAGTCAAAAGTTTTACTTAGCTAAGATCCGCGACAAGCAAAACAATAACAGAAAATTAATAATGTGTGTTTTTACGTTGGGTTTAGTGGATTTATTTGGAACTTAAACCAAAAACTTACCAAAAAACGGCCATCAACTCTCCACCCACAAACCACTATACACAACGCCAAACACATACTATCACTTTTCCATCTTGTACACGACACGTGTTTCGCCCCAACACGAGGCATCTTCAGGTATAGTAGACTCTATGGAAGACAACCGAAAAGTGAGTGAAGTGGTTTAAGTTCCAAATAAATCCACTAAACCCAACGGAAAAACACACATTATTAATTTTCTGTTATTGTTTTGCTTGTCGCGGATCTTAGCTAAGTAAAACTTTTGACTGTCCATATAAAAACGTGAACTTTTGCAGACCGTCGTTTCAAAGGTAGAAAAGTTGCTTACCTAGGTTATATCATGAGACATGACAGGTACAAATTGCTGCAACTGATCATGATGGAAAAATCGCGGACAAAAGACAAGTTGGTCGACAAAGAAAGTCTTGGCTACGTAATATCACGGAGTTTTATCTTCCATGCAATTGAAATTCTTCCAAGTGATTATAATTTATTTTTCTATTCACTGTACATTTATATTGTATTCATACTTTTTTCACAGTTTTATTTTATTTATTTAAGCCTTTATTGCTAATACTAATTTTTTTTATTTTTCACATTCAAATGAAATTATGTTAACATATTAATTATATATTAACGTTTGTTGTTGTTGTTAAACATTTAGTATTTAGCGTATCCTGTGACACATAGGCCTCTTCGAGCTTTTCCATTCATCTCTATTATGTGCTTCTCTGTACCAGACTGTCCCTCCAGTAACCTTAATGTCATCGGTCCATCTCTTAACCTGTCTGCCACTTTTACCATCGCGTGATTGCCACTCTGTTATATTTTTTATATTATAATTCACAATTTATCAATTTATATCTCAATATATATAATCTCTCTTATGCCGGAGAGGTGACATGTCTATCAAGAGACGTCAGTCGAACACTAATCTTTTTGTTTTTATAAAACAATTTATTTCTTTTCGATTTTAAATTTTATAATTACGAATTTAAGAAGGAGTAATATAATATAAAAGGTTTTGTATATATTTAAATAAAAAGTTTTATTACTATATCCATTTATCAGTGTATCACTATATACATTTATCAATATCGTGGAGCTTCTTTGTGATTTCTTTCCTAACAAATTAATAAGCCGTTTCGGCTATATCTATTCGCTACTCAGGTCGGCAAATCTCAATCCTATGGAATTCTTTGTGTGGGAGTACCTCAAAAATAATGTTTATGAAACAAACCCGACTACCATCTAAGCACTAAAAGAAAATATCATAATCACTACTTCAGGGAGTGGCACAGAATGCTGTGGCTAGATTTTGTGGCATCACAGGCGAGAATTTAATACAAAAACCACGAGTAGCAATGGTGATTTTTCGCAAAAAGTTGAAACTTACCGCAATGTCTGATGGAAGCTGCTAAACATAGCAGTATTATCCTGGGCTGAGCGATTATATGCCAGATGGTTACTTGAGGAGTCTTCTTCCCAGATTCCAGAGCGGCGTCCCTGCTTTTGGGGTTTCCAGCACCTGAGAAACAAAAAGATTGTGTTATCAACTGCAGACGATAGTTATAGCTTTATGGAAAGATCAACTACGTACGAATGTTTTTGTTTATTCTTACGGGGTAATGGAATTTTTGAGGATATGCCATTGCATGCAATAATATGCCATTCTTGATAAAATATTCGTCTGCAGCGTGGCTCTACCACTAATGAAGAAGAAACCCCTTAAATCGCCCGGGTCTCCGTAATAGTGCGGATGACCCCTATAGTAAGTACCTCATTCGGTGTGAGTTGAGAGTCAGAGCTTCAATTCTTTTTAATTTTCGTGAAGGGCTCTTCTATTCCGTGCCGTTGTAGAGAAAACGTTGATTATTTTACATCGAACTTTATCTATGTATTGTTATTTATAAAAAAGAAAAGAAGGACCGATTGGCTCAGTGGCGGGGCCCTCCGCCCGTGGAGTCAATGATCGCGGGTTCGATCCCCTCATCAGAATAAATATATGTATGGATTTATATATTTATATAATATTTATTCCGAGCCTGGTAACCCCCCAGTTCGCATTTTCTTTCCTGCGAAAGTAAAAGAAGAAAGGAAAGATCCTTTCTTCTTTATCCTTTTACCTTCCTCTCCGCCAATCCTCGGTCTGCCATGCCAATGGATGTGTGGCTAGGGGCGAGCTTAGTCGTAAGCGACCGTCCCGGGATCGGGCTTCCCGGGTACTATGGTGCCTTACCTTAGCATGTATGACTCAGCTGGGGCTGACCTCCATCCTCCCTCGCGGCTCGTGGGATTCACTATATATATATATATATATATATATATATATATATATATATATATATATATATATATATATATATATATATATATATATATATATATATATATATATATATATATATATATATATATATATATATATATATATATATTCACGCCTATCCCCCGCAGGGGTTGGCAGAGACCACAGAGCTCCATCCGCTGCCATTCATCGCAGCGAAACAGCTCGACATTGGTCGCTTTTCGCCCTCGTGAGAATCAGGACGTGACGGGTGGCGAACCACGTCGCCGTCATTTTCGACAAATTAGGTATATTAAATTCGTCTTTAGTGAATCCCACGAGCCGCAAGGGAGGATGGAGGTCAGCCCCAGCAGAGCCATAGTCCCCGGGGGAGCCCGACCCCGGGACGATCGGCACGTTTTACGATTAGGCTCGCCCCTAGCCACGCATCCATTGGCACGGCAGACCGTGGATTGGCGGAAAGGAAGGGAAAGGATAGAGAAGAAAGGAAGGGGCAGGAAAGGAAATGCGGATTGGGGGGGTTACCAGACTCGGAATAAACATTTAAAAATCCATATA
Source organism: Baronia brevicornis (assembly GCA_031353405.1). NCBI lineage: Eukaryota > Metazoa > Arthropoda > Insecta > Lepidoptera > Papilionidae > Baronia > Baronia brevicornis. The sequence goes on along the minus strand of JASFAT010000662.1, from coordinate 283,050 downwards.
AATATTTATTCCGATGCGGGAATCGAACCCGCGACCATTGACTCCGCGGGCGGAGGGCCCCGCCACTGAGCCAATCGGTCGGTCCCATATCCCTAATTTGTTAAAAAAATGACGGCGACGTGGTTCGCCACCCGTTACGTCCTGATTCCCACGAGGGCGACAAGCCACTAATGGAGAGCCGTTTCGCTGCGATGAATGTGACAGGAAGAATGGATGAGTGTGGAGGAGGCGGGGAGGGTGTGCCGGGATCGTAGCGGATGGAGCTCTGTGGTCTCTGCCAACCCCTGCGGGGGATAGGCGCGATATATAAAGAACATTCTGTACAAGTTTACCTTCTTCACCGATAGTTGTCCTCTCCGGTTCGCGGAGAGTGAGGAAGGTGAGTAGAGCAACGACCAAACCGACCACACCGGTTGCATAGTAACACAATCGCCAGCTCTGGGGGAAAGAAGAAAACATGAGTAAATTACTCAACATTATCACATCCTATAGGACATGGACCCACGCGAGATGGTAAGACGAGATCAGGGAGATAGCCCGCTCAAATAGCTCGCTCCAGAGACAGATATAATTTTTTTATTACATATTCGGATCAGAAAAAAGTAATATAAAATTTTTAAAGTCAATTCCTTGATTTTTCCAGCGCTTCGCGACTGATGCTATTTATTCCTATATGTATAACCTGCTAAATATCATATATAAGAGAATTTTTTTCTCTCATATAAAACTAAAATTAATTCTAGTGGTAGAGCCATTCTGCACGTGAATATTTTGTCAAAAATGGCATAATATATTTTTTGTAGCATGAATGGGCCGGCTCGCCCGCGGATGTAAGTACCACACTCCCGCAGAAAACCGGCGTCTGAGTGGTAGCTTAAATACCGCGCTTCGTACGGTGACCGGCTGAGTTCCGAAGACTCAACCCCTACCTCCCCATACCCCTCCTCCCTCCCCCTCCCATAATGACACTTTTCTTAAAGCTCGGCAACGATTCCGCAATGCCTATGGCGTTGTGGATATCTATCTATAGGCGGCATTGATTGCTTTCTATCAGGTGACACGCCTGCTCGTTTGCTTTCCTATACCATAAAAAAATTAATTAAATTTTAATTAATGAATTAGTATTTGAAAAAAAAAAACTGTATTAGCATCATATTGTCATAACATAAGTTTAAAAAATATATTTGAATTTGAGTATTTAATTAGCGATTGAAAATTTGAACAGGATATACATATTATATATACTTATAGGAAGATTTCACAGACTCACGTAGGGATTAAAAAAATACTGCGTCGAATGGTCTAAGTCTCACAGCTCTACCACCAATAGGAAATTTTGTACAGCGTTAAAAGTGACTGTCTTTGTGTGATTAGAGAGATTTTTTTCAGAAATCTTAAAAGTTTGTTAGCTCTGTTGGTAACTTTCATTTTGCGGTTTACTACGTTTTTGCTTTATTCGTGACGATAATATAAGAAAATAGAATTGAATAGATAAGAGAATTTTTTCAGAAATTTCAAAACCTTTTTTTGGCTCTGGTGGTTATTTTTCATATTGCGGTTTAATACGTTTTCCCTTTTTTGCGTTGATATGTTTTTAAAAGACAAATAAGATATAGTTCATCACTCACCAGTCCCAAAGCGTTAATTTCGGGAACATATCTTCCTACGGGGAAGGCGATACCGTAGCCCCCATATATGCCCCAGTTGAATATCGACAGCACCAAGGCCCTCTGGTGCTCCGCGAACAAGTCCGTCAGGATTCCGGTAGCCAGCGGATTACAACCGGACTCCCCCGCGGCCATGATCATACGGAGCAGCACTAGATGCCAATATTCAGTGACGGTGCCCATCAGCAGGATTGCCACCACGAAGACCAGCGTACATATTGCTAGTATACGAGCTCTGTTGAACCTGAGGGTGACAATCAATTCAAAAGTTTCATCTCCACCATTTGGATGTATGGCGATCGAATACGGTGCGTTTTTCCCGAAACTTGACCACCAGTTGACACGCCTGCACGTTTGCCTTCCTATCTCATGAAGAAAGTAAGTAAGAAGAAAGTAAACTTTTCCAGATGCAATCTCTATTCCAGCACTCATCTATACTAATGATTGTTGATTCTCTGACTATATCTAAATTGGTCTTATATAAAATAGCCATACAGAGTGATAGAGAAATTAAAGCTTACTTGTCAGCCACCACGCCAATGATGACTCCAACAACAGTGAAGACGGCCATGAACGCTGGACCAGCCAGCACCTGGTAGTCGATGCCCAGCCCATTGTAGCCCCATTCGCAGTACCGGGTGCCGTTCAGTGTAAGAGACTCGCATCTGATGATAGAGTAACTCATTGTTTGGTTTATGTTTTTTAATATTTAATTTTTTCTTTAACGGCAATTAGTTATAACTATTATGCCAGTTTAAAAAATAATAATATCAAGTATCTTGAAATGTACTACTACTCAGCTTGTTAGGTTTTGATAAAATGGTGGCCATTCAACAAAAACCTTCTATGGACTTTTGCAGTCAAAAAGTCATGATACACATGATACATTTATTTCATATCGCTCCACCTACACGTCGTAATTGAACTATATTGTATAACACATCACCACAATTAAACAATATAATTGATGATAACATAAGGTTTGTAAAAATTAAATAAAAGCACAACGTCATTGATGTAAGTTGTCTGAAAAAGTCTTTTTTTATTCTTTGCTTTATACATTTTTTTTTAAAAAAATTTCTTTCCACACACCACTCCCCTGTGGAACCTGCTATATGTTGAGAACTCACGGCTATACTTTGAAGAAACTGATTTTCCATGTGATTTTTCAAAGTAAAACAAAATAAATAATTTTTTTACGAAAAGTTAACAAAAAAATAATTTATCGAACAATAGTATTGAACTATTGTATTTTATAGTACTGTATTCATTCCATTGTACTCTTTTTTCAATCAAGTTTAAGGATTTATTTACTCCATTGAGCATGCCTGCATCAAATTTACACGAAACCATGTTGAAAACGTTGGCAATTTTCAGGGCTGCCAACCGTACATTATAATAAGTATTTTAAAAACGATTTGATTGACCCAGTGGTGGTAGCTATTGTTTTCTGTTGATTCAGAAGATTTCTGTCATTCAGTCACGGTTAAGATTTCCGTATCGGGATAAATACACATCAGTAGTTATAATAGTTAGAAATAGTTATAGCTATTATGCCAGTGTCAAGTAAAATACAATTACATATATCAAATCTCTTGAAATGTAACTAATCAGCTTGTCACGTTACGTCTTGATAAAATGGTGGCTATTCTACCAAAACCTTCTATGGACTTTTTCAGTTAATTTAAAAAGTCACGATACACGCATTTATTTCATATCACTTCACTTATACACCTTAATCGAACTATATTGTATAATACACCACCATAATTAAACAATATAACTGATAATAATATAAGATTATGAAAATGAAATAAAAACACAACGTCACTGATGTAAGTTGGCGGGAAAAGTCTTATGTATGTTTACAAACACATTTTATTTAAAACAAATATAAGAGCAGCCCTACTTAAAGCCTTTTTATTGTATTTTTTGCGACAAGTTTCCGTGTCATTTACAGTAGAGTTACTTTTATTTCATAGAATAGTGTCTATTAGTATTGTCTTTTTTGCTCTTATATTTTTAGGGTAAAAAAATGTTCGCGTATTTCTGTGCATCGTTTATTTTTTATTGTTCCACCGTCTGACACGGCGTACTTTTGTTATTCCGTCGTAGTTCTGTCCATAGTTATTTTAAAATTGTTTTTTTTTAAATAAAATGATTCTTTGAAGTAACGGTAGCAAATAGATTAGCCTGGCAAAATTTACTTATACACCTTTGTTAAGACAAAGATCAGAGGGTCAAGTTTGTTAAAAAGAGAATCATCAAACTTTTTTTGATATATAACACGGATAGCTCATCCACGTGGTTTTTTCTTAAATATATTTAAATATTTTTTTTAAATTTATTAAGAACCATAAACAAAATTCCAATCACTTATAAAGAAAAGAACCAAAAATTATAAACTTATTAAAATAACAATTCATTTACGTGTTCTTGTCATTTTTTTTATATGATTATAATATTATCAATATGCAGAAAGATATTCTGTGTATAAGCACTCAACGATTACATCTTCAACAACATAAACGGGTGTAGCAATTGAATCTTGATGTAAGCACAAATTAATATAAGATGCCAGTTCTGCAATACTATTGAGATGTAAACAGATAATAAACAAGCGTTTCGCGGCGTTCATTAAGATGTTTGATAAAAATCGTGATATAGTTGATAACAATCTTGTTTACCGTTACAATGATTCATCGTTAACATCAATTAAATTTAATGAGTTCAACGGCGTAGAACAAAGCGGGTTTTAATCATCGTCACATCTGTTTGGCACAATGACTTAGCATCGTGTGCCAGTCAGTTCTTATAATAAAGATAAAAAAGACTATAGTATTGATCTTGGGGAAAAAACGTAAATACAACAAGTAGCAAGTTACAAATGTTTTTATTCCGTTTTATTTTAAAATTTTACCATTGTATAGTATTAATTTGATTGCTAGGGATGTGCGACGCGGCTCCCATAATATATGTATCTAAATTACTGGATTTTTCTTTTATTCTTTTATTTACATATTTCTCTCTTAATAACAATATTATTACTATAAAAATAAACACTATAAAATAATATTATTATCAGGGTTATTAATCTTTCGTAGCGGGATAAACCAAGCCAACGAAGAATTAAGGCATCAAAGGAAAGTAAGCTTCTCACGATCCTAGCCGCGCACAAAATGGCTGCTTTTTGAACTTTGAAAGGAAACGTGAGGGATGCCCCTTATATAGCAGACAATGGCGTAGATTCCGATGAAACTATGCACTAGAAGTTATTTAATAACGATTTAGTTGAGGTCCAGACCTCTGATTGGACCGTTATCGAAGTGGGTTTTCTTATTTATTGTCTCTAATGTCTATATAACGTGACGTAGCGTAATATATTTAAAATTGCCTAAGATTGACGAGATGTAAGATTGATGAAATGTCGGAGTAACATATCAAATCGTTAACATATTTCATCAAAAAGTAATATTTCGATCATTTTATTCATAATTTAAAATTATTTTGACACCATTATTTATAGTATTTAAATTTTATTAGTTTCGAAGGATAATCTTTGCTTTTTTCACTTACAATAGGTACTAAAATCGAATCAAGGTAAAAGTATAAGAATTTATAAGCGGGCCTGAACTAAGGGTGTGCCTGTATTTCAGGTCACTAGCCTTTCGCCCGTTATTTCTACATTCGATTTCTTTCACTGCTATTTTATTGTATTTATGGAGGAGCACACAAAAAAGAAGTAAAAATATATAGGGAGCCATAAAATATTATATTTTATTCTTCATGTTCATTCACATTTTATTTTAGTTTATAATAGAATAACAAAGATTTTAAATATTAAATTTAGAAAATAATTTCAGGTTATATACATTTTTTTATTCTTATTATATTATATTATATTATTTACAACTTTTATATTCCCATACATCTTCTTCTCCCCAGCTTCTACCCTCTTCGATATTCCATTAAAATTTTGCACGGAACACTTTATACATTTATGATTTCAACATCTCCAAATCTCGCGTTGCCGATAAATTATTATTAACTGCATTTTTTGTTACAGTTAATATATGACTTGCATTATGTATCTTCTATCGTTATCAATTATTTCATGAAAATATCCAAACACTTTTGTAACTTGAGTAATGTTTGTAAAAACTTAAGTGATGTTATGATATAATTATACCAGATGTTTCTATTGCGTTTCTGAACATGTAACCTTGAGAGAGCGTTAGTGTTTTTACAGTACGAGATATCGGATAATTTTTCATTTATTTATAATGATTTAGACATCTAAGATGTAAAAGTGCCCTAACATATTTTAGCATTAAAATTATCTATCTCAACTGCCTGTGATGTATTCTACTGAAATGAGGCTCTATAAGCCTACTGAAAATGGTATAAAACCAAAAAACATATACATTTGTTTGTATATTAGTTTCCAGAAACTTCCAAAAATAATTAGCTTGATTTGAATTGGTTTAAGTTAAAATGTGACTACGTATAAAAAAGATACTTATATACGAAAAAAGAGAAACTGACTTTAGAAACACTATTGTTATTATTGTATTGTCTAATACCTAAAACCTGTTTTATGTATGGTGTGGTATATTATATTATTCTTACAAGACTCTCTCATTTTCTCCCTGTGTATTATTAGAACGTATTGACTATTCTGTTATACTACTTAATACTTTTATGTTTCAGATATCGGATATACATGTACTTGACATCACTATCAAAATAGCTTCCTAATATGACAGAATTTGCTTTGAATTGGTCTAAGTTAAAATGTGACTACGTATAAAATAGATACTTATATACGAAAGAAGAGAAATTGACTTTAAAAAGACTATTATTATTATTGTATTGTGTAATACCCAAAACCTGTTTTATGTGTGTGTTTTATATAATACGGCGACAGCTTATCTATTATTCTTACAAGACTCTCGTTTTCTCCCTGTGTGTTATTAGAACTTATTGACTATTTTAATACACTACTTAATACTTTTATGTTTCAGATATCGGATATACCATAGTACATCTATTTTACATCACTGTCAAATTAGCTTCCCAATATGACAGGATTAAATTGGATTTAATATAATAAAATGCAAAAATATTTTACGCTTGTTCATAATTTTAATTGTTATTGTGACGCACGTAATAGTATATTATCTGTTGATTTTAGTATTGTAAGTGAAAAAAAGCAAAGGTCACCGTCCGGAACGAAGAAAATTTAAATTTTATTTTGGTAATTACATATTAGGTTTTGCTATCTTATTAAATATATTTACGGATTGTAAACATATTACAAATTAAAAATAAAGTACAAAGTTTAATAATTGACCAGTTACCATGGAATAACAAAAAATATGAGAGTATAAAAATAGTATCAGAAAGATAAAGGAGAGGTCATTTACTTCATTCTAGTTCCATTGACATTTTTTTTAAAGAAGACTATGAAATTCATATTTATTATTGATATATGGACATTCAAAAGTTTTACTTAGCTAAGATCCGCGACAAGCAAAACAATAACAGAAAATTAATAATGTGTGTTTTTCCGTTGGGCTAAGTGGATTTATTTGGAACTTAAACCAAAAAACTTACCGAAAATCGAAAACTTTTCGGTTGTCTTCCGTAGAGTCTACTATACCTGAAGATGCCTCGTGTTGGGGCGAAACACGTGTCGTTTACAAGATGGAAAAGTGATAATGTGTGTTTGGTGTTGTGTATAATGGTTGGTGGGTGGAGAATTGATGGCCGATTTTCGGTAAGTTAATTGTTAATTGTTTTGCTTGTCGCGGATCTTAGCTAAGTATAACTTTTGACTGTCCATATAGTGATGGATTTCCGCAAAGTAACGCCTGACTCTATTAATATTTTATTATTGATTCTGAAAGCGGTAGCTTTACACGTGAGAAAACTTGGTTGTTTTTTTAAATAATGGTTCATAAGCACGCCATATACACGCAGTTTCATCGCCATTATCTGGATGAGTGGCGATTTAGTACGGTGCGTTGTTCCAGAAACATCTTTCCACGCACCACTACCCCGTAGAACCAGCTGCCTTCAGTGGAATTTCCGAAACGCTACGACATTGGAACCTTCAAAAAAACTTACTTAAAAGCCAGCAACTTCGGATGTCTATTGGCAGTGTTGATTGCTTTCCATCAGGTGGCACGTCTACACGTATGCCTTCCTCCCATGAAAAGATATAGTCTATTAAATTCAAGCCTTATTATAAATAAACTATATTATTCAATTGCAAACTAGCAAAATCAATTAATCGGCCTTGGAATAATTCATATCAATCATTGAAATGACGTATTGAATATATAATATACGAGTAGATAGATGAAAGACGACTGGCAAAAAAATATTACGTTGCGAATGTGGATGGAAGGGTGGGTAGGGGGAAGACCACAGAAAACATACCTTGACCAAATTGCTAAAGTTTTTAAGAAAGGAAAGGTCTAGAATACCCATAATTGGCGGGCTTGCATGAGGAGAGTAATGAGTGTAGAGGAAGCAAGGAAAGTTGGTCGAGATCGTAGCAGATGGAGTTCTGTGGTCTTTGCCTACTCTTACGGGAAACAGGCGTGAAGATAGTACGTATATATGTAATAATATATTATAATAGAAATAATAATTTCTTATAATATATTTGATACGTCATTTTAAAAAGAACGCAAAAGAAAGGATGTGAGCTTCATTTTTTTTCATTCACGGCTTCGTTTTGTTAGTGAAGCGATGGAAGTTTATTAGTTTTAATATTGCCTTCAAAAAATAATTTTTTCTGAATCAGTTTTAAAAAGATTTTTATTTTAAGTAGATATAGATTTTTAAAAAAATACCCTTAACCGGCAAGCTTGTATATAGAATGATGATTGTGGGTGAAGCAAAGAAATTGTGCCAAGATCGTAGCATATGGATATCTATGGTATCTGCCTAATTCTACGAGAAACAGGCGTGATCATATGTATGTATGTATGTGTAGATTCTTATATATTTTTAATAGATTTTTTTTAAGGGATAGGAGGGCAAACGAGCAAGCGTGTCGCCTGATGGAAAGCAATCAACGCCGCCCATAGACAACCGCGACACCGCAGGAGTCGCGGAAGCGTTGCCGGCCTTTTAGGTATGTATAGGCTTGTTTTTTGAAGGTTCCAATGTCGTAGCGATTCGGAAAGACTGCCGAGGGTAGCTGATTCCACAAAGTGGTGGTGCGTGGAAAGAAGTTACGGGAGAAACGCACCGTAGTCGTTTACCACTCATCCAGTTGGTGGGGATGAAATTTTTCTTTACGGCGAGTTGTGCGGTTGTGGAATTCGGCGGAAAAAAAAGATTTACGCGCATCAAAGCAAAGTAAGTTTTGACATTCTATTTTAGAATACTGACGAAATAGTTTATGGTTGAATAGAAGACGTCTTTCACTTACATATCACTGGAGTTAACTTTCTCACAGATGACTGGTAGCTGACTCAAATGGAGGTGAGTTGCATTCAGCATGCATGATTTGTCACCGTAGTGAAGGTCCTCCGCTGTCACCTTCGACGTTGTACCTGCAACGAGTGTCTTGAAATAAGCAAAAGAAAGAAAAACCTTTATACCATAATTTACAAAACAGTAAACAAAGAATTTTAGAAATTGGTTACAATACTATGCATAAAAATATAACAAACAAAACTGTATAAAGTTCCACAATAATATTTCTGGATCTATTTACAGTGGACTATTTAATTAGTATTTAATAACTATTTAATTTTCTGGACCTAGTTACGGTGGGAAGAATTCGAAATGAAGAAATTCGCCGGAAAACCACAGTCACCGACATAGCTATTCAAGTTAGCAGACTGAAGTGGCAATGGGCTGGATACGTTTGTCGGAGAACCGACAATCGTTGGAGTAGACGAGTGCTGGAGTGGAGATTGCGACTCGGCAAATGTAGAGTGGGACGCCCTTCTGCCAGATAGAGCGACGATCTGCGCAAGGCGGCTGGCAGAGTCTGGATGCGTGTAGCCGAAGATCGGGCTAGGTGGCGCGCCTTGGGTGAGGCCTATGTCCAGCAGTGGATTGCCGCGGGCTGATATTGAAATAGGTAACTCTAAAAACATAAAATATCATCAGCAATCAATACTTCGTAGTGGTAGAGCCACGCTGCAGACGATGACTTTGTCAAAAATGACATATTATTTGTCTGTAGGTTGGGCCGCCCCATTCAACCTCGCTCGCCCGGGGAAGTACCACACTCCCGCAGAAAACCGGTGTCAGAGTGGTAGCTTTGCTACCGCGCTTCCTCTGGTAAGCGGTTGAGTTCCGGAGACCCAACCCCCTCCCCTGCTCCTATAACCACACTTTCCTTAAAGACCAGCAACGTTTCTGCACTGCCTGTTCGGCTCCACCCTGCTAGCCCGGTGTGGAATAGAGTGGAATTAGTTTCCGAGTTTAAAGGACCTAAAAGCCGCTGGAAACGGCGGCGCAAAAAACCGGGAGCAAAAATCCTCGATTGATTGTTGCACTGCTTATGGCACTGCGGATGTCTATGGGCGGCGTTGATTGCTTGCCATCAGGTAACACGCCTGCTCGTTTGCCTACCTATCCCATCATAAAAGTTGAAGATCTTGAGTTCAAATCCAATTCGAAACTAAATGTTTCCGATAGATGTCATACCGAAGTCTATCGGAAATTTTAGTAGATTTATATAATATATATAAATATATATTTATATTATTATTTATAACTGGTTTAAAATAAAAAAAAACGCGTAATACGTTCATTGTGACTAAGTAGGAAGTGATAAATGTTGTTTTTTTTAAAATTATGCGTCGGGAGCTTAGGGCCGCCAAAAAGTTTTGTGGTAAACATTGGGACAGTATAAATCAGAGGTTCTCAAACTTATTTGTCTACCACCTACTTTGAGAATCCATCATATTCTAACGTCCCCTTAATACGTTTATTTTATCACATCTTAAAAATCACGGTCGCAATGATAACTTTAATTTTATTATAGTTTGTATAGTCTTATCCTATTCTACAGTTCTAGAGGTGGATTTTGATTTAGGTTTTGTTTTTAAAATATTATATAAATCAGCCATCGCTTCCTCTGAACAAACTTATCACCCCCCATTCTCCTTGGGCCCTTTAACTCTTTACTAACTCTTTCCCACAAGTGGGCGTTATCACCCACTTTGAGAAATACTGGTATGAATAAATTAGTCTTATGAAAACCTTTTCAAAAAAGAAAAAAACTTTTCAGTCAAAGTCAGTCAAGTCGAAAACAAACTCAGATATTTCGTACACACATCATTCCTATAATAATTGATTTAATTTTAAGCCCTACATTTTTTTCTTACCACTAAAGCCACATTTAAAAAAACCGTTTCAAAAATTCTTTAAGATAATAATTATTACTAAATATATACTCTTGCCTCTTATACATACACACGCTCACATACACAACATATTACACTAGCTTTTGCCCGCAGCTTCGTTCGCGTGGAATTTGGTCTGCCACATTAAATTTTGTGACAGACCAATGGTTTAGGCAGCGTACGCCAAGATAGCTCCCAGAGGCCAGTTTTTTTCCGACTTAATTGACATGTAACGTTATATTACGACGTAAATTACATAAAGTTATAAGAAATTGTAGCCTATATGTTATTCTGATGTATAACCTATATTACTGTAAAGTTTCATTCAAATGCGTCCAGTAGTTTTTTCGTGAAAGAGTAACAAACATACATCCATACTCACAAACTTTCACATTTATAATATTAGTAGGATATAAATATATAAAATCCACCGATCCTCGATCCTAAGTAATGAGGGACGGATTAATAAAGATCTGGTAACAATTCGACAAATCGTTTAAATTTAGAAGAGGCCCGTTTTCAGTATTGGATTGCTATAAGGTGTATCTAGATTGAATCAAAATCATAGTTGGAATTACTTTCACATTATATTTTCAAGAAATCTTTATATTATATGACTAAACTAAAGTCACATCTCAAGGTTAAGTCTAAACAAAGATAAAATTGTTATGCCACTGATGGCCATGGCAATGACCTTGAGGTGGACTCTAAAGCGGGACAGCCAACAAAAAAGTTGCTAAACTTGTTTTTCACGTGTTATAAACAGGTATACCAACTGTCACAAAAACGGGACAAGGAAGTACACATTATAATGAACTTTGAATGTCTCTAACCTTAACCTGTCTCATATTTTTCATTACATATTTGTTTTTAATGAGATGAAACTGGAATGGTTCATTATATGGACAGTCAAAAGTTTTATTTAGCTAAGATCCGCGACAAGCAAAACAATAACAGAAAATTAATAATGTGTGTTTTTCCGTTGGGTTAAGTGGATTTATTTGGAACTTAAACCAAAAACTTACCGAAAATCGGCCACCAATTCTCCACCCACCAACCACTATACACAACACCAAACACACATTAACCGAAAAGTCTTTTCTGTTGTCTTCCGTAGAGTCTACTATACCTGAAGATGCCTCGTGTTGGGGCGAAACACGTGTCGTTTACAAGATGGAAAAGTGATAATGTGTGTTTGGTGTTGTGTATAGTGGTTGGTGGGTGGAGAATTGATGGCCGATTTTCGGTAAGTTTTTGGTTTAAGTTCCAAATAAATCCACTTAACTCAACGGAAAAACACACATTATTAATTTTCTGTTATTGTTTTGCTTGTCGCGGATCTTAGCTAAGTAAAACTTTTGACTGTCCATATAGTGATGGATTTCCGCAAAGTAACGCCTGACTCCATTAATAATCTGGAATGGTTCAGTCAAGGAATGACTATACAATAGTAATTTTGTTGCATAATTCACAGATAATAAATGTTATAAATAAAAGCGAACGTCTATCTATGGGCGGCATTAATTGTTTTCCATCAGGTGACTCGTTGTTCGTTTACTTTCCTATGCCATATTTTTTTTTCAACCGATTTATTCTAATAAAGAATGCAGAGTATAAAGGCATCTTAAATGCATAATCAAGCTAAGGGTTAGGTTTTTATTGCCATGTTACTTAAAAAAATATTCTTTGTTATTATTTTTACAGAATAAAAGAAAGAAGAAAGGCGCTCATCCATTGTTATCATTTGCAAGGTCGTAATCCAAATCTCCTTCTTTTGATTCCCTTTTTTCATTTTTTTCATGTCATCATTATCATCATCAACAGCCTGCGGCAATCCACTGTTGGACATAACACCTAGCCTGATCTTCGGCTTCACGCATCCAGTTTCTGCCAGTCGCCCTGCACAGATCGTCGGACCATCTAGCGTCCCACGCTACGTTTGCCAAGACGCGGTCTCCACTCCAGCACTCGTCAGCTCCAACGATTGTCGAATCTCCGACAAACGTGACCAGCCCATTGCCACTTAAGTTTGATAATTCGAAAGACTATGTCGGTGACATTTATGTATGTATGTCTGTAAAAATTAATCTATATGTATAGACTTTGATATAAAATTCTAAATATTTTAAAATGTAATTTATTTCTAAAAGAATTAAATGAATAAAAAAGTGTTTATGAATTTAAAATCGCATTATACCTTAAAAGGTATCGTATTTAATTGTAATCTATACACCTAAATTTTAACTTATGGCCTGGTGCTTTATTAAAAACTCATAGTGTGTCTATCACATCAAGGTTCAACCTGAATCAGATGGCATTACAGTATAAGAAAAACATTAAATATAATTACTTATTACACGGACTTTTCCCGCCAACTTACATCAGTGACGTTGTGGTTTTGTTTCATTTTCACAATCTTATATTATTATAAGTTATATTGTTTATTTGTGGTGGCGTATTATATAATATAGGTCGATTGAGGGCTTGTAAGTGAAGTGATATGAAATAAATGTGTGTATCGTGACTTTTTAAGTTAACTGAAAAAGTCCGTGGAAGGTTTTGGTAGAATGGCCACCATTTTATCAAGACGTAACGTGACAAGCTGACTAGACATTCAAGAGATTTGATAATATTTCATTTTACTTGACACTGGTATAATAGTTATAACTAATTGCCATCAAAGAAAAGCAAAAAAATCTTCTACTGACTGATAGACAAGGAAAAGCTTTAACTAGTGGATTTATGTATACCAAAAACGTACAATTTTGCGAAGGAATTTCTTGTATATCATAGGATTGGCTTCTCCATAAGTATTATTATAATACTACTAATAAACTTCTGATCAAATAAGTAAATAATAAATATATAATATATACCATTGTCGATGTGTTTCTAAATTTTGATTGTGTAAGACAATAGGTACCGATGAATTTTTTTTATCTGTCCTCTCATTTACGCTGTCAAGTAAAGCGGATGTAATTTTTGGTCTCTATAAAAAAAGGTATCAAATCTAATTTATTTTGTTTTATTACTATTAATTTTGATTATACTAAGATACAAGACTTCACGCATCTAGTTTATATATCTTTAATTTTTTATATATCTCTTTTAATCAAATGAGTTCCTTTCAAGTTCATATTTATATCTTGCTTAGTTGGGTTAAGAGACAATGGAAACCTGAAAAAGCTGGTCATTGTGTGTAATACCGAAGGGAAAGAGCGCCGATAAGCGAAAGACGGTCGCCAACAAGATGGTCCGAACAAGTGAAGGTAGCCAGAAGAGAAGAAGAGGCTTGTTTTTAGTATTGGATTTCTATAAGATTTATCTAGGCTATATAGGTTTCTGCTTAGAAATTCAAAATGTCTACACAAATTATAAATGTCATAAAAAAGACTACACAAAGATGATGTATCGATATGCGAAATATTGAAAATAGCAGAAACATTACAAGGAAGAAGAAATCGTGGGGATTAATCAGGCGCTTTTGCCAGATATTTAGACCGCAAATCACGGCAGAAATCAGAAGTTTGGTGGATTTTCAATCCAATTGCACCGGTTCGGGCTCACTTTCGTCTTCTCCACCCATTCACATTCTATCCTAAAGTAAAACGTATCTGTAATGTCCTCGATGTTATAGATGTCCATAAACCCTGGAGTTTGTACCAATTCATCTCCTTAGGGTCTTCTCTATTCTATTCCTTTCTTATCGCAATCACACCGATTAATTTCCTTCGTGTTTTCTCCATTTTAAGTGACATTGGCGAAATTAGCCTTGCTATTTTGTCACTATTGAAAATCATTCATTCATTCAAATGAATGAATGACGGTAATCAACCCCGGAATTTAATTTAATTATTTGTACGTAGGTATGCCTACCATTTTGGTAAAATTGAAAAATCTTTCTCATCAACCGTAAGGTTGTCTGACAGAGAATGCCTTTCGGTATTAAGTCAAAAACTGTACAATAAGAATTAATATGCAGGAAAATCTCAAACGGTATGCCTCAGCCTTGCGATGTGAACGTCGTGAGTTCGTATCTTCCACTGGATTATTGATGTGAACTATATCCTAACACAAGCATTATTAGTTTAGTTGGAGTGGGTAATAACAATTCTATTAATACTAATAACATTGCTAGTTTTTTTTATATATATTTTATCTATATAAATATAAAGAAACAAGAAGGAAAGACTCACCAATGAGATAATGTCCCAGCTCACCAAGTATGTAGCCCACAGACACTAACCCCAAAACGTACCACTTGTAGAAGCCTTGCAGCTTTGTCCATATGCCTCCTTGGAACATTTTTGATTATTCTGAAACAATAGATAGATAGATATATTCTTTATTGTACACCAAAAACAAAGTTATACAGTTATTGATTGTAATATTTATATACAAATGGCGGTCTTATAGCTAATAGCGAATTTCTTCCAGACAACCGTAGGACTAACGGAGAGCCGTTTCGCTACGATCAATGTTAGAGGAAGGAAGGATGAAAAGATGGATAAGTGTGGAGGAAACAAGGAAGGTGTGCCGGGATCGTAGCGGATGGAGATCTGTGGTCTCTACCTACCGCTACGGGAAACAGGCGTGACGATATGTATGTATGTATGTGTTCTATGCCAAGCAACGATAAGCCGGACATGGTGACCGCATTATATTTACGTGTGAGAATCTTAATAAATGTCCACAGGCAGTGGATTAGCATTTTAACACAGTTGGTAAATCACGGCCGATCTATAGGCAAAGTGCGTCCGATACAGTGACTACAATGTCGTAACTATGGGGATCCACTTTCATAATATGTATATTAGACAAATGATTGTTTTTATTTAATAGAATATCCACAGCAAGTCAAATTAAGAAAGCTTCTTGAGCCAATTATGGATTTGCATTTTATAATGTATTAACTTTATTTATCGAATCTGTACATATTGTACATAGAATCTGTTAGTTCAAGGAATCTATGTATTAAAAATATATACATTACTTTTCAAAAGCATTTTATATATCTATATCTAATATGTATTGTGTGTGTGTGTGTAGTGTGTGAGCGTGTTCATGTGTAAGATACAAGAGTGTATCAATCAACAGCCTTTGTGACGTAACATCAATGATGATTACTTCCACCCTCCCTAGGTGATGTTCACATTACGTGTTCCGAGACGCGGCCTCCACTCCAGCGCTCGTCTGCTCTAAAGATTGTCGGATCTCCGACAAACTTGACCAGCCCATTGCCACTTTAGTTTGATAATTCGAAAGACAATGTCGGACTTTAGTTCTCTGGCGGATTTGTTCATTAAATTTCGATTTTTTTATTCTATACGTTGTTCCCTCCATACGGCCAATGGAAATACGATTCAGAAGGAAAAAGACTTCAATAAACTATTCAATACAAGCGCATTTAAAAATGTTTGTAACTTCGACATGCGTTACTGAGGTGAATGATCCAAGATCTGCCTGATGGTACCGTCTGTTTTAATTTTTTTTTATAGTTGCATAGAATTTTAAAAAGTTAGAGTGACATCTTTTTTGTACAATACTATATAATAGTTTGGCAGTTTATGAAAAAACCTTTTATTGGACATTAAAAAAATTTAAAAATAAATTCACTACAAAAAATTTAAAAATAATATTTACAAAAATAGTTAATATTTTCGGAATTATTTTCAGCTACATTTTGCTTATAAAATTACATCATTATTTGTTTTGTTACTATGTAAACTTGTTACGAAAATATACTTACGGAACCCATATATTACTGTTTCGTTTCACACGTACCTATTGGTACTTTCAATGTCCTCTACGTAATCTATTCAAGTCACAAATTATGTGTCGCATAATGCATATTTAATTATTCTTGAGATAAATAGTATAAAAAGTAGGTTAATATGTATATATTAGGTGTACAAATAAGTTTCCGCAGTTTTTTATAAAAAATTAGGAATTTATTGTAAAGGAAAAGTACATTACGTTTTATTCAAAGTATTTTCCATCATTTGCCACTACTTTTCCCCATCTTTCTGGCAACATTCGGATACCCCGTCGAAAAAACTCTTCATCTTTTGACGCTATCCACAAATCTACCCAATTTTTGGTGTCTTCATATGATGTGAAGCGCTGCTCAGACAGACCATGTGCCATCGACCGGAACAGGTGATAATCAGAAGGGGCTAAGTCTGGTGAATACGGCGGGTGGGGTAAAACTTCCCAGTTGAGTGTTTCCAAGTATGTTTTTACCGGCGCCGCAACATGTGGACGAGCATTATCGTGTAAAAGAATAATTTTGTCGTGTCTGGAGTAGTAATGGGCGCGTTTTTCCTTAAGTGCCCGACTCAATCTCATCAATTGTGTTCGGTAGAGAGCTCCAGTAATGGTTTCGCTTGGTTTCAGCAATTCATAATACACGACACCAAGCTGATCCCACCAAATACACAGCATGAGTTTTTTTCCATGAATATTCGGCTTAGCTGTCGATGTTGATGGTTCGCCGGGCTTAACCCATGACTTTCTCTTCTTTGGATTATCGTAGTGAATCCATTTTTCGTCACCAGTGACTATACGATGCAAAAAACTCTTTTTTTATTCCTGGCAAGCAGCATTTCACTCATGCATAATCGGCGTTCAACGTCTCTCGGCTTTAGTTCATATGGAACCCAATTTCCTTGTTTTTGAATCATTCCTAACGATTTTAAACGATGTGAAATTGCTTGTTGAGTCACTTGTAGAGTAAGTGCAAGTTCTTTTTGCGTTTGGGACGAATCTTCCTCCAATAGTACTTCTAATTCCATGTCTTCGTACACTTTCGGCCTTCCACTGCGTTCTTTGTCTTTAACGTCAAACTCACCGTTCTTAAACTTTTGAAACCATTCCTGACAACTTCTCTCACTTAAAGCAGCTTCACCATATGCTTCTAGAAGCAATCGATGCGCCTCAGCTGCAGATTTTTTCACATTAAAGAAGTAAATCAAAAGTTCCCGCAAATGATGCTTATTCGGAATAAAACTTGACATTTTTGCACGAAAAAAATTACGTGATGCTGATACGGAATCACTAGTACTTTAAGGTTATGGTGTTGCCAGATGACTAAACTTGGGATATTACGTTTTACATCTGACAATTTCTCCATAACCTTCTGGTGGGGCCATTTTTTGACAAACCGCGGAAACTTATTTGTACACCTAATATAATAAGTTTCCTCTTGGGGCGACTGATTTCCTTTAATATATGGACGACAAATTGTCTCAGCAGTGGGACTGTCACCAACGGAGTTATGTGGACAGTCCGAAGTTTTACTTAGCTAAGATCCGCGACAAGCAAACAAAATAGGAAAATAATAACGTGTCTTCTGTACTGGTAGAAGTGGATTTACGGGGAACTTAAACTAAATCTTACCGAAAATACGACCGTCAGCAACTCTCCACTTCCCAACCACTTACAATAACACCAACATCAAACACATACCACCACACTTCCACAATGTACACGACACGTGTTTCGCCACAACATCAGGTATAGTAGACTCTACGGAAGACAACCGTAAGTCAGTAACCGTGATGGTGTGTGTTTGGTGTTGGTTCTTACACAAACCACATAATACATATATAAAATGTTTTTTATTAGTCGTGACTAACGTATATGTATATATATTTAAAGTTAAAAAAAACTAACTAACTTTGTTGGTGCAGGGACACAAAATGGATCTTGGCCTCCGAAGAGATCTTACGCCACCGTCCCTGTCCTGCACCAACTCCAGCCAGTTGCAGATTTGAAGGTTGCGCAATTTATCCTCGATCATGTCTTTCCAGCAGTACCTGGGGCGCCCAACAGGACGTCGTCCAGTTGGGCGACCCACATACGCTATCGCGCTTGACTGCGCGATCCTCCCCCATCCTCTCAACGTGGCCCAGTCATCCTATTATATTGGGTTGGGCCACCAGATGCTCGATGTCCAATTATTTATACGTCAATAATATTATTGTAATTGTTTTCTTAAAGTTAAGCCTATTTTTTTGAGATATAGTGTAATTCCGTGTATAAATTTCTAGTATATAAAATCTAATGTATATATAGTTTAAAAATTGGGTGTTTTTTATGTAATATTAAATCACTAAGTCTTAACATAAGTTAACATAATTAAAATGTACTCGTAAATCTGTAATTGGCTACAAAAGTTTTGAAAATTTTTATAAGTGAAGCATATGCTGTGGATTTTATATTACATACGATAAAATTTTAATAATATATACAAATATATGACATATATGCATCATTTTCAATCATGTTTAAATTGGAGAACGTTCTTATGTTAATTGAAAATCTTTTGAATTACCCAATTTAATGCTACTAAAGAAATTATTATAATATTTATTTTAATGTTGAAAAATGGCAAAATCTAGTTATGGTAAGTATTGTAGTGATACATTAATAAATGTATCACTAATGCAATAAAACTCTTTGTTTTATTTCTTTTTAAATTCTGTTCTTAAAATTAAAAAAAAAATAATATTCTTTGAAAATAAATAGACATGTCACCCATTCGGCATACATATTAAATGTAAATTAAAAAGTATAAAATATAATAATGAATATGATATAACTGTAAAAAGAAATAAGAAGAATAAAATACTATAATTTTGAAGAATTTTATTATGAAGACAAAAACCCCCTAAAGATCCCGGGTGTCGCCGTGAAGAAGTACGGCAGGCACGCCACAGTATATATAATATCAATTAAGTTTCCTCAAAACCTAAAGGTGGTATTACGATCATGGAATATAATTTTGCATATTTAATCATTTATAACAATCAATACGACAACTGCTAAGCAATGATATATAATCATGATTATATTCAGTCCCTACAAGGCCACACGTAATGACTACCTGTAACTAGAATTTCAAGTTTTTTTTTATCGTACCATTATAAATTATTGACATCTATAATAATATGTTTCATATCAGTCAAATTTGAGCAGAGTCACCAACATGGTTCGTCAAGTTAGCAGACTGAAGGGGAAATGGGCTGGACACGTTTGTCGGAGAACCGACAGCCGTTGGAGTAGACGAGTGCTGGAGTGGAGACTGCGACTCGGCAAACGTAGTGTGGGACGCCCCTCTGCTAGATGGAGTGACGATCTGCGCAAGGCGGCTGGCAGAGACTGGACGCGTGTAGCCGAAGATCGGGCTAGGTTTCGTGCTTTGAGCGAGGCCTATGTCCAGCAGTGGACTGCTGCGGGCTGATATTGATATTGATAAATGTGACTCCATTTGATATGTAATTGTATCGTTATTCAAAAGTTTCGTCCGTTTCATTTCGTTTTTCCGGCGGTGTTTCTGAATCGATACGACATTAGAACCTTTAAAAAACAAGCCTACACATTTCTAAAAGGCCGGCAACGTTTTTGCAGTGCTTACGGATATGACACGCCTGCACGTTTGCCTTCCTATCCCATAAAAAAAATACCACCTTTTTTGGCCTCATGTCTCAAGGAATAGAAAAAATAATAAATAATATTTAAAAATATCAAATAAACATATTCATTAGGTAGTTTTATTATTGTGTTGGTTTTGTCGTAGATAATATTTATTATATTTAATACCTGTTTGACATATAAAATATAATCAAATGAATATACATAGAAATAACCAAAAAGGTCAAAATATATATACTTATAAGGCTCGTATTTCTCAAGCTGCGCTGCATCTCCGAGGGGGTCGGCCATTTCTATCTGTACGTACTGTGAATTAATATGTAATACTAGCTGACCCGGCAAACTTCGTACCGCCTCAGATAAATAATAAAGCTGAACGATAATAGCAGAATATTTCAACATTAGTAAAAAATATGGTCAAAACTTATTTCATTTGATTTTTGAACGACTTCTAAATTTAATTGATTTCTGAACGACGGGACGAACATCAAATATTTGACAGGTAGGGATAGTTTCTAAGGGAAAACGAAATTGTTGCTTTTACTATATTCCTAATATTTTTATCATATTTACTCACCTTTTAAACCTTCCCTGGACTTCCAAAAATAATTCAAAACCAAAATTAGCCAAATCGGTCTAGCCGTTCTCGCGTTTTAGCGAGACTAACGAACATCAATTCATTTTTATATATATAGATACAAAATAATAATTTAATATAATATATACTTATGTGTGTCACTTCAGAAGAAAATTAATTTATCTATCTATCATAATTAGCCTTTATTAGACGCGATGACCCAAATGTTGAGGAGCACAGCTGTGATGGAGGTCGTGAATAACCGCTCTATTGTCTTGTCGTACACGCCACCGCTTGCTAAGTGGTCATTTTCATATTTTATTAGTATATTCACAAGGTCTAGAGACTAACTAAAACACTAATTAACCTTTGACCTAGAGAACTTTTTCGCCCGACCCACGACCCAACAACATGATATGTTTCTTAACAATTTTAGCGTATTTCATATCCCTTATAGTGGTCATTTCTTTTTTAACCCTTCTGTATTGGTTATACGGGATAATATTCTTCCCTTCTATATTGGTTACAAGTCCAGTTAATGTGCAAAACCTCTATATTTTTACATTTTGTGTAGCTATCTATACACCCTAACGAAGATATTTCTTAGATATAGTGTGGATGGAGCAAAGAAAGTGTGCCGAAATTGTAGCAAATGGAGATCTGTGGTCTCTGACTACCTTAACGGGAAACACCTCATTTCTCCTAACCCATAAAAAATATATAACAAATGCCAAGATTTTTGTGAGATGCCCGATTTGTTGGGAGATGTATCCTAATAGTATATGTTGTGTGATTTTTTTACTCTTGTTATGACATTTTGATTAATATGGCTAGGAAGTCTCGATTACTCATTGGTAATACGGCTAAATAAAGAACTTTCTTCCCCTTCTTAGCTATTCTTTAAAGTAATGATAGTAAAAAATTTGAAAGAGAAACGTTAATGGTATTATTAATATCAAGATAACTTGTATTAAAATATTTTTTAAATAATGTACTCTATATATATTTAATGACCTTGAAACAATAAAAAAAATATTTATGATCACGTGATTCTTATTTTATGTCAATATAGGATTGGAAGGCTAACAGTGAGTAATATTAGTGATAAAAGTATCTGTAATATTAAAATAAGAGCGATAATAATGAGTGACAGAAAGGACAGAAATAAACTTTCGAAAAGCATTTAAATAAGTAATAAAATATAATTGACTGTTTTGCGTACATACAACTATTTAAATGCATAGCATGCGCGAAAAAGTTTTACATATACAGATAACTGGATCATTTGATAATGACAGCTTATGCAATTTTTTCGCGGCCAAGTGCGTCACGACCTCACTGTTGCCACAGATTAAATAATCACCGATAAACGTGTTTTATTTTTTAAATTTGTAGTCTTTGTTGCGCATCAACAGGTCCGCGGACGAAAATTGCTACAATTATTACTAATAAATATTAACTTCCGTATACGTCTTTGAACCTGTTTTTTGTTTTTAATCGTGACTTAGTATTATTCATAACTGAGGGCTTTGTTTACGTAAACAATATAATAACATTGTTAGTCTTCTTGTGGAAAAAAAAACTCAGACTCGGAGTTAATATCTATAAGCTATAAAAATATTTATCTTAATATAGGGCTCGAACAAGCAACTGTGAAAGCAAAGAATATGACTGCATCGTTGGGGTCGTCATAACAAATATTTTCATTATTAAATGATAGTACAATATTACTGTAGTTTGTTATCACTTATCTATGAAGATTAAAACTGTTGTTGACAGCTCTAATATAAACAAGTAAATAAAATTAGTAATTATAGGTTCAACCTTTTGCAAAATTCACAATAGCTTAAATATAATATAAGCAAAATTACTGTAAGCAATTGAGTTTATTTTATAGCAATAATAATATAATAAAATGGCATATTTCGTTCACTTGTAATATAAATACAGTATTAGAATATCAACGGCAATTTTTTTATGTATACCACTAGAAAGCTTTCTCTACACTACAATCTTTGTCACAATTTAAAGGCTTCTTAGGCTAATAAAGCCTTTCTTTACAAGATGGGTTAACCATGCTCTACTTTTCATAGAGAATTTTAATTATAGTTATAATGTGAAACACATTGGTTGTCAAATAGTACCGAGTTAATAGACAATTACATAATTAATTCAAGATACCGTGTTTCGCTATTTTTCTATACGTATATCTTAAACCCGATGTCCATTCCAATTCGTTTTTAATTCAATTTTCTATGGTTTATCGATATCTTTATTTTTAAAGCTCGTTATCATGTTATTTTGTCATGATACTGAGTTAGTTTCAGTCACGACTTCAATTCCGGCCCACAAGCCAATTTACAACTGTCACTCATTTAATCTATGGCACAGTTCTTGCGCAATTGTTAGTATTATTAATAGCTCTAGTAATATTACTATCAACATATTGTTATAGAAAAACTATATTTATTAAAGACACTTCAGATTGCCAACTTAGAAATAAAAATAGAATTAACGAGAGAAAAAATAAACAATAAAAATAAATGAAAACCTAAAACGTGCCACAAAATGGTTTTTGTTCAGCTTAAGTCAGTAAGCGTAATTTGAAAGCTATGTCAGTAACTGTTGTTCTCTGGAAGATTTCTTAATATTTTTATATTGATTTACAATATTATTAACTCAAATAACATTGAAAAACATATTTTACATCTGTATTTTACTGCCAATGAAATGAGGATTTACATTTTTATCTATCATATTTTTTATTGATTTACAATATTCACAGCACACAAATAACACTGACAAACATATTTTAAATCTGTATTTTACTGCTCATGAAGGTTTACATTTTTATCTATCGTATTTTTTTTATTGATTTACAATATTCACAGCACTAAAATAACATTGACAAATGTATTTCACATCTGTATTTTACTGCCAATGAAGAATTAACATTTTTATTTATCATATTTTTTATATTTTTATTTTATTTTCTTATGAATATTAGCGCGGTGATTAAAAAGGAAATGAGTTTTATTTGACAAATGTAATACGTATTTCTTAACGTACTTCGACAACTTTTTGTCACTTTACAAAATAATATCGAAAACTCTTCTTTTCTCATGGGAAAAATGAAGCAGTAAATTCCCTTTGCCTTCTGCTCCAGTACTTTTAGAGGTTATTTGGGCCTCAAGGTTAGTTTAGCCTAATCTACAAAAAAATATTGAAAATATATAGATTTTAATCTTTGCAAACTTTTATTATCATGCCATAAATGTTATAGCTACAATGATCAAGGTCAACTGGCTAAATAAAAGTCACTTTGACTGACATTGAACTTTGACTATGTGGATTGACTGGTTATTTTTTTACTTTTAGGTATTCTGATAGAGTTGTATTTGTTTATGGAAAAGGAGCAAGTGTATCACCTGATGGTAATCATTAGACTTTTCCCGCCAATTGAAATCAGTGACGTTGTGTTTTTATTTAATTTTCATAATCCTATGTTATTATCAGTTATATTATTTATCTGTGGGAGCGTATTAACATATTACTTATAATATGAATATACTGTAAAAAAATGAAAATGTATGTTTGTCCTTTATACGTTTCTAAACCATTCATTCGATTGTGATGAAAGTTTGATGAGTTGTTCTACGTACGCCAGTGAAGGTTCTTAGTCTAAAAAATGTTTTACTTTCTATTTTTATCCATTGTGTACCCAAAAGGACTTTCATGAACAGGTAGTTATAACTAATTGCCATTAAAGAGAAAAGAAACAAATAATCATCGTCTATAGTCATTTGCATCACGGCATTTATGGTATAATATGTATCATGTTTCATCGAGTAATAGTGTAATATACGCTTATATTACACTATTACTCGATGAAACCTTACACACAAGAACGTAGTAAAAGGAAGACAAAGTACTTCAGTCTCTGATTTTTACACTTACAATACGAAAAGTGGAACTCAGAAAATTGATTTCAATTAAAGCCGATACTTTTTAAAGGTGTGGTATACACTGTAAAAGT
Organism: Baronia brevicornis; assembly: GCA_031353405.1. NCBI lineage: Eukaryota > Metazoa > Arthropoda > Insecta > Lepidoptera > Papilionidae > Baronia > Baronia brevicornis. The sequence goes on along the minus strand of JASFAT010000662.1, from coordinate 257,955 downwards.
CGAATTGGTTTAAAACTTTTAACTTGAACAGCTGAATTATTGAACTTCTCTATCTTCTTCTTACTTCTATATCTATTCTTCTACTTCTATCTAACGATTCAGTTCCATTTACTGTACATTCCTACAATACTTTACTGTATTGCAGAAACAGTGTACTTTATGTTGTCTGTGTTTATTTATAGGCGATGAGTATTTGACAATAAATATTATACATAACGTACTCTCGTTTTTCATTGATCACAAGAAAGTCTAAAAAGATTTTATTGAAAAAAATCTTTCATGACGATTTCTTATTTCTACTTTTTTTTGGGATAGGAAGGCAAACGAGCAGGCGTGTCACCTGATGGAAAGCAAGCAACGCCGCCCATAGACTTCCGCAGCGTCATAAGCAGTGCGGAAGCGTTGCCGACCTCTAAGGAAAGTGTCATTATGGGAGTAGGAATGGGAGGGGTAGAGGGAGGGGAGAGGGTGTTGGGCCTCTGGAACTCGGCCGCTCACCGTACGAAGCGCGATAGGTAATCTACCACTCAGTCGCCGGTTTTCTGCGGGAGTGCGGTACTTCCCCGGGCGAGCCCCTTATGCCATTCTTGACAAAGTATTCGTCTGCACCGTGGCTCTACCACTATTAATACTAATGTGTGGAAACTAGCGGAGTAAGCAATATATTTGGTATTAGTCATCATTAATGGAGTCAGGCGTTACTTTGTGGAACATACACAACACCACTTTTTCGGACTTTTCGGTTGTCTACCGTAGAGTCTACTATACCTGAAGATGCCTCGTGTTGGGGCGAAACACGTGTCGTTTACAAGATGGAAAAGTGATAATGTGTGTTTGGTGTTGTGTATAGTGGTTGGTGGGTGGAGAGTTGATGGCCGAATTTTGGTAAGTTTTTGGTTTAAGTTCCAAATAAATCCACTAAACCCAACGGAAAAACACACATTATTAATTTTCTATTATTGTTTTGCTTGTCGCGGATCTTGGCTAAGTAAAACTTTTGACTGTCCATATATTAGTCATCATCCTTTATTTATTACAAAATTATGTATACCTAACGGTAAATTAAAAATATATCCCAACGCAAAAGAACGGTATCTATTCCAGTTTTTCTCATATAATTGCCTAACTTAGTGATACATGCTGATGTAATAAATAAATAAAAAAAAAACATTAAGTTTCAAGGTCGAATCCGATTCGGCACGAGCGAGATCGTTTCCGCGTGCGTAAAAGTGTCAACTTTTAAGTATCGACATGTCTTTTTAAGGCGGAGTGCACACGGGCGTCTGGTCGGTTGTTAATTGCTTTTTATTGTTACCAGTTTATATTAACCTCTACGTGTGTCCTTCCGGGTTGAAATAATAAACTTGTAACTATGAATAATTTTGCACATATTATATAATTTAGAATATGGTAGGAATGTAGCATTTCTTGATATAACGTTTCTATATATTTTTGTTGCTGTTTTAAGTAAATGTTTTATTTTTATGGTAATTTATGTGAAGATCTTCATGTTATATAAATTAACAGATAGAACGATAACAAATTTCAATGTCAAGAAATTTAAAAAAATATAGTTTCGAAAGTAATGGCCGTTGACTTCTTAATCGAGAGCTCTCTAAAAAAATGAATGCCTTTTGTATTTGTAATACAAATTTTGAGTTCTTTATGTTGTATTAAATTAGATTCTATAATACATAAGAAATCTAAAATTGTATTCAGTTTGAACTGGTTAGCAAAGTTTACTTTTTATTTAAGACTATCTTTTGCCAACGGCTTCGCTCGCGTGGTTTTTGGTTCCTATGTTCCTACAATTTATGTTCTCCTGTATTTATCTTCTCCTGGTATGTTAGCACTTAGGTATTAAATACTTGTCAAATCGCACAAGAGAAACGACAGCTTTGTCAACAAGTCCGTTAGACGATGAAGCTGTCACAAACGCCATCTGTTGAAAGTAATTGGAAGTAAAAAGAAGAAAAAGACTTTTTCATTTTTCAAGCTATTCTTTTATGTATTCCCAATATTTTTTAGTTGTTATCCTGTATTAGAGCGATCGAAATAAAATATAATTTCTTATTTAATTTGTTTTTATTATATAATTTGTCTTGAAGAAGTGTGACTAGTTCGTTTACGTGCAAGTGGATTTTTTGTTGTCTGGATTGATCGGATAGTTTAAGCACAATGGGCAGATGGTTTAAGACTACATAGATACAAACATATAATCACACCTATTTCCCGTAGAGGTAGGCAGATACCACAGACCTCCATCTACTACGATTCCCGCATCCTTTCTTTGCTTCATACACATCACTCTGTTCATACAAGCTCGTTGGTTAAGGATACTTTTGACCTGGCCTTTCTCGAGAACTTCGGCGAATTGGTTATAGTATGTTCTTCTTGATTTTTCCCTATCGACCCTTCCATCCACATCCTCAACATAAATTAGTTTTGTTAATCGTCTTTTATCCATCTTAAATAACGAATCGTAAAGATACGAAGTCGATGTGCCTTCGTAATAATATTGAAAAAAAAAGAATGCTTAATAAGTGAACAATTTGTAAATATTAGACCGTTTACGGCACTCAAATAAGCTTCTTATTATATTCTTATTAAATACATTGAAAACAAAAAATATTACAAATTAAACACTTCAACAAAAAAAATCATGTAAATATTAAATGGTTCGCCGCATTCAGAAAAGCTTTGTGAGATTCTTTTAAATACATTCTTATCAAGGATTTTTTACTGAGGGCAAACGAGCAAGCGTTTCACCTGATGGAAAACAAACAACGCCACACATAAACATCCCCGATACCGCAAGAGATACGGAAGCGTTGCTGGCCTTTTAGCTATGTGTAGCCTTTTTTTACGAAGGAGCCAATGTCGTATCAGTTCAGAAAAACTGCCGAAGGTAGCCGGTTCCACAGAGTGGTAGTACGTGGAAAGAAGTTTCGGGAGAAGTGCATCGTACTCGAACGCCACTCATCCAGATGGTGGGGATGAAACTTTTCGAGTAGCATATTAAAAACAAAAGAAGAAATATTTGAAATTTGAACCTTAAGCAAAAAATATCATGCAAAAAATCAGTAGCAAACTGAAATCAGTAGTCGCTCATGTATCGCTATCCTAATTAACATAAATGTCGCCAAGGCCGGTGAAAATTCACTGACCGTATTGATTTAATCAATGCCAACATCAACATAATGTAATATTAATATACTTTCGATTTACTTTATGTTATATCAATTAACAGATAAAACGATAACAAATTTCAATGTCAAGAAATTAAAAAAAAATATAGTTTTGAAAGTAATGGCCGTTGACTTCTTAATCGACAGCTCTATAAAAATGAAAAAAAAAATTTTTAATGCCTTTTGTGTTTGTGATACAATTTTTGAATTCTTTATGTTGTATTAAATTAGATTCTATAATACATAAGAAATCTAAAATTGTATTCAGTTTGAACTGGTTAGCAAAGTTTACTTTTTATTTAAGACAAGCTTTTGCCAGCGGCTTCGCTTGCGTGGAATTTGGTCTGCCACATTAAGTTTCGTGACACATCATGTAAAATTAACCAAAATTACATAAAATCATTACAAATTGTACCCTATATGTCATTCCGATGTATAACCTATATTACTGTAAAGTTTCATCCAAATCCGTCCAATAGTTTTTTCGTGAAAGAGTAACAAACATACATCCATACTCACAAACTTTCGCATTTATAATATTAGTACAATAGGATAGGATAGGATAGCACTAGATAGCTCGGTAACTTTCGTTTCACCTAAAATTTATGTTCCACTGTATTTATCTTCTCCTGGTATGTTAGTACTTAGGTATTAAATACTATTCAAAATCGCACAAGAGAAATGACAGCTTAGTCAACACGTCCGTTAGACGATAAAGCCGTCACGAACGCCATCTGTTGAAAGTAATTGAAAGCAAAAGGAAGAAAAAGAATTTTTCATTTTTCAAGCTATTCTCTTATGTATTTTCTATATTTTTTTATTTGTTATCGTTCCATGTATTAAAGCGAACAAAATAAAAAAAATATTTTAATCGGTCGAGCCGTTCAAAAACCGTGGGTTGATAATGAATGATAATATCGAAAGATTTTACGTTTAAAGTACTATAAACAATGACATAATGAAACTTAGGAACAAGTTTGTTTGTAAGTTCATCCTTTTACACATGGTCAAGGCTTTAAACGGCAAAATTGATTAACACATTACAAGTGAGGACGTCACGTTCGAATACTGTATTCCACTTGTATGACGTTTCGCAACTCTTGTTTACTTGAAACAAATGTACCTAACAATTTAGATAATGTTTATTGACTATTTCCCGCCAATTCACATCAGTGACGTTGAGTTTTTATTTCATTTGTTGATCACATATTATAATAAATAAATAAAAAAAACCCTTTGCTTTGCTCGATTGACTGGTTTGTTACAACTGTTTTGAATTAGTGTATTTTTTCTTCTATTTTGTTCTAGAAAGTTTAATTTAATTCTTTATAATAAATTTGAATTGCTGCAACTGATCATAATGGGAAAAGTTGCGGGCAAAAGACAAGTTGGTCGGAGAAGAAAGTCTTGGCTACGTAATATCAGGGAGTGGACTGGGATAGCGAGTGCTCCAGAACTGCTGCGCCTCGCAAAGGAGGAGGAGAGTTGTGCTGAATTGGCTACCAACTTTCTCAACACTTAAAAGATAAAAAAAAATTGAATATTTTTTGTCACACCTAAATTATTTTTTAATGTTTCCTTAAAATATTATATTATATTATAAATATATTTGTGTTGGATATATTTAGCTTGAATGTATGAAAATAGTATCGCTCTATGGAATAACTTAAAAAAAATAAAGCAATCACCAACTCTTTGTAGGTTATTCTTAGAGCAATACCAATTCTATAATCATTTAAATTCTATAATTTCAAATTAAATAAATACAAAAGAAATCCAAATTTATATAAGGAACTAAAGCTGGAATTTTTTTTTTAATTTTTATTTTATATGCCAATGACTGCACATAAAACTATATAATACGACTGCCAGTATCGTTCAATTAATTATTAAAATGATGCCGATTTTAAAATGAAACCAGATAAATACTTGATAATATTAATTGATCATTTATTTAGATAATGTATAGGTTACATTCCAAATTTTTACCATGATAAACTACTTCCAACGTTACAATATTTTTTATAAGTGGTACTTAAGCTTCCGTCCGTTTTTTTTTTAATTCACGCACAAGACACCAGGCAAAGAGAATTACCGGAAGTTTACCACGGCGCGTCTATATTTTTAGTCGTAGAAAGTAAAAGTGGCCTTCAGCGTTGCCGTTTGCTCGGACCTTGGCATTACTGTGTCACGTGGTGGGGAAGTAAGCGTAATTTTGAATGCGATAACATATTGTAAAAAGTTGTTGCACCTTTCATTTGCTATTTGTCGATACTTAGCTACGAGTATTTTAGAGAAGAAAGAGGAACAGAGGTAGGCAGTGTAAACGATGGGAAGATAACAATAAAGCAACTGCTAGTTCAACGGTGTCACGAAGAGAAAAAGCCAGAAATAACTGGAAAGCCTTAGAAAAAGTCTTTGTCGATAGACAAGCTGTATTAAAAACACCGTAAGCCGATTTTTTTATGGGATAGGAAGCCAAACGAGCAGGCGTGTCACCTGATGGAAAGCAATCAATGCCGCCCATAGATCTCCGCAGCGTTGCTGTTGGGCCTCCGGATCTCGGCCGTTCATCGTACGAAGCGCGGTAGGTAAGCTACCACTCACACGCCGATACTAGTACGTTAATAAAAATTATTTATATAAATTGTAATTAACATAGATATATTATAAGTACTATAAAATAGTAATAAGTATAGCAAATAAAGGTTTATTTGATTTAATTACGTATTCCAAGTAAAGCTTTTAAACAAAAGGTTTATTTTATTTAAAAGGTTTATTAAACAAAAGGTTAGGATAAATATATAGTCTTTTATTGTGAGTGAACATGTATATCAAGTCTTGTGTGAATTATTTAGTCGTGTGGGAGTCGACGAGCAGCGATCACATAATCTCCCGTATACAGACGTACACGTATATATGTACAGCACCCGGAAGATTTCCGAGATTAACATGTAATAACGACTCGGAACAATCGTGATAGATTATATTAATATGTCGTGACAATACATATTTCAAATATATAATCTTCTTATCCATAGATATAAAACAACATATAATGCCATATCATTATTAACAGCCTACGACAGTCCACTTCTGGACTCAGGGGTATCCAGCCGTCCTGCGCTGATCGACGCACCATGTAGCATGGGGGTGCCACACTATTTTTGCCTTGACGCGGACTCTAGCGGTTGTCGGATTTCCGACAAACGTGACCAGCCCATTGCTCTTGTGTGACCATAATTTGTTATGGGATCGGTAGGCGAATGGGCGAGTGTATCGCCTAATGGAAAGCAATCAACGCCGCCCATTGACATCTGGAAAACCATAGTCATCGCAGAAGCATTGTCGGTATTTTCGAATTGTGTAGTTTTAATGTCGTATCGCTTCGTAAATACTTCTGGAGGTTGCTAGTTTGACAGAGTGATCGAGAAAAATACCACTGAACCCAATCGCTGTATATCCAGATATTTTTCTCATGGGATAGGAACGTAAACGAGCTGGCGTGTCAGTTGATGGAAAGCAATCAACGCCGCCCATGCACATCTGTAAAACCATAGCTATTGCAGAAGCATTATCGATCTTTTCGTAATGTAAAGGTTTGGTTTTTGAAGGTTCCAATTTTGTATCGTTTCTGGTTTCACGGAGTGATGGTGCGCGGAGAGAAGCATTGAGAGGAAAAGCATTGTACCGGATTGCTATATATATATCCAAATATATTTATATATATTTTTAATGAATATGAAGACAAACGAGCAGAAGTGTCACTTGTTGGAAATCAATGAACGTCGCCCTTAGACATTGCAGGAGCGTCGGCGGGCTTTGAAAAATGAGTAGGCTATATATTTACTATATATAATATTATCCCCCGGGTACTATGGTGCCTTACCTCAGCATGCAGGGCTCTGCTGGGGCTGACCTCCATCCTCCCTTGCGGCTGGGATTCACACAGACGAATTATATATACCTAATATGTTGAAAAATGACGGCGACGTGGTTCGCCACCCGTCACGTCCTGATTCTCAACGAGGGCGAGAAGCGACCAATGGAGAGCCGTTTCGCTGCGATGAATGGTAGCGGATGGAGCTCTGTGGTGTCTGCCAACCCCTGCGGGGGATAGGAATATATATATATATATATACATATATATATATATATATATATATATATATATATATATATATATATATATATATATATATATATATATATATATATATATATATATATATATAACGTTAAAAAAAACGACTACGCCTTCCATTTAGATTTATTTCTGTGTTACCACGACCATGATTCATCGACAATGTGTATTATTAGAGGAAACTGTGATCAAAACATGTTTACAATAAGTCGGAAGCCACCGCTTGTGTATTAATAATATATTTACATGTGTATATACTCCTTGTAAGCTTATCTTCTCCTGGTATGTTAGTACGTAAGCTTTTACAATACTTTTCAAAATCGCACAAAAGAAATGAGTGTTTTACATTATATAACAACACGTCTGTTAGACGATCAAGCCACCATAATTGCTATCTATTAAAAATATTATAATTAGAAGTAAAAACAAGAAAACTTTTTTCTTTTTCAATTTCATTTTATGTTTTCCCTATTATTTTTATAAGTAAACCTTCCTTGTTATATAGCGAATAAAATAAATAAAAAATCATTATAATCGGTCGAGCCGTTTTATAGTTTTAGGGAGACTAACAAAATAGCTCTCTCTCTCTCTCTCTCTCTCTCTATATATATATATATATTTCGCTGTGTGTGTTCTAGCATGAACTATGAACTCCATTGCTTCCCGTAATTTCATATGAAGGGATATAACTACGCAGTCAATGACAGACATTTATTAAAATATATGACAACTGATATGTAATGATAAATAAAAGAAATATGTATGTCACAACAACGACTATGGAACAAATGCCAGTAAATTAAAGTTAATTATTTCTGTCACGCAATATGTGTTTATAAAGGAGTTTGAACTCTTCCCGTCAACTTACATCAGTGACGTTGTGTTTTTATTTCTTTATCTTAATTATATATTGATAGTAATATAAGATTAAGAACAAGAAATAAAATCACAACGTCACGTTATATTGTTTAATTGTGGTGGTGTATTATACAATATAGTTCTATTAAGGCGTATAAGTGAAGTGATATGATATAAATGCATGTATCGTGACTTTTTAAGTTGACTAAAAAAGTCCATAGAAAGTTTTGGCCAAAATAACCACCATTTTATTAAGACGTAACGTGTTATGTTGACTAGATACTTCAAGAGCTTTGATATTATCGTATTTTACTTGACACTGGCATGGTTGCCATCAAAGGAAAGGAGTCTTTATAACATGCAACTGATGTTTTTTGTTCATCAATGTGAACTAAAAGAGTTACTAGCATAGTTATCGTTAAGAGGATGCTTTCAGACGGCAGCTTATATCCCGAGAGAGGAAATGGAGCGGGTTTCCTTTGATAGACGATTCACGTTCGTTTTCTACAAACTTAAGTATATTCACCAGAGAGTATGTTTTTATAATATTGCTTTTGTTTTTAAAAATTTCACATACGTTCAAAGACTCTGGGATTCTCTGTGTTGCGGAAAACTAGGCTCTTCCCTTAGTTCAAAATACAATATGGACAGTCAAAAGTTTTATTTAGCTAAGATCCGCGACAAGCAAAACAATAACAGAAAATTAATAATGTGTGTTTTTCCGTTGGGCTAAGTGGATTTATTTGGAACTTAAACCAAAAAATTAACGAAAATCGGCCATCAATTCTCCACCCACCAACCACTATACACAACACCAAACATACATTATCACTTTTCCATCTTGTAAACGACACGTCTTTCGCCCCAACACGAGGCATCTTCAGGTATAGTAGACTCTACGGAAGACAACCGAAAAGTTTTTGGTTTAAGTTTCAAATAAATCCATTTAACCCAACGGAAAAACACACATTATTAATTTTCTGTTATTGTTTTGCTTGTCGCGGATCTTAGCTAAGTAAAACTTTTGACTGTCCATATAACGATGGATTTCCGCAAAGTAACGCCTGACTCCATTAATAATCAAAATACAATGTTTTTTATGAAATGGAATGTTCTTAAAAATTCTCTCTGGCTATATTTAATATTAAGGAACGTATTTAAATATAGGAACTTAATCATAGATAAAAGAATCAACGCCACCCATAGACATTCACAGTGCCAAAATCATTGCGTCAGCGTATTCGGCCTTTGAGTAATATCCTACACATTACTCAAAGGGCCGGCTTCATTTTCGAAGGTTCCAATTTCGAATCGGTTCAGAAACACCGCTAGAGGTGACCAGTTCCACAGGATAATGGTGAGTGGGGAGAACTTTCTGGAAAAACACGCCGTACTGGATCGTTATTCATCTACATTCTCTCAAGTAGACGGTACTGAAGTGATACATTCATAAATGTATCATTAATGCATTAAAATCTTTTATATTATATTACTTTTTTATCGTAATATTCAAATTTAAATAAATTGTTATAAAACAAAATGCTTTAGTTCGACTGACGTCTTTTAAAATACACATGTCACCCGTCCGGCATCAAAACATTGAAATTATAATATGTATATTCAGATAAAAAATTTAAGTGAAGAGTGTTAATAAAATATAAGATATTATATAAATGTATGATGAAATGCAAATATAAATTAATATCGTTTTGAAGAATTTTATTTGAAGAAGCCCCCTAAAGATCCCGGGTGTCGTCGTAAGCAGTACGCAAGTAGGTAGGTCCGCTACAGTACTATGGAAATCAAAAGCTGGACGTAGGCATCTTCTGAGAAGACGTAGGCCTCTTCTTACGTTTGGAGAGACGCGGTCTTCACTACAGCACTCGTCTGCAACGGTTGTCGATAGCTTACGTCTGGCCTTAAATTTATTATATGATCTTTGAATAATATAAAGCTATATTAAGATCATGAACAAATGAGTGTGTGTATTATCAATCAATCATCTTATCTCGTTTGTGGTTAAGTACACCCTTATATGGTGTTATTGATTATTCATATAACTACGGATAGGACAATGATAAAATATGTTATTTGTAAACTCGGGGTTTTTACGTAATTTGGCCATTAAATAGACTATATTTTATTTGATGTCGCTTCGTAGAATTAGAAAAACGTACTTGGCTTTAAATTCATTAATCTACTAGACCCGCTTGGTGACTGTATGCAAATCCTTCCAGCTAAGGATTGTTATACACTTTATTTTATGAAAAAAAAAAGCTATGTTGTTTATGGTCGGGTGGAAGGTGCGTTCAAAAATCGATTTGATTTACTTGACAACGTGTTTTTGTAGATCGCTTACAAAGCTAGTTTAGAAATAGATAATAATAATTAAATAGATAATAAGAAAAAACGTCAATCCCTACTTAGTTGAACAAAGAAACATTTTATTTTAGTTACTTTTTATTGAATAATTACAATTAATATAAATATGTATAGAGAAATGTTTTTCCCACATATAAAACTAAAATTATTATTATTAATTAAATTTAATTAATGAATTAATATTTGAAGTAACTGTATTAACATCAGGTGTCATCCACTTCTATAAAAAATATTTTAATAACGATTGAAAATTTGAACAAGATATATAAAAACCTATAGGGGAGTGTGAGCGAATAAAATTTGAATGAATGAAAAAGAAAATGAATAAAATCATAGTGAATGAACGACATTTAGAAATCGTTAGAAAGGGTAACACATTGTATTATCGCTAATACTTCGACAGTCGACAATATATTTTAGTCGCTTTATATTTACGACAAAAAGAGAGGCACTTTACACGTCTCGTATAGAGGCGATTCGACTCAACATTCGATCGTTTTAACAGCTTTCAATGCTGTTCCCCTGGTATGCAAGACAGCAAAAGGCATAAATTGATAGTCAACCTTAATGTTTAATAATAACTCTTGTGGTTAGTTTATTTTAAAAGTTATTAATTAATATAACCTCGGTGGTAGGTGAGTCACTCCTACGTGATACCGTATGCCCTTGCTGGACTTCCCACGACAATGGACCTCTGGTAATTTGAGTAATTAATACGCGATTCGCGAGACTTGAATTTAGCGGCGGATAAAGAGATAAAATTAAAAAAATTCATGATCAACATCCTCGGAAGTATACTGTCTGACACGTGTCGCCCCAATATGCGTCATCTAGCCCAATCTTCGGTTTCACGAATCCAGTTTCTACCAGCTGCTCTGTATATATTGTCATCTAATCTAGCCAGGTATCTCCACACCAACATTCTTCTAGTGTTTATCTATTCTCCAAGAAACTTTATCAGCCCAGTGCCGCTTCAGCTTACTAACACGAGTACTTATATATGTAGTCACAGGTTCGCCAGTGGATTCCTTTATTCCGGACACATTCTGAGACTCGTGGCAACTACAAGTGAAAATCAACACGTTCCAAAACTTCTGGTAACTTGCACTTGTTTGTATTCTTAAGCTAATTATAAATTTATTTCAATACTCCATTAAAAATATAATCTTCTTTTAGCCTATGTTTCATGGCCCGTTCAAACAACAAGCCTCAAAGGTCGGCAACGCAATTTCTGTGGTGTTGTAGTTGTCTATGGTCGGCGTTGATTACTTTTTCTTTTTTTTTTGATGGCAATTAGTTACAACTATTATGCCAATGTCAAGTAAAATACAATAACATCCAATTTCTTGAAAATGTAACAAGTCAACTTATCACGTTACGTCTTTATTAAATGGTGGTCGTTTTACCAAAACTTTCTTTAGACTTTTTCAGACAATTTAAAAAGTTACGATACACGCATTTATTTGCTATCACTACACTACTCCACCTTAATTAAACTATATTGCATAATACGCCACTATAATTAAACAATATAACTGATAATAATATAAAATAAAAACACAACGTCACTGTTGTAAGTTGGCGGGAAAAGTTTTGATTGCTTTTTATCACACGACGACGTTTGCCTTCCTAAACGAATCACATATTTTTTGTACAATAAAAAATATATAATTCATTACAAATTTTATAATTAAGGTTAAAGTTAAGGTGTAGGTTTTACGACGGAGGAATAATACTAGCGTTTTAATAACATACGCAATTTTCTTTGAATTCATACATAAAACGACATTTTTTGCGAATTTATTGCAACCGCAAAACGCACTACGTTATTTCTTATTCACAATCTGGTTTGAATTTTTTTATTATCTGTGCATTAAGTGACATGACAATCACTAGACATTGCGGAAAACTGTAGTTGTTGTTATATTTCTTTACATTGTTTCTTGCATTTTTTATTACAAAGGTTTATGAAAATACTCAATATTGTGCTGATTCAAAGGGAACTATGGAAATTAATATAGTGTCATAATAAAAAAATTAAAATTAATATTCATTGAATTCGAATAATAAAAAAAAACAATTGATTTTTCTTACGACATAATTTGTCATAAGAGCTAGCAATCAGGGCTTACCAGAAATTAAAAACATTAAAGTTGTCAGTGTTCTTCCGTCTCGTTCCCTTTCGAGAAATATTATTTGTTGTCTCTTTTCCATATGACTCATAATAATGATTTATATTGTTCTTAGTAAGCCTGCAAATTTTTCCAACATTAAGATAAAACGAGATGACAGTATGTACGATTCCACAATGTCTATGGCGCTGCGGAAGTCTATGGGCGGCGTTGATTGCTCTCCATCAGGTGAAACGCCTGCTAGTTTGCTTTCCTATGCCATAAAAAAAGAATATATACATTATTATAACGTCAAGATATTAGGTGGCGTTGTCTTTTATCATAACTGTCAAATCCACAAACGCGTAACGAATCTGTCAAAATCGATTCGTGTGAAACGCTTGTAGGGTGCGAAGTGTAGGCACTTCGTATAAACGCGGTCTGTCCGCTCCATTAACTAAACAGGTCACCGAGCATGGCACGCAAAGTAATTTTTATTTATTAAAACACCTATTTTAATTATTTTTTGTTATAATTAGAATTACGTTCTTTAGAAAGGAAAGTTTTTCGAAAGATTATTGGTCCGAAGCAGAAACCTGTCTGAAGAATACTAAACAATGCTAATGGCAAATGGTTTTTTTATGGAATAGGAAGGCAAACGAGCAGGCGTTACACCTGATGGAAAGTAATCAACGCCGCCCATAGACTTCTGCAGCGCCATAGGCAGTGCGCAAGCGATGCTGACCTTTAAGGAAACTGTCATTATGGGAGTGAGAGGGGGGAGGGTGTCTCGATTGAAATTGTATGTTTATTTAGATAAACGGCTGTGGAATACGAGTGGCATTATGAGGGTAACGTATTGCTTTCGGTATCCGGACAAGGTTAGTACATGCTTACATCATGTCGCTAAGCAAACATATCAAATCCCAAAACCAGACTGAGTAAATATATCAAAAGCTGCCTGTTCATGTGTATAAGCATCTAAAACAATATATGATGATGAATTAAAAAATTTGAACACAAGATTATATAAAAAAAATATGAATGGCTAATAGATGGGAATGTTTATAATGCTAAGGACTTTTTTGCTCTAATCACTGTATATATCATTAACATTCGAATTAGTTACAACACCCGATTATTAATGGAGTCAGGCGTTACTTTGCGGAAATCCATCACTATATGGACAGTCAAAAGTTTTACTTAGCTAAGATCCGCGACAAGCGAAACAATAACAGAAAATTAATAACGTGTGTTTTTCCGTTGGGTTTAGTAGATTTATTTGGAACTTAAACCAAAAACTTACCGAAAATCGGCCATCAATCTCCACCCACCAACCACTATACACAACGCCAAACACACACTATCACTTTTCCATCTTGTACACGACACGTGTTTCGCCCCAACACGAGGCATCTTCAGGTATAGTAGACTCTACGGAAGACAACCGAAAAAAGTCTTGTGCTTGTCGCGGATCTTAGCTAAGTAAAACTTTTGACAGTCCATATACAACACCCGAATTCGATATCGTCTCGATATTCCATTCCGATCCATTTCGGTATCGTCTCTATAATTGAATGGAATACTTTGTTAAAATTAAAATTGTATGCTTTTTTAGACAAACGGCTATGAAACACATGATAGGCTTTATGAGGATAAAGTTTTTGCTTTCGGTATCCGGACAAGGTTAGTACATGATGGAATGTCTAGCCGTGCTTATATCATATCGCTCACGTTTCTTGTAACAGGATAGTCGGAGTTCGTGACATGCCCCTGATTCATTGAGTTTGTTAAATCTTCTATATAAATAAAAATGAATATTTCTTTGTAGAACAGTTTGATGGCAGTTGGCGATATCGAAAAAATACCGAAATCGAGCATCTGGTGGCCCAACCTAATGTAATAGGAGTGACTAAGGCTCACCGACTTCGTTGGCTGGGCCACGTGGAGAGGATGGGGGAGGATCGCGCAGTCAAGAGAGCGCATGTGGGTTGCCCAACTGGACTACGTCCTGTGGGGCGCCCCAGGTACCGCTGGAGAGACATGATTGAAGATGACTTGCGCAACTTTCAAGTAACGGGCAGGAGGTGGCGCAGTACAGGGCGGTGGCGTAAGATCTCGTTTTTAAAAACTTCAGCAATTTGGTCAAGGTATGTTTCCATTCCCTACTGACCCTTCCATCCACATCTGCAACATAAGTTTCTTTTATCAGTCGCCTTTCATCCATCCTCTCTATGTGCCCAAACCATTAGTCAAATATTCCTTGCTCAACTTTTATCATGACACTTTATTTTACCCCATATCGCTGTGTTATATACTTAAATATAATACGTAAAATTTTTAAAAAAATAATGTTCATATCGTTATTAGTCTTATAAATGTTTTTATATACGAAGATATGGAGGCCTGTCACTGGAAAGCAATCAACGCCTATAGACAGCGTTGCCGGCCATTATGAAATGTGTAGGCTTGTTTGTTTTTGGATGAAATCCATCCTCTCTATGTGCCTAAACCATCTATACATCTTTTTCTCAACTTTTATCACCGCACCTTTTAGCGTACTACTTTTACTCCTTGTTGTAGTGTGACGTCATTAAAAAATAACTTAGCATAGGCCGTGATGATCCACGTGGCTAAATTGTCAGCACAACTTAATCAGTTTATTTCCGTTACCACTTAGTCCTTGGTTAAATAACAGTAACTTGTTTCATAATTCATTATGTATGTACTGTAGACGTAAATTTTAAATAATTAGACGAATACAATTGAAATAACTCATTGTGAGTTGTTATCGTACTGATATAGAGTTACTAGAAACGCCTTATTATTAATGAAAATTATTATTCGCTTTTTTAATTCACGGAGCCAACGGTCGCGGGATCAATGCCTGCATCGTCATAAATATATGCATGGCTTACAGATATTTTATTTTCTTTTTGTTATTCCGAGTGTCGTTACCCCGCCAATCTACATGAGACAAGCGTGGTGGCTTAATGTCCGTTCCTCCCACTGGAGGGCACTAGGCATCACTATGCACAGGGAGGCCCGTGCACAGTAATAGGACATTATATTCGTTGCTGTGGTTATATTGGTGTATAGTGATAAAAAATCACATTGAAAATCTCTTGATTGAAAACTATGTCTACATATAATCTCAGTAATAGTGATTCTATATTTTAAGCAATACAGTCGTTTTCAACATTTTTATAATCGCGAGCTATCCAACGAATGACACTTTTATCGCGGACCGCTGAGGGGACATTGATTGTTTATGTATTACTGTTTCGATTTTCATACTTTTTCATTAAGTCTATAACGAAACTATCACTTATTTCACGTATAGATAAATATTAACAGTAAAAAAACGAAATCGATTAAAAACATCGAAGATCGTATTGTATTATATGAATACAGACCAAGCATCCCTAGTACCAATTCATGGTCTGAGGTTAGGGGATCACTGACTTAATATATTATTAGTAAAAAAAAATTCTCGCCAAATTCAATAACAACAAAGTTTGATTAAAGCGTATAAGTGAAGTAATATGAAATAAATGCATGTGAAATAAATCACGACTTTTTAATTTAACTGCAAAAGTCTATGGAAAGTTTTGGTAGAATAACTACCATTTTATTAATACGTAACGTGACGAGCTGACTGGTACATTTTAAGATTTTTTTAATATATTCTATATATATATAATTTTTTTTAATATATTATATTTTTTTAATACTCCTATCCCCCGCAGGGGTTGGCAGAGACCATAGAGCTCCATCCGCTACCATTCATCGCAGCGAAACGGCTCTCCATTGGTCGCTTCTCGCCCTCGTGAGTATTAGGACGTGACGGGTGGCGAACCACGTCGCCGTCATTTTTCAACAAATTAGGTATATTAAATTTGTTTTGATGAATCTCACAAGCCGCAAGGGAGGATGGAGGTCAGCCCCAGCAGAGCCCTGCATGCTGAGGTAAGGCACCATAGTACCCGGGGGAGCCCGATCCCGGTACGGTAGGCACGCTTGTGACTAAGCTCGCCCTTAGCCATGTATCCTTTGGCACGGCGGTCGTCATTTTAAGATACTTGTTATTATTTTACTTGACACTGGCATAATAGTTATAACTGATTGTCATCAAAGAAAAAATAATTCTATACCGTTTCCCGTCACGATTTATATCGATGGTGCAGCATGAGCCGAGGTCAACAGTCGAACTTGACCAGCCTGATAAACATCTGCTGAGTTATTGAGTATGTGCGAAGGTTTTAGTAAACGCTACCTGTTTTTGTGTTATCTAGGTTTGCGCATTTTGAACGTACTTCGTTCAAAACATTGACAAGCTATTCAAATAAAGCTGAGAATTGAGACATTTATAAAAATTGCAAAAACCATCATTAATCTAACGGTAAACATCTAAAATATATAAAACAGTTACTCTGCTGTTTTTAATTTCTATGACATGGAAACTATTTTTCTTACATTATTATCATTTCTTGAATTAATTTACATAAAACAACTGTTCGTTAGAAAAATATTCCATCCATTTGCTTCTATAAACATTAATAAAAGACTAAAGACTGAAAGAGAATCGCTTTTGGTTCACTGCCTCCAACACTTTATATATTTTAGTTCTATGATCAAATAAACTAAAAACTGGCTATAAATACAACGTTGAACGTTTAAAATATATAAAACAGTTACTCTGATGTTTCTTGTAGGTGTGAAAAAGTGGTTTATTTTGTTTAACGGATTTATTTTAAATTCTAATTTTATTGTTTGTTCTGTTCGTGACATGCCCCTAAATATAAATTCTTTGTTTCAGTCTTTTGTAAAATTATATTAAGTATGGCAAATATAATAACATATATACTGTATAAATGTGTCTAAGACAGGAACTGCAGACAGTACGGCAGACCGTACAGGGGCCTAGTTCAGCAGGCAGTGAAACAAAATTGTAAACTTGTTAATGATCAATAAATATATTATTATTATTATTTATAATTGCTAGAAAAAAAGATAAAACAAACTAAAGTCTACAAATTTAATATCCAATTCTAAAAGTCTAATAATAATTCTATCGAAACAAATGTGTGACAAATGTTTCAATTACTTTTTAAAAAAAAACTTAAGTGACCGGACCAAGCGCGGTAGCTAAGCTACCACTGAAACGCCGGTTTTCTGCGTGAGTGTGATACTTCCCCGGACGAGCCGGCCTGTCCATGCCACAGACAAATAATGCGCCATTCTTGACAAAGAATTCGTCTGCCACGCGGCTCCACCACTACAAAACTTTTACACTTTAATAGACCAATAGGTCACCAAAATTGAACAATATATCTACCTAATGTGATATTATGAAAAAAAAATATATAAAAAGTCACCGATGTAAATTCGTGGGAACAGTCTAGTATAGACAAGAAAGTTTTTTTTATTGCTATTATAAATTAACTTTTTTTTTAGAGGCACGAGTACTGAGTAAAATTCACACGATTCCCATTAAATTTAAATCGATCGGACTTCCCATATGAAACACTCATTAACCTTTATTTTAAAAAACCAGTCCACCGTGGGTCCATTGCTCAAGGTGTAATGAAATTTATATTAGACATGTGTAGTCAGTCAGGGCCACATTATAGTGATCGACACGACCAATTACAATATATTTCTAAATAAGCATGACAGATTTGTATCGAGAAAAATACACGGAAGTAAATATACGCGATTGTATTCACGCTTAATAGGGTTGCCATTTATCCGGATTTCCCGGTTTTGTTGTAGTTTATAGAGCAGGGTTGCTTTCGAATGAATAGGGTATAAAATTAGATGTTTTAATCGTTTTGCGTAGAAAATTTGAACCAGACTTTAAACAGATCTATAAAGGGCATACAATGGAGTTGCCACGCTCTAGACAAATACTTTGTCAAGAATGACATATTATTTGTCTGTACCATTAATGGGCCGGCTGCCCGGGGAAGTACCACACTCTCGTTGATTGCTTTCCATCAAGTGACACGCCTGCTCGTTTGCCTTCCTTTTCCATAAAAAAATAAGAACTGCGATCTGCATGGGGCTGGCTAGCGAAAGATGGACCCGTTCAGCCGAAGACCGAGCTAGGTGGTGAGCTTTGGGAGCAGCATTGATGATGATGATGATCAAAATTATTTTCGTACAATGTTATTATAATGTAAAACGTCATAATATAACGCCTATATTTAATATATCATATATTTAATTTGAAAATGACAAATTGTAATCATTAAATTTAGTTTACGAGAAAATAAATACGCGGCAAAAATGTTTGAATTTCAAACGATGTAAGGTAGTAGGTTCAATTTTAATTATCATTATACTATCAACATGAACAATAGTTTATAATACAAGCAACTTTTAGCTTAGCTTTAGTGATCAATAAGAAATATTCAATGTCCAAGACATTGCTAGTCTTCTTACTTGTGAACATTGGTAACAACCCTAACGCTGACGTCATTTGTGTGTAGTGCTTAACCGGTACATAAATCATTTGGTAATTGGCGAAATAGGCAGCCCACGCTTTGTACTAGAATTTGATGTTAATTAGTTGTTAGTTGAGCCTACTATTTCGGTAATGTAATATCAATAACAGTCCGCGGCAGTCCACTGCTGGACATAAGCCTCACTGAAGGCGCGCCAACTAGCCCAATCTTCGGCTACACGCATCCAGGCTTTGCCAGCCGCCTTGCACAGATCGTCCCTCCATCTAGGGGGGGGGGGTGTTACACACTACGTAATCTAATATATATTTGTTTAAAAAAAAGTACATCATTATAAAAAAATGGAAATGAGAACAAACAAAATGAAAGATAGAAAAACACAAAAAAATTAAGAGGAAGAAATGGCGATTTATTCTCTGTTATTTTGGTTTCTCGTTACCTTTTTTCATCGGATAGGAAGGCAAACGAGCAGGCGTGTCACCTGATGGAAAGCAATCAACGCTGCCCGTAGACATCCGTAGCGCCATAGGCAGTGCGGAAGGGTTGCCGACCTTTAAGGAAAATGTCATTATGGGAGTGGGAATGGGAGGGGGAGGGGTAGAGGTAGGGGAGGGTGTTGGGCCGCCAGAACTCTGTCGCTCACCGCACGAAGCGCGGTAGCTAAGCTACCACTCTGACGCCGGTTTTCTGCGGGAGTGTGATATTTCCCCGGACGAGCCGGCCCATTCATTCTACAGACAAATATTAGGGCAGTCCTGACAAATTATTCGTCTGCAGCGTGGCTCTACCGCTATTAGCTGGTTTCACACACAAAATTTTTACAGCAAATCAATCGTACCTTCACTGTTTTACTTGCGTAGCTTAAGTTAGTTATAATGTAATAATTAATTACTCCATGTATATGTTAATAATGTAAAAAAACAGGCGAGAATTCAAAACTATATAGGCAAAGGGTGGTCGATGTTTTGAAACATTGTATTATCCAACTTTTAATTTATTTTATCGTCTTTGTAGTGCGGTTGCCTCAAAAGGATCGGGCAACCACTTTCCAGGCCCCAATTTTCTGGTCGTTCATATTGATTCAAAAGCATCAATTAAAAAAAAATTAATTACATAATCATAGAACTCACTACAAAATAGTTTCATTACGTAATAGGCAAGTACTACGGTGCGATTTGTTCAAATTTCCTTCCATGAAATACAAACTCTCTGGAACCAGCTACTTTCAGTGATATTTTTCCGGTTATAAAATTGGAACGTTTTAAAAAAAAATCTTTGGTGTTACCACGGTTTTACCACTATTTAATTTTTCTTAAATATATTTCAGAATGCAGTCGTCTTTGTTAATGTCCTTTTGCTTGCGATGAAGACTTTTTACTCACGAAAAATAAGGACGAGAAACGTGACCAGTTATTTAAAAAATGCTTGTTAAGCAATTTTTGCTTTTAAAACAAGTGAAATAGGCACACATTTGCATAAGAATGCGGGTCCACTGCTAGGCCTGCGCAAAGCCTAAGGTAAGACAATACGGCAGGAACAACAAAACGCACGGCCCTGAACTTCAAGCGAATGGACTGAATAGGTGAAAGGACTGAATAGTATTATGCGTTATGCGTAAGTAATATTTTACTAATCATGTAAGATACGACAATATTATTTTATAAATTTATTACTTTTATATAAAACTGAGAATCAAAGGGCTATGCTCGGAGTTTCTCTGGTGGATAGATTTCGAAAGGAATTCGAAAAAAGAAATTCGCCGGAGAACGAGAGTCACCGACATAGCTCTTCAACTTAGCAGACTGAAGTGGCAATGGGCTGGACACGTTTGTCGGAGAACCGACAATTACCGACCTTAAAGATCTGAATATGGTGAAAAATTATTCGATGGCCCGTCTGACCCGTAACACCTATGGGGGTCGCTCTCCGACAAGAAATGGTTTATCGTATAAGTACACGTCTATCCTCTAAGAAATTATTTATTCTAACCATGACATGATCATAGTCCATTTCAGATTCCGTTATTCATTAAAATAATGGTTAGTTTCTAATTGCTATTTTCAACCTAGACCTATAAATTTGTATGACAATGAATCAAATTTTCTTACATTAATACCATTTCTTGAATTTATTTACATAAAAACAATTGTTAGTTAGGCAAAACCATTTGATTTTTCAAATATTTATAAAAGACAATCGCTCTAGCTTCCACTGCTTGAAATACTTAACTTTTGAATTAAAGGTTCTAGGTTCAAATCGAAAGCAACATTTTTCTTCGCACCTCACGATAAATTATCTATTATCTATTAGGGGCAAGAGCTTATCTTAAAAAACGTGTTATATCTGAGTCAATTAATATTTTGATACATAAATTAACGCTTATAAAATTATGAATTGCTCGCTTTCGCATAAACATATCCTTGAACGTTTATTAATAATATTGTTACGGATATTGACCCGAAATCAAACAGCCTGAACGACGTATAAACCACCTCTCACGCAGCAATCAATGTCATTACTGTTGTATTGACCATCGACAGGAAAAAATCATTTTCCCAAGACTATGGTAGTGGCGCGAGTAAAAAACTTCTTTCAACGGTTGGCAGTAAACATGTTTACTGCCAACCTTAAGATATTAAAATTACGTTTGACACATTTATTTTTTAATTTTGAGCATGAGCAATGTAAATTCGTCGGAAGGCCCTTCGAGAAAAAGTCTAGTGATCCTTTTAAATGTTGTTAAAATTGGTTTTAAATTGGAAGTGATAATCATATCGCATTTCTCATTGAGATAGTAACGGTTTAGACAGGCCGTTCGAAATTATTGCGTCATCTAAAATTATTTATTCCGGATCCAGCCCGCAGGGAAGTTGTATATTTAATTACAGGTAAATGTTTTCCTTACAAAATTTATGAACGAAATGGACCTCGTATTATTAGTTATATTTATCGAGTGTTGTATGTATAGTTTGGAAAATAAAAATAATTATTTATTTAATCTTATCGTCAATTTTCGTCGACATCTAGAAGACCAATTCGTTGTCTATCTCACTTTAACAACATGAACTTTTACAAAATGAACCTGGCAGCTTAGTATGTCTATATGAAGCTGGCAGTTATGGAAGTCAATGTTTTCTTTCTTGTGTTGTGTTTTTTTTTCTTGTTTTTCAATTCTCAAAATAAATTACGTAATTAGTTAACCTACAGTAAAGCAACTTTTATTTATCACGCCATATAATATACAGAAAAGATTAGTTTCAAAACCCGTAGGAGGTAATACCCTTTGTTTGCAATGAATATATAATAAATTTAAAATGAATATTGAAAAAAAGATATGTATTGGTAATTATTGTCTTGCAAATAAAATTATCTTAATATATACATATACAACATAAATGCACATTTTATTTGTTTCACGAAACTTTATTTATATTGATTGCTAATTGCCATAAAAGAAAAATATTTTCTTTTTAATATTCAATTATTTTATTTATAGCGATTTACTTAATTTCGCCTAGTCTTCGTTCTAATATTTAAACAGACTAACCAAAGGTCTGCGGGTAATCGGACTTCCATATTACATTCGCATATACATACATACATATATAATAGGTCGGGGCAAAAGTATATTCGTATTGTTCATACAAAGGAAAATATTTTTTTTAGGTATAATTTTTTATTTATTTATAATATGTATGTGCCGTTTTGATAGATGACTTAAAACTGTTTTATGATAAACATCCAGTTCTACAGCAATGTCGTAGCTACAAATATGTCGATCTTGCTCCACTTTCTCAAAGATGGCACTGATTTTATCTGTGACAGGGCGTCCAGAGCGAACCTCATCTTTCACACTAAAATTTCCAGACTTGAAACGCTTGAACCAAATTTGTGCTACTCTTACTGATACCGCATTAGGTCCGTAAACCGTTTATTCGTGGCGTTCGTCGCATTTTTACCGTTTTTGTAATAAAACTTTAAAATGTACCAAATTCTTTGTCACATACGTTCATTTTGCTTGCTTGAAAAACAATTGAAAAATGGCGGGAACTAGTTTTTTTTATTTATTGCATTTTCAGAATGTCACATTTAATATGGTATTAAAACCAGCCAGTTACATTCAGTACAGCCAAAGAGGTTTGATTACTAATAATACATTAAAAATACGAAAATACTTTTGCCCCGACCTATTATGTATGTTCTAAACGTCACATAAGCGAGTTTTACAAATACCAATGCGTTCATGGGCGCTTTGATTTACGCATATTGATTAAAATGTAATAAAATAGTAAAAAGAGTATATTGTTGTCTCTTTATTCTTTTGCATTCTTTAAGCACCAGAAAATTCTTTAAAAAATTATTTAAGAGTTATTTTGTAGAGCATAGGAAGGCAACGAGTAAGCTTTTCGCCTGATGGGAAACAATCAAATCCGCCCATAGATATCTGCGACACCATAGATATTGCCAAAGTGTTTTCGGCCTTCACGAAATATGTAGGCTTATTTTTTTAAAAGCACCAATGTCGGATGTTTTCCTCCCATTATTTTCTTTTACCTCTCTCAATATTCACATTCATAATCTAAGCTAGGCGACATATGTGCAATTCTTTTAATCCTGGAGGCTTTAATGGGCGGTCCTTTACTATCAAGCGTACTTTAGTGATACATTGATAAATGTAGTTTGTGTGCGGTTTGGAATCGTTTCTGGTGGATATTTCCAATCACTTGTCCCCTAGGTCACGTCTGTCGGAGATCCGACGATCGTTGGAGCAGACGAGTGCTGGAGTGGAGACCGCGAATCAGCAAACGTAGTGTGGGGGACGCCCCCCGGTGCGACGATTTTCGCAGGGCGGCTGGCAGAAACTGGATGCGTGTAGCCGAAGATCGGGCTAGGTGGCGCTCCATGGGGGAGACCTATGTCCAGCAGTGGACTGCCGCAGGCTGTTGATGATGTCCCATAGCAATTAATTGCTGGACGTAAATCACTCCTTACGCACTTTGCAGCGTTATATTTATCGTCTGAAAAGTTGCACCTTATAATTTTTAGTTTTTACAACTTTATTATTTATTTTTTTAAATGCGTATATACAATATCACCGGTTGGTACCCGAGGAACCTGAAAAGGAGCCGCCGAAGATAATACAAAAGATGGGACGACGAAATAAAAGAAGGAGCAGGAAATTTTGGACTAGGAGAACCAGGGATAGGAGTCAATGGAAAATGTTGGAAGAGGCCTTTGTCATTAAACAAACTGATAACAAGGATGATGAAGTGTAACATTATTTTAGTATAATATGTATTTATCTGAATAAAGGCTTATAGAATTATATTATATACAAAGATTTGCTATAGCATACACTAACTTAAGTTTTTCCGTTTACCCACCGTATTGTATGTATAGTGGGTGCGTGTGCGTGGGTATTGCGCGTGGGTATTGTGGATACTGTAAGTGTTATGGTTTAATGTGAGTAATGGGAGAAAGGAGTAAAGCTAGATGAAAGGGTTTGGGCCTTCGTATCCCTAAAAGGAGGTAACATAAAAATGCTACAAGCCGATTCCTTGGGAGGTCTTTCAAGTCAAGTCTGCCCATTGGTCTCGTCCCGTAGCATGTTTCTACTGCTATTTTTAATTCTGTTTGATATATTTTACATGAACTACATTGTTAAATAATAAAATAATAAGTTCTGTCATTATTTTTTTCAGTATAATTTGATTAAAGCGTAGAAGCGGATTGAAATAAATCAAGTCTGTGTATCGTAGTTTTTTAAATTTCCTGCGATAGTCCTCCCTACAAGTTTTGTAACGTTGCCACAATTTTATTATCAACTTAACATAGATTAAAAATAAATCATATTTTAAAATAGTAATTAATTGACGCTGGCCCAATATAATGCTTTTTTGGATTTTATTTAATCTGTGCGATATTTTCTGTTTTGTTTATTAATACAATGTTTTTTCCCACATTCATTGACATTTCGACGTAACGGAGATTGTGCACATATTGGCAATTGTAGGAAAAGGTATTTCTAAGTGAATATGAAAAAAAAAAGATATACATTATTGAATGATTAATCATTCAATCATTCAATAATGTATATCTGTTTTTTTCATATTCACTTAGAAATACCTTTTCCTACAATTGCCAATATGTGCACAAATGATTATACTTCATTGTTTGTATGTGTTAGTAGTTATTTTCTCGCGAATAAAATTATCTTAATATATACATATACAACATAAATGCACATTTTATTTGTTTCACGAAACGTTATTTATATTGATTGTCAATTGCCATAAAAGAAAAATATTCTCTTTTTAATATTCAATTATTTTATTTATAGCGACTTACTTAATTTGCGTAGTCTTGCGTGTATTATTGCTCATAGAGGTAAATTATGGTAGACCACGATTTATGCCTCGTCTTGATTAGCATGCTCGTTGGTGTTATTCCTCCCTCAGTCGTTTGCACTTTTTTCAGATTTTAATTTTTCGAAGCTATTAGATATTTGAGGCCAAGGGTGGTCAGACAAAAAAAAATGAAATAAATGTATAATCTTTATGGGTTTTATTTATAGAATAGATAGGCAACAGAAATCAACGTCGACCTAAGACATTCACAATACTAACGGTAGGTGTGTTGCTTACCCCAAGGTAAGGAAGTTAATAATGAAATAGAAAGAACGATATTAAATCCTTCTTCCATTTTAGAATACAAAAGGTTGAAGTCAAGAAGAAAATAATGGAGTTAAAAGGAATCGGGTTTAATTTTAATTTAAGAATTCAACTTTTCAACTCAAGCGTTTTTTTAAACCTTATTAATTTTTTTTATACGCCAACTATTTAATAACAAATGGTACGCGTAAACAATGTTAATTGCCGAATTTATTTACTCATTATTTGCAAAAAAAAAAGAAAAAAACAAAGAACTTATTGTTACTTCACGATAAACAGAAACACGCTAACACACGATTAGATACTTGTACTACTGTGTAGCTAATTAATACACACGCATACATTATATCTCAATCAAGATCCGAGTAAAAATAAATGTGTATAGTTTCCAACGTATCCGTAAGGTGTAATTCATACATTAGTGTTGCTTAAGCGCAATACACACAAAGGGCGGACGCGGATCAGGACGGGAGTATGACGAGTGTAGTTCCTTGTTTCTCAATTAAAATCCGCTTAAAAATAAATGTGTGTAATTTCCAACGTATCCGTAAGGTGTAATTAATACATTAGTGTCTCTTAAATGCAATACACACAAACAGTGGGTGCGGGTCAGAACCGGTGTATGACGGGTGTAGTTCCTTGTATCTCAATTAAGATCCGCTTAAAAATAAATGTGTGTAATTTCCAACGTATCCGTAAGGTGTAATTCATACATTATTGTTGCTTAAGCGCAATACATACAAAAAGCGGGCAAATAAAATCTTTTTTTAAATTTGACATCCCTATTCAGGTAAGAAAAACATTTTTGCTATTTTAGATTATCTTTATAAATATGGTTAAAAAATCATTCTTCTTCTTTTTAAATCATTGTAAAAAAGGTTATCAACGTATTCAGGTCATTGGTTGATAGACGACGCTTTATTATTCAACATTCTTTTTTGTAATGATACGTATCTTAAAAAAATATTTATATATTATTAAAAAAAATTATATATTAAAAAAAAAATTCTTTACGGAATTCGGCTAGGGTATACACTCGACCCGCGTACGTTTTTAATGTTTTGACTTCAATGTAAATACAAGGAATTAGATCCGCCGTATTCCCGTTCGATCTATACCCGATCTACGTGTGTATTGCGCCTTACCCTTACAGGGGTTTCAAACCGATCGATGGCGAGTGACCGGTCGACTATTGCTCCAGTCGATTGCAACAAGGCAAGGAAAGATATAACTATAATATACTAATAATAATCTTCAATCTCGTTGTGTTTGTCCTCTTAATAAAATAAACAAGTAATATATAAAAAAGTCAATTCCTACTTTTATATCCTGCTAAATATCTTATATAAAAGAATTTTTTGTCCCATATAAATACTAAAATTAATTAATTAATATTTGAAAAAAATTTATTTACATCGAATGTCATCCACTGAACGTTAAAATAATATATTTGAACTTGAGTGGATGAATATAAAAGTATTTTCTTAACGATTAAAAATTTGAATAAAATATATAAATATCTTTATATAGCGAGTAGAATACTCGTATATAGGGAGAGTGTAAACTATTAGTAAGAATTGAAAAATACAATTTGAATACTGTTTCATTTACTTATGTGTGTGGGAAACACGTAAAGTGAAACAGTATTAAAATTTCATTTACTAAGTATGTGTGTGTGAAATACAATACGCTATTAAATTGAGAAAAACGTATAGGTTTTTAATTAGTAAACGGCACAGAGTTGAGATAATAAACACTAGATTTTGTGTCTAAAGTTGTCCAGCCCTGCCTAACACAATGTAGTTGGCCTCTCGTTCTTTTTTTAAAAAATATGTACATATTTATTAATTTACCTATCGCATTTAAAATGTTTTTTTTTTTTATTTTTATATATTTATTATACAACCCCGGAAGCATGGACATTAACTCACTACGTTTTTCTAAGGCGGATTAACTAAGTATCTAGACCCGGAGAAAATACCTGAAAGCTATTCATATATTTATCTCGATGCGGAAGTCGAACCCGCGATCATTGACTCCGATAGCGATAGCGCTGTCAATTAAGTTTAGCTATATTTAATATATTTCATCATAATGTTCTGTTTGAAAAAATGGCACATCACAAATAACACACACCATTAACATAAAAATAAAAAAAAAATGCAACTCACCCACAGACTGCAATATACGATAGACCGCACAATACAACTGAATCCCGCCAAATTTTACGCGCGAAATTCAAATTGAACACGCTCGAGTCGACTACGTTCGCGAACTTATGTATTTCGAACTCGATCGGTCCGAATTAAACTATTTATTATTATATTGTGCAACCTCTAAAATTACATTCATTAGGTTGCCGTGCTAGGCGCGTGCGCCAGGGTTCAGTGCGCGGTGGTTACTGAGATGGTGGCGGTTCGCATCAACCTTGAAGGCTACTGAAAGCACAACCCGCCTATTGCATTCTTCGATTAATTAGATCCAATGTCGTTATTGTAATTTATTCCAGCCACATAGTCCTTCGTTGGGTTTTTGCGAGCGAGTCTAGGAATCGGAAAAAATTAGCCCGCGATTAATTTCGCCGCCATTTTATTCGCAGGATTTTCTTTTCTTTGATGACAATTAGTTATAACTATTATGCCATTGTTAAGTAAAATACAATAGTATCAAGAATCTTGAAATGTAATAAAAATACATCAGCTGGTCACGTTACGTTATGATAAAATGGTTGCTATTCTACCAAAATATTCTATGAACTTCTTTAGTTAACTTAAAAAGTTGCGAAACAACCATTTATTTTTTCATTTCACTCTACGTATACGCTTTAATCGGATTATATTGTATAATACGCCAACAGAGTTGAAAAATATAACTGACAATAACATAATGATAATCAAAATAAAATAAAAATACGTAAATTGGCGGGAAAAAACCTTTCGCAAGATTGACAGAGACGAAGAAAAAAATCCAAACTTTTGTTAAAAAAAATTTATGGATAAATACAATTGAACATAATTAGACATAATTAATCTATAGTGGCTATATATATATATACATATCTATATACCTATATATATATATATATATATATATATATATATATATATATATATATATATATATATATATATATATATATATATGTGTGTGTGTGTGTTATGGTTATCTCATATTTTTTAACTATTTATAAGCTTATTGAGAACGAAGAAATTCGCTGAAGAAACCGCGTCACTAACATACATATATAGGTTTCACAGTCAACGAAATAAAGTGGCAACGGGGAGGTCCCGTCTTATCGGAGAACGGACAATCTTTAGTGTAGACGAGTACTAGAACAGAGACCTCGTTTTGGCAAACGTAGGACACTCCCCGGCTACGTGGAACTATTGTCTTGTATAGTGGAAAGTTTATAATAACGATAAAAATTATTTTTCATTACAATACAATTACACATTTAAAATTCTACGAAAAAGAAACTAATTGCGTTTTAACGCACTTGTATTTCCGTAAAAAAACCCCAACTGCAAGACGTCATATTTGTTTAATCTCATTATCACAGTTGGTTACCTCTTTACATTGAATTATTATAATTTATTCTTACTGAAACATGAACGTATAAAATAACTTAAGAACACGTAAACAAACTTTAACTTAAGAACACGTAAAAAAATAACGTTTAGTCACGAGATATTATTGAAATTAAGATCATATAAATTTAATAATTTAACGTTTTTGAGTTTTTAAGTTTGCTGCGCAATAAAATTAGTCATTATCATTACCAGTTGATGTATAAAATTTTCCCGCTAATTTACATCAGTTACGTTGTGTTATTATTTCAGTTTCATAAACTTATATTATTGTCAGTTATATTGTTTAATTAGTCAGAATTTTTTTTATAAATAAAGATTAAAGAATGAAACGTAGTTGTCAGTGTACATTATCAAATTAAAAAAAAATAGAAAAATAACCTCAAAAATCGGAGGCAGGACTTTTTTACCGCCAACTTACATCAGTGACGTTGTGTTATTATTTCATTTTCATAAACTTATATATAGTTATATTGTTTAATTGTTGTGATGTATTACACAATATAGTTAGATTAAGGCGTATAAGTGAATTAATATGAAATAAATGCGTATATGGTGACTTTTTAAGTTGACTGAAAAAGTCCATAGAAGGTTTTGGTAAAATAGCCACCATTTTATCAAGACGTAACGTGACAATCTGACTAGTTACATTTCAAAAGATTTGATATTATTGTATTTTATTTGGTACTGGCATAATAGTTATATCTAATTGCCATCAAAGAAAAGAAAAGAAAAGTATCATTTATGACAAAACTTAAAAAACATAAAGCGTCGGTAAAGCAGTCTGAACATACTTATTTCGCTCCTTGGCAAATTTTTGGCTTCGAAATTTTTAAATAAATAATCCGTTTAAACAATGAAACGAAATTTTCACTGCATATTATCAAATTAAGAAAAATAGGAAAATAACCTCAAAAATCGGAGGCAGTCATGAGGACTGCTGACAGAAGTAAAAACTTAAAACTATATTATGAAATTTCAAACTAATTGTAATATTATATAAATTATATAAGTAAATAAAAATTGAAGTTAAGTGATTAATAATATATAAATATTAATAATAATATTTATATATTATTAATTTAATTTATATTAATATTAATTAATGATATTTTTAATAAGTAAATAATATATAAGTAATTTTAATAATATATACCTTAAGTATTAGCATGTTGCTGACGCGAACCCATAGTTTTTTTTTGAAACCTGAGTCGTGTAACGCGTGTATAGAAGATTTTACTTAAAAAAAAAAACTCAATTTTAAATATGCTTAGTGGCGTTAATACTGTTTTTGCATTATGTAACGTTAACAGTTCGCTAAATATATATTTCCTAATATTATGCAATAATTCTGTTTAGACTTAGAACTAAAAATGAAAACGTTACACAGGAGACTCTTTGTCATTACAATTATCGTGAATAGCATCTCTATAGACTGATTATACTCTATGCCCACACTGTACAGATATACTGTAATCAATAAATATTAAAATTATGACAGGATAAATATATTGTTGCCATGATTAAATTAACTTTAAGACAACATTCTCAGACGCTGTTTATAATCGATTATCATTGATTAATGTAATAGATATTAGTTACTTTCCCCTTAAAACTTTGCTATATTTATAATACATGAATCATTTGATCTTTAAATCACACTGAAAGACGTGTATGTTTGACTTTTCCCGCCAAGTGACATCAGTGATTTTGAATTTTTATTGCATTTTTATAATCGAGTGTTATTGTCAGTTGTATTATTTAATTCTGATGGCGTATTATTACTCAATATAGTTTGATTTAGAAGTGAATTAAATTTGGATTAGATACGCGTATCGACTCGTTAATTTGAGTGAAAAAACATGCAAGTTTTGGTAGAACGATTGTGATAGAAGTTGAATTTATATTTAAAGATATTTAATAATAATATATTTGACACTGGCATAATAGTTATAGCTAATTGCCATCAAAGAAAAGAAAGAAATTTACGTTACTTTTTTACATTATGATTGCAATCACAGACCAGCAATACTGGCCGGTTAAAAAAAAAATTATTAAAAAAAAGTAAGTTTCAGTCGCAAAGCAAGTCTCGTCACGTTCGATATACACGGATATCGATTACTTACAGACAAATCTTATTGTTTATTTCGGGAAACCTTTTTTTTTACCGATAGAGCGTTTATTTACTGCCAGAATATGCTGTTATTTCAAATTTAAATCCATTTAAATGCTTTTTTATTAAGTAGGAAGGCAAGTAGGAGTCACGTGATGGAAAGCGATGTATACCGTTCGTAGACATTTGCAGTCAGACAGTCATTCATTATAGACGCACTGCCGGAATTCGAAAAATGCCTCGGCAAAATTGGAATTATTCTTGACAAATTCCAATGTCGTATTAGTTCGGAGTATAAGTCAGTAGCTAGTTCTACAAAGTGGTGATTTGTGAAAAGATGTTTCGAGAAAAACTCACCATATTGAAATAGAAATAGAGAAAACTTTAGTTATGACACCATTTTTTACTATAACTAAAATTAAAACCTTTAAAATATTATAATATACAAATAAATAAACATAACAAAAAGCAAATAATTTTAATTTAACATGTGTCATAAAATGGTTCTTTGGAGTACCTGGCGCTGGTATTCAGCAAAAACCAACGTAGTCAGATCGCGGACCATAGCGACGACTCGACGATATTGTATCGCCTTCTACTTTCATTAGGCACTACAGTCCAAGAAGACTTTTGGTCTCCTCCACGATTCCTTCTCATAAATCCTTTTTCTTAGCAGAATGATGTCATAGCATAAGTCTTCCTATTGTCACCATGTCTTTTTCTATGCAGTCTCAGACAGTATATACATTTCTATGTACATATTCATATTGTAGGGATATTGTGGGGTAGATATGGCCTTATATGGCCTGGATACTGAGGTGGGATTTCATTTGAATTTTTTAATGGGATATGAAGGCAAACGAGCAGGCGTGTTACCTGATGGAAAGCAATCAACGCCACCCAAAAACATCCGCAGTGCCTTAGGTAGTATAGAAGCATGCCGGCCTTTAAGGAAAATGGGAGGGAGAGGTGGGGGAGGTGTTGGATCTCCGGAACTCAATCGCTCACTAAACGAAGCACGGTAGCTAAGCTACCACTCCGACGCCGGTTTGGTGTGGTACTTCCCCGAGCGAGCCGGCCAATTAATGCTACAAACAAATAATATGCCATTCTTGACAAAGTATTCATCTGCAGCGTCTACCTACCACTACAACTCCATTTCCATATGGCCAGTTTGTTTAATATAATATTATTTATCTGTCATATCTTTTTAATTTTTTTTTTAATTTTAAGACTATCAACATTATTGCGAACCGAAAATATGGATTAAAAAAACAACTGTCTAATTTTTAATTAGAGTCTATCGCATATATACCTAATATAATCGCAAATATAAGCTATGGATATTTTTAAAATCCGATTGAATGTCTTTTGACTGATTAGTTTTTTTTCTTTATGTTACAGTAAATTATCGTGATCTGGTTTTGTGAATAAAATTTTGTTTTATAATAAAAACGATCACGATAAAAAAAAACCGGGAGAAGAGCGCGTTCACAAAAGATACATGGTGGTAAGTGATCATCGCCGCCCATAGACAACTGCCATTATAAAATTCAAGGCACAAATTGAGGATCAGTCTCTAAATCTTCATTGTATTTTTAGTAATCCTACAGCGTGCAATCAAAAATCGTCTGTCCACGATATGCAGACGCCGTATCCACACTTATTTCGGACACATTATGCGCCGCCAAGATAAAAACGTGGAGAAATTGATGAACTGTGCAAATGTTGTGAAGAAAAGATCCAGGAGTAGATCCCCGATGAGATGGCCAGTCCAACTGAAGCAGAACAAAGCAGAAAAGTTTCGTGGAAGTGGTACGATTGGCTGCCGACCGCAATAAATGCAAGAGCCTAACAAATCGCTGGGTAAAAACTGGTGATCGCGATCTTCATACATGGAGGATCGACCTGAGAGAAAGAGACAGCTTTTTTAATAAAGTAAAGGTTGACAAATTGTAATACATTTTGGCCATAATAGAAATACATAGAATAGAAAACAAAATTTCAAAATTCACTATGACGAATTATAATAAACCTAATTTGTTAAAATGACGGCGTCTTGGTTCACTACCCGTAACATACTGATTTCCACGAGGGCGAGAGGCGAC
Organism: Baronia brevicornis; assembly: GCA_031353405.1. Taxonomy (NCBI): domain Eukaryota; kingdom Metazoa; phylum Arthropoda; class Insecta; order Lepidoptera; family Papilionidae; genus Baronia; species Baronia brevicornis. The sequence continues at coordinate 224,326 of JASFAT010000662.1, read as the reverse complement.
TAACAGAGAGCCGTTTCGCTACGATGAATGTGTGATGTAGATGAAAAGATGGATGAGTGTGGGGGAAGCAAGGAAGGTGTGCTGGAATCGTTGCGGATGGAGATCTGTGATCTCTATATACCCCTACGGCAAATAGGCGTGACAAGATGTATGTATGTATGTAAAACAAAATATAATGTCTCTTATACTTTTGCGTCTAACCATAGACGCAAAAGTATAACTGCGTAATAAAGTAACAGAATGGAGTAACAAAAAATCCATATTAGTATTTGTGTATCGTGTTTTGGTCTTTTTCCCTCTTTCCTTAACCGATTGAATATTAATAAAATGAGCATAATGCCGTTGGTGGCGCAATTAATTATTATTTTTTGTTTATAATATTTTAGTTTAATGATGTATTGTGCTACTATCTTGTTGACATTGACCTTTAATAAATTAAAAAAAATCGTACACATACCTTTTTTTTCTTTTCTTTGATAACAATTAGTTACATCTATTATGCCAGTGTCAAGTAAAATACAATAATATCCATCTCTACAAAAGTATATTGTCAGCTTATCACGTTACGTCTTGATAAAATGGTGGCTATCCTACCAAAACCTTACATGGACTTCTTCAGTCAACTTAAAAAGTTACAATACAGCCATTTATTTCATATCACTTCACCTATACGCCTTAATCGAACCATATTGTATAATACGCCACAACAATTAAACAATATAACTGATAATAATAAAAGATTATGAAAATGAAATAAAAACACAACGTCACTGATGTAAGTTGGCGGGAAAAGTCTACACATACCTCAAAGGCCGGAAACGCTTCCGTAATTCTATGATTTTGTGGTGTCTATGGGCGGTGTTGACAACTTTTTATCAGGCGACACGCTAGCTCGTTTGCTCTCATATCCAATAAAAACCTATAGGTAGTGTAAGTAACTAAAGTACCTATAGGTGTGTCGCGTATCTATATTTAAGCGTATACAAATTCAAGGGACCGTCACCACAAATACCCACGATTAATTTATTCAAACCAAAACACGTAACCGCGGTCATCCGAACTTCATTATTAATGCTCGTTATTTTCAAATATGGAGTAGGGGCACACTTTTAAACAAGTCTATTACGCCTTCGTGTTTTCCGCTAATAAGGCAAAACCCATGCCGTGAAACATATTAGCTGTCGAATATAACTCAATTTGAAACTCATCGGGGAATAACGGTATATTTTTATTTTTATGCGTCAAAGCTCATTAATAAAAATTCCAAACAAAAGTATTTTAATAATGTGTGAATAAACAGACAAAATGATTTTATTTGTAAACAAAGTATGAAGTGATCGAAACGCACCTGCGAATAAGGTCGTGGAGGTTATGTCATTCTTAAAAACGAAATATATGTATTTTTTAAAATGTAATATCAAGATGAAAAATCATTTATAAATCTATTTACTTTACATGTAAAAAATAATTTTTTTGTAAAAATAAAAGGCTTCAATTTTTAATTTATATAACGAACTATGGCTATTTAGCGACGTAGTTAGTTACCTTATAATTTATAAATAAACCTTGACAGTTATCTGAAATAACGGTTATTTTATGCGTTGAATGATATTCTCTTCTATTTAAGGTAATTTCATTCATTTATTTAAAGACAGCTATAAACAATATTGTACAATATTATATAATTAAATGTAATAAGTCGACAATCATTACTGATCAATCAATCAATCAACAGCCTGCGGCAGTCCACTGTTGCATATAGGCCTATATCCAGCATCCACCGCCAAGCCTCACGCAACCGATTTCTGTCAGGCGCCCTGCGCAGATCGTCGCACCGTCGTCGCCGGGGGGCGTCCAACACTACGTCTGTGCCAGCGGTTGTCGGATCTCCAGTTTGCTAGTTCGAGTGACTGTATCGGTGACTTTGAGTTCCATTATTAAATAGACAGTCAAAAGTTTTACTTAGCTAAGATCCGCGACAAGCAAAACAATAACAGAAAATTAATAATGTGTGTTTTTCCGTTGGGTTTAGTGGATTTATTTGGAAAATAAATCAAAAACTTACCGAAAATCGGCCATCAACTCTCCACTCACCAACCACTATACACAACACCAAACACACATTACCACTTTTCCATCTTGTAAAGGACACGTGTTTCGCCCCAACACGAGGCATCTTCAGGTATAGTAGACTCTACGGAAGACAACCGAAAAGAATTATTAATTAAAAAAATGCTATTTTTTGAGAGTGTACGACCTATTCCAAAATTATCATATACTGAAAAAGTTCCCGGGATAATGCTCCATTCCATCCACTCCATTAGGCATAATGCCATACGAAATAATGCCACTGCATCTCTTTCCAGGACCACAAGAGGTGACTATGGGAGCAAATATCAATGGATTGGCAGTAACTGAGGGAGAAAAATAAATCTGCAATTCAAACCGCCTCCCAATCGTTGGGATGACGCAAAACCTTTCATTTCTAAAAGAAGCCAATGTAGATTGATCTAAGACCTTATTGAAGGCAGTAACTGCATAATAAAAACAATTAAATTGCAGTAAAAATATTAATAACATATGAATTGACTTTTCCCGCCAACTTACATCAGTGATGTTGTGTTTTTTTTTTCATTTTCATAATTTTATATTATTGCCAGTTATATTGTTTCATTGTGACTGCGTATTATACAATTAAGTTCGATTAAAATGTATATATGCAAGTATCGTCACTTTTTAAGTTGACTGCAAATGTTCACAGAAGGTTTTGGTAGAATAGCCACCATTTTATCAAGACGTAATGTGACAAGCTGAAAAGTACTTTTTAAGATATTATTGTATTTTACTTGACACTGGCATATTAGTTATAACTAATTACCATTAAAAAAAAGAAAAGAATAAATGAATTAAAACTGTCAACACAAAAGAGTTTATAATGTTAAATTTTTACGTTTCACCACTTCTCTACTTCCTGCATAACGTGATCTTATATATTTTTTAAACCAGTATAATGTACTTGTATAATAGACGTCATTGCCACATAATTTTTAATTTATTCCAATTTATATCATTATAACTAGCCAGGTACAGAACAGTCTAGATTTACACTCGTATAAATAAAGAAGCCGATAGAAGGATTCAGTTAGGCTGGGCAGCAATCAGGAAACTCCGTCCGGTCTTCTCGTCGCCCATACCTCAGAGCCTGAAGACGAAAGTCTTGGACCAGTGTGTCCTACCCGTACTCTCCTACGGCGCCGAAACGTGGACGCTGACAGTCCGTCTGCTTCATAAGCTCAGAGTCGCTCAGAGAGCTATGGAGAGAGCTATGCTCGGAGTTTCTCTGGTAGATATGTTTCGGAATGAACAAATCCGCCAGAGAACTAAAGTCACCGACATAGCCTTTCGAATTAGCAAATTTAAGTGGCGATGGGCTGGTCACGTCTGTCGGAGATCCGACGATCGTTGGAGCAGACGAGTGCTGGAGTGGAGACCGCGTCTCGGTAAACGTAGTGTAGGACGCCCCCCGGCTAGATGGTGCGACGATCTGCGCAGGGCGGCTGGCAGAAACTGGATGTGTGTAGCCGAAGATCGGGTTAGGTGGCGCTCCATGGGGGAGGCCTATGTCCAGCAGTGGACTGCCGCAGGCTGCTGCTGATGATGATGATGATGAAATAATGAAGTTATAAGAAATCTTTTAAAGATATTTTTTCTCGTTATATTAATATATGCACATACATCAGTTGTTTTTATTTCATTCATGTTCATTATCTTATATTATCGTCTGTGATATTGTTTAATTCTGGTGGCTATCTATTTGGTCCGCTGCCTCACTGCAAAAAAATAGTGTTGAATTTTCCCGCCAATTCACATCACTGGCCGTTGTCTTTTTATTTCAGTTTTATTTATGGAGTCAGGCATTACTTTGCGGAAATCCATCACTATATGGACAGTCAAAAGTTTTACTTAGCTAAGATCCGCGACAAGCAAAACAATAACAGAAAATTAACAATGTGTGTTTTTCGTTGGGTTAAGTGGATTTATTTGGAACTTAAACCAAAAACTTACCGAAAATCGGCCATCAATTATCCACCCACCAACCACTATACACAACATCAAACGCACATTATCACTTTTCCATCTTGTGAACGACACGTGTTTCGCCCCAACACGTGGCATCTTCAGGTATAGTAGACTTTACGGAAGACTCTACGGAGACTTTTCGGTTGTCTTCCGTTTTGCTTGTCGCGGATCTTAGCTAAGTAAAACTTTTGAATGTCTATATATTTCATTTTTATTATTTTCTAATATGATGAGTTATGTTGTTTAATTTCGGTGGCGAATTGTATAATATATTTCGATTAAGGTATATAGTTGAAGTGATATGAAATAGATGCGTGTATCGTGACTTTTTAAGTTGACTGAAAAAGTCTGATCAAGGCGTAACGTAATAAGCTGGCTAGTACATTTCAAGATACTTGTTAATAATTTATTTTACATAACACTGCCATAATAGATGTCTAATTGCCACACACAATATTTTTTTTTTAAATTTAATAAGAATGAAATGTCAGTATCGCTACAAAGCGGAAATTTAATGACCTCGGCTTTACCAGTCTAGAATTCAATCAATCAATCAAAAGCCCAAATCAAAAGTCCGCTGCTGGACATAGGCCCAAAAAGCGCTACCTAGCCCGATCTTCGGCTTCACGCGTCCAGTTTCTGCCAGCCGCAGATCGTCGCACCATCTAGCCGGTGGGTTGTACCATACTATATTTGCCAGGACGCGGTTTCAACTCCAGCACTCGTCTGCTTCAACAATTTTCGGATCTCTGACAAACGTGACCAGCCAGCCCACTGCCGCTTCAGTTTGCTAATTGGAAGGACTATATTGGATATATAAAATACTTGTTATTAAGAAAAGAATTACTTTAAATAAAAGCAATATGAATAGAAATAAAACAATAGAAGCAATCTAGAAAAAAAGAAAATACATAGCTTTTCTCTTTATATACGATAGCTAAATAATAAGGTCGCGACCCATTAGGTTGATATTGTTTGCTACTATTTTATTTGATTTTTAAAGTCCGTATCCAAGCAAAAAAGTGAAAACCTAGTAAACAGTTAAATAAAATCTTACCATCAGTGCCAAAAAAAATATTGATATTTTTAAAAAATTGTATCTGATCACTCAAAAATGTCAGTTTCAACGCTGTACAACGCCTATGGTTATATATGAAGCATCTAACACACACACATATTGTATGTGTATATACAATGTGTAGATGTGATGTGTGTACGTAGGCAGCTGCGCGCGCATTAACTGTGTTTAATGTATGTCTATAGCCATACTCATAGCTGTAGATATACCTTAAGCATTAGCATGTTGCTGACGCGAACCTATAGAGAGATTTTTTCCTACCTAAAATCGTGTAACGCGGCTATAGAAGTTTTCACTTCAGAAACGTCCGGAATTATGCATAGTGTGGCCCTGCGATAAGAGAAGGAGAAATTCTATCAGATCCATTAAAGGTCATTTGTTTTTAGATTGTATTATTTGACGTTGTTTTCAGATTCAGTGAGAAGTTCTCTTGAATACGTTTCTACCATTAATTTCATTATTTTATAAATAAATTAAAATAAAGCGCTCGTTTGAATGGTTGTTATATAAATAAGATTTTGTTATTATATATATATGTATATAATATAAACATAAACGGATCAATATTTATAAGTAAAGTAGGCGTTACTTCTATGCGGAAATCGTTCTACTATATGCAAAATTATAAATTATACTAATAGACGACTTAAATGAAGGTGCTGTAGTGATACATCGACAAATGTATCACAAAAGTAATTAAACTTTTTATTTGAATATATTAAAACATTTTATATTATATAACTATTTTTTAGATTCGTAAAATTAAAATAAAAACGAAATAATTTGTTTTATAAAAACAATAAGATTAGTTCGAGTGACGTCTTTCAATAGACATAAGAAAATGAGATATAAAGTGTAAATTGAAAGGTGTGAATAAAATATGAATAAGATATAAATGTACAATGAATTGAATAATAAATTAATTTCATTTGGAAGAATTTCATTACATCGAAGATATAAACCCCCTAAAGATCCCGTGTATCGCCGTAAGCAGTACGGCTGGCACGCTACAGTACTGTTTTTGTAGTCTTTTTTATGGGGTGGGAAGGCACATGAGCAAACGTGTCCCTTCATGGAATGCAATCATTGCCGCTCGTAAACATCTGCAGTGCCATAGCAGTGCAGAAGAGTAGCCGGCCTTTAAGGAAAATGTCATTATGGAAGGGAGGAGGGGGGAGGGGTGTTGAGCATCCGGAACTCAACCACTCACTGGATTAAGCGCCGGACACCGGACAAACATTCGCGAAATCATAGGTATTACGGTAGCGTTGCCGGCTCTTTAAGGTCCGTCCATGAATCATGTGAGGCTCGAACTGACGGGGTTTGACAAATGTCACAAAATCACAAAAGTGGAGGGATGTTGTGAGATATCAGGTGTGTTTTCGTTACTTTTTCGTTACACGCGCCTTATGATCAGTTTTACCCTAGGTTGAAGACGGATCGTCAACAGCTTGTGCGAAGAACGTGCCAGCGGAGTAGATTGTATTTCTGTATAAAAAAAAATGTTAAAGAACGTAAATTCATATAACAAGCAACCTAATCATCCGAAAAAATGCTAAAAAAACATCACGTGATTTGAAACAAATGAAAATAATAAAAAACCAAAATATAATAACAAAAACATAAATACGTGTTAAAATAAAATAGTAGACCTGCAATCAACAGATAAAAAAATATGACGATTCAAATGTAAATAGTTTTAAAACCACTTTAAATATTTTTTATATAGGATTTAATTCAACAACTAACAACAATTGTTGTAATAACAATAGATTGTATACGACCACTGGACCTTTAAATTCGTTCTCAACTGCCGCCGAAATAGAAACAAGATACGCATGATAAGTTTCTAACAGGAAATTTTTTATCGCCTCCTAATTTTTTTTTCTTTGATGGCAATTAATTATAACTATTATGCCAGTTCGAAGTAAAATACGATAACATTAAATCTCTTAAAATATAACTAGTCAGTTTATCACGTTACGTCTTGATAAAATGGTGGCTATTCTACCAAAACCTTCTATGGACTTTTTTAGTCAACTTAGAAAGTCACGATATTTTTTACGCGCATTTTTACACGCATTTATTTTATATCACTTCGTTTAAACACCTTATTCGAACTATATTGTATAATACGCTACCATATTTAAACAATATAACTGATAATAATATAGGATCATAAAAATCAAATAAAAACACTACCGGCTCATCTCCGGCTGCCGGCATATATCGCGTTTTTACATAAAAAGGGATACAGATTAAAAATCATCGATTAACTGTCAAGTATTTTGTTAGGCCCAACCAACCTACACCTTTATCTATTATTAATACCTATAAATATTTCAATGTCGTTATTCTTGTTTGTGTTTTAATAAATATTAATAAATCTTTAATTGCAAGATTTATTTTTAATATCCGTAGTTGTTATTGTATGTTAAAAGTAAAAGTGTGTATACTTTTATAATGGAATTTATTTTAAGTCCTGGCCGATATTCAAGACTGATCTTTAAATAAATTCCAACCTACTTAAAAAAAAAAAGCTATGCAGTAAAGCTTATTATTCCACTGCAAACTACCGACCCGTATCTAAATATTAATATTTCTACATTAAAAAAAAAGTGATAGGTTTTTTGCGCTTTGTTTTCGAGGCGATGGTAGTTTATTAGTTTTTAATATTGACGTTGAAAAGAAGTATTTTTGAATCTAATTTGAAAAAAATAAAAACTGTTGCGATCCATTCATTATGCGAAGAGCGATCTCTTTAAAATTGTCGCATAGACATGATGAAGTCTGGTATTATTTTGGATTTTTTCTTAGATATTAACATGGAAAGTCAAGAATTTTCTTTGCTACGATCCACGGAAATATAATAGTTTTTCACTTGGCTGGCTCCACTGGCAACACTATACTTACATAGAATATTGGCATCAAGTGGTAGTATTTTACTTTGTAACCGCGTTTATTAATCGCAGTGTTTTGGAGGCATAATTCCATACTCTTTCACATACTCACCCTAGGGTAGTGTCCATACCCTAGGGTAAGGTCATTACCCTAGGGTAAACAACGCCTCTGCAGTGTCCGTAGAACTGCAGATGTTCATGTAGGGTAGTTAATTACCATCAAATGACTCGCTTGGTTTGCTTATCGCTTTTATATAGAAATAAATTATATAGAGAAGCGTCATAGGATGCTTGGTAGATGTGAAACATTGACGAAAACTCGGTCTCTACCGTATGCTCACGGCCACGTGTAAGTAACCCTGTATAAAGTCGAGTGGAGGGGAGCGTAGCCTGAATCCATACGACGCTTTGGTCTATGATTTCACTCCCATACCCCGTAATAAGATGTATCACATCAGAAAGAGAATGCTCTTTATATTTTATTCACTTAAGGGTTATATCAGTTAAGACCTCTTAAGGTTTTTAAAAATCACCGTAACCGAATCCCCTAGAATATATCATATGCATGCGTTCAGGATCTATTCTGCCATTAATATAGTAATATTAATTTAAATAACTATAATTAATATATGTGTTTATATGGGAAGTTATTAATATAATATTGGTTTCAAATATAATTAATTCATTCTATATTATTAATTTTATCCTGTACCATACATACTTCCTGGTTCTGTATGCAAAGTGGCAGACCGGTTAATCATGTATCTGCCAATAGACATGGGCAGTTGTTTAGTGACAGTTTCACATATTCATTCTATTTATTTGATATAATGCATTCGATATTAACTGATGTCATTTTATCTGGAGGGTCCTTGTATCGCTTTTCCTCTGATTTGATTAAGTGGCGGAATTACCAGCAAGCTGAAGAGGCTGGAGGGTTACAGATGTTAGGTGTTAGGGTAGGTAGTAGGTAAGGGGGTAAGGACTTTGCGGATGCGTTCCTTACCCTAGGGTAAAGTCCATACCCTGTTCTTACCCTAGGGTATGGAACGCATTCGCAGTGTCTAATACTGCAGATGCTCCTGTGGGGTGGTTGCTTACCATCAAATGACTAATGTTTAAATCTTATTATCATCATCAGCCGAATTGGCACTAGATAATTGAACATATTGTTTTTTAAACTGTAAACAAAAAATAATTACGTTTACCTAATGTACATACTAAAAGTGACCAATGACGAGGTTCTCCGACAAGTCAAGTAAAAACGTGAACTTTCGTAGACTGTCAAAGGTAGAAAAGTTGCTTACCTGGGGCGAATTATGAGACATCATAGGTACAAATTATTGCAACGGATCATGATGGGAAAAGGTGCTGGGCAAAAGAGAAGTTGTTCAGAGAAGGAAGTCTTGGCTAGGTAATATCAGGGAGTGGACCGGGATAGTGAGATTCCATTCGAGGGCTTGTTTGAGGATATGACTGGCATGGCGCCGGAGAGTATGCCCTGTCCATCTCTATTATTGTCGTTGTATCTCGACATCTTTTGGGTTGCTGATTCTCCACAGCTCTTCGTTGGAGAACTCTTCATTCGCCGAATCTTAAATACTTTTAAGATTCAGCCTAGGCAACGGCTGACGAATATCTGAAGCTTGCGTACTAGTTCTTTCGTACATTTCCATGTCTCACACCCGTACAGCAGAATCGACTTTTATATATAATACGTTAGTGTTAAAGATTTAAAGTTTCACTCTGTTAGAGAGATGTTTCGATTGCATCACAGGGCGGAGACATGCAAAGGCACCTTTTGCCTTTGCGATCAGGGATGTTACATTTAAGTCTTTTCCTCCAGTTGTTGACACGACACATCATCATCATCAGACTGCGGCAGTCCACTGCTGGACATAGGCCTCCCCCATGAGTGCCACCTAGCCCGATCGTCGGCTACACGCATCCAGTTTCTGCCAGCCGCCCTGCGCAGATCGTCGCACCATCTAGCCGGGGGGCGTTCCACACTACGTTTACCGAGACTGCTCCAACGATTGTCAGATCTCCGACACCATTGCCACTTTAGTTTGCTAATTCCAAAATTAATTAAACGACACTCCCAAGGTTAGTGAATTTAGTAACTCTTTCCACTTCTATTCCATCTAAGTACAAAGGGGCGTTATCCGTCGTTCCAGGTCTTAGGTCTTTCGTTTTTCAAACATTTATTTTATGTCCTACTCTTGCTGCCTCCAGTTGTAAGCCAAATTCGACAAATAACTAAAACAGTATGTCACAGCTCGGGCGTGTCTTTTGACACCTACTATGCTCCATCCAATTTCACATCTTAACTGTTACAAATAAATAATAATAAATTATTCATCATCATTAGTCATTAGTGTCATATTAGTGTCACGGAAATTCAATTTAAAATTTCAAGTTATAATATGAATCGGTTAAGGTAAATTAGTTGAAAATGCTGTTGAAACATTTGGAACAAAGAAATGTACGCAGTACAAGCTGGATAAAACCGCTAAAAAATAATTCACTTATACGCCATTCCATTTTTAAAATAAATCCAACAAATCCTTCAGCTGCAAGTAAATCATGTTGGCGTATTTCTCTGGTAGGTATGTAATGGAGGTAAAACCAGACCTCACCTCCGGTGTCGCTTAATTTTATGGCTAATAACAATAAACATTCTCTGAATCACTACCGGTGTTTGTGGTTAACAAAATTTACGGAATGAATGGAGTCGCCTCGTTATTATTTTTTTTAAAAAGTGAAAACTTCTATAGCAGCGTTACACGACTCTGGGTAGGGGAATCTATGGGTTCGCGTCAGCAACATGCTAATGATATATCTATAGCTATAGCTAAACACAGTCAATGCGCACGCAGCTATCTACGTACACGCATCACGCCAACACATTATATATACCCGATTGTATGTGTGTGCATTGGATGCTTCATGGATGGATAAAGTTTTGTGAGTCGCGATATGCTGTTACAGCATGTTGCTGACATGCTGTAACAGCATATCTGTACCCTCATGTATTATATAACATTAGTGTTGTGTACATCTATACAAATAAAGTTTATTTTATATGGACAGTCAAATGTTTTACTTAGCTAAGATCCGCGACAAGCAAAACAATAACAGAAAATCGTCGACTTTTAAGGAAAGTGTCATTATGGGAGTGGGAATGGGAGGGGGGAGGGCGTTGGGCTTTCGGAACTCGGCCGCTCACCGTACGAAGCGCGACAAATAAGCTACTACTCAGACGCCGGTTTTCTGCGTGAGTGTGTTACTTCCCCGGGCGAGCCGGCCCATTCATGCTACAGACGAATAATATGCCATTTTTGACAAAATATTCGTCTGCAGCGTGGCTCTACCACTAAAGAAATTTCTCAAAGACCGGCAACGCTTCTGCTATGCCTGCAGCATGTGTGTGTGGATATCTATGGGCGGCGTTGATTGCTTTCCATCTGGTGATACCCGATGAAATAAAGGAAGGGAAAAATAAAGTCCGACCTATTAAGTCCGAAAATTTAGCTGAATATCTGATTTATTAATTAATTTAAATACAAATAATTAATTTGATTTGGAATAAAATCATATGTTTTTACCGAAAAACATTATTTATTCAAATCACATTGACATACGTATTTTTTTTTAAATTTCGGCAAAAAAAATTTTTCAGTGTGTCTCCTTCATATAGATGATTTACTGTAGTCCACACTTTGTGTAAATAGATAAAGTAACATACGATACACTACAATAAAACATCAAAAATAAATAATAATAAACAAAAGAACTACGCAATCCTTTTTTATTCTCTATCTTAGTTTTATGATAACTTAGGAATTTATTGCCCTTAATATGTCAACAGGCAACAATACTACTTCAAATGGATCTAGAGCAATACCTTTAATGGCATCAAACAATATGGCCAGGAAACATGTGCAACATATGATTGTAATCATAACGTACTAAATGTATAAAAACTTATCTGTCTGTGTGACTGACATAATTTAAACTTTACGGGAATGGTTTAGTTAATCCTAAATATTTCATAACATTCTGTTCCTTGATATTTACATTTACCCAAGACTATGTATATTTACCCGAAAATTTGGGAAAATTCAAAATGCCTCGTTCCTCTTCTTACTTTGGCGCTACAACACTGAGTAGGTCTTGCCTGTCACAATTGTTCTCTAGCCATCTCTATTTAGGGCAATGCGTTTCCAAATGGTTTTCTTCCTTAGGGTCTCCAGATCAGTTATGACTTTGGACCTATTCACTTGCAAAACCGAACAATGGTTTTATTGCCTATCGAGCGATTCAGATAGTGCTACATACGGATGCGGTATACTTCATCATTGCTCCGTAAAACGCCATATTTTTACCCGACATGTCAGGAAGCACCACCAATCAGACACAGCGTAGCGGTCTTCTTGATAGTTATTCATTCCTGTTCTATGCTTGTTAATGACAGTTGGTTCTAGAATATTCCAAGTCAATGGTCATAGGCTGAATTTCCCCATCGAGAATTGAATACAAGTATTTAGATACATACATATATTTTTATTATACACATAAAACGAAGTTATAAAATTATTGATTGTAATATTTATATACAAATGGCGGTCTTATCACTAATAGCGATTTTTTCTAGACAGCCGTAGGATGGACTCAGTATTAAAAAGATAATTTGATGTAGGTTGGTACATTATCGTTACGATGACAGAGAAAAATTATTAATAAACATATTTATTATACGAATATAAGTATTTATTATGGATGTTTCGCAAATTCGTTTTGGACAAGCGTGATGGGTTTGTCCATTCCTCTAGAAATGACCAGGCTATATGTCAGGTTTAATCATTAGAATTCGCAAGTCCATATGAATTTATACATTGTTTGGCAAATTTTTATAAAACCATTCTTACAATAGGTATTAAAAGACCTATTATTTTAGGTAAATTATATATAAGATTGCATTAAATGTGAGTTTTAATGAGTAAAATTTTTTTGAAGTTACGATTTTTGTTATACAGACCAACGATACATGGACAATAAAAAATGCCATCGACTGAAAAAAAAGAATAATAAACAATCTGTAATCTGAAACATATTTAATACTTTATTGTACACAAAACAGGAAATACAAAAAAAAAATTAAAAGGAAAAAGATGTACAAGGGCGAGCTTAACTCAAAATTGAGTTTTCTTTCAGCAAACCCAGGAGTGATAAGATAAGCTGTGAGGATAGAAATAAGTGTACGACAACAAAATATAATAATAATATACATGACAATACATACTATATAAAACCATACATATATAAAAATATAAATATTAATAATATATAATATAATACTATATAAATAAGAGGATACATATATATAATATACACATAAATATATACATATATAAATATTTTATACTGAAAGGAAATGTTCCTTAATTCTTCTCTTAAATACATCCAGTGAGAGGCTATCACGTATAGTATGTGGGAGAGAGTTCCACAAGCGCACTGCGTGTACAGTGAATGAGCCACCGTAACGGCTGGAAGAATGTGGAGGAATACGAAGGAGAAGGGAGGAGCACGTGCGACAGGATGATCCCTGGGGACAAGAAACTTGTTTCAGATTAAATATACATTATTAGTTCAGATTATATTCCTTCTATTAAAAGGAGTTCGTAAGTTCAGATTATATTCTAATTTCAGATTAAAAAGAAGACAAGGTCTCTTTATATTACTTGTAATATAAGGGACTTTTCCCGCCGCGAAATTTTTTTCCGCTAAAATGTACTTTCTATAATATCATACTTTATGCATGGGTACCGCCCCCTGAGTGAAGTGCTACTCATAACGAACGACTACAGACTATCGAAAATCGATTTGAAATAAAATAAATCGATCGACATTTAGGTTAAATTTATACAAACTAATTATGCATACAAAATAATTATGCAACTATCGATATCAAGTTATATAAGAATAGTAATCGATAATCGAAGACGTTCTTCGATTATCGTCGTTCGTGTGAACTAATAGTAGGGAATTGAAAAAGTGACTACTTTAGAATTCTACTTAATTAGAAGCAAAATCACTTATCTAGTTCCCATGGAGTGTTCATAAGTATTTTTACAGGCTTTTAGATTCTATATAAAGAATGCGATGACGGATAAAGAATTCACAAACTATCTCAAGGCATTTCCTAATTATATATGGTACCTACTAAAAAAGGAATACTTGAAAGAAAAATATATGTAAGTCACGTTGAGTTATGTGGTAACCGCGTATAAAAATAAACTAAATGAACCCTGTTTAGTGTCACAAAGTATTCCAGTATTCTTAGTATTGGTTTCAACTCTGCGCCGAAGTATCATAAGCGGACCCTGGCCCGTTTCGTAGGTAAACATTCTGGAAAAGTGCGAAAGAGATAGCGGATAAATTACAATGGAACGGAGAGAGAAGCAGAAGCAGTTTGGGCCGTTTTATAGACGGTCAAGGTCATATTTATGCCTTCGGATTCTGCCCTTGGCGAGTGCATTGGGTTTCCCCTCCGAAGAAATGAACGCATTAAGCCGTTTTTATGTTGTTCAAGACAACATGCCTTGTTTACAGATATTGAATTTAACATTAATGATCTTAAATGAATACTGAAAACCTTACTTCTTTTTTCGTTTATGGCAATTAGGTATAACTATACTGCCAGTGTCAAGTAAAATAACAAATATATTTAAATATAAAATATATTTCGCTTATCACGTTATGGCTTGATGATGAAATAAAATGAAATACAAAATAAAATTATATAGCAAGATAATTGTTTCTTCTTTAGTCTACAAAAAAATCACTTTAATTTTATTAACACATCCTGTATTGTTGCGTTGCGCGGCACGGAACGAGTTACAACTGTATTGTTTTGTTTTACGCGTATGGCTTACAATAGTTAAAAAGTGGAGCTAGATCGACCACACTCTCCGCCTGGAAACAAATCATATCCCTAAGCAAGCCCTAGATTGGAACGTCCAAGGCAAAAGAAAGCGTGGTCGCCTCAAGCAAACATGAAAACGTACGGTTATAGCAGAAGCGGGTAGCTTAGGAATGACCTGGAGCGAATTAAAGCGCATAACTCAAGATAGAACGCAATGGACGCCACTGTGCCCCACATGGGGGACATAGGAACATAAGTATTATCTATATTTCGACTATAACGAGTCGTATATAGTTACAATAATTAAAATAAATTTAAAAATCACAATAATCAAGAAAAGCGTGTATAGTTTTAAATGCATAACACACCAGTTTGATTTGTCTGCTTTCACTTTATGTTAATGTTGTGTCCATATACAATTAGGATTATATTTAAGTATGTGTTTAGGACTTTACAATAATGTATAATAAATAACTCCTGTTGATGGACCATAAATAAATAAATACCAATAAGAATATTTTTTTAGCAATTAGCTTAAGAAACACTTGACCTGAACGGAAAATTTAAAAAAAAATAGTCTGGCAGGGAACGTGTTAATACTTTTAATCAAGTACTAGGCTCCCATAAATTTATATGGCTCAATAAATAGTCGTATTTCCATTTGCGTTTGTCGGATCTAGAATCATGTACAATAAATCATTTCACGTTCCGTTCCTATTATTGCAAATAGAACAATTATCAATTATTAGCAATGCGCTGTTATCAGCGTTTATAAATAATATCATGGTTGTAGAAACGTGTTTGACAGATAACCTCTAAACTCACGCGTTTTTATAAAAAAATATTTAAAATTCAGCATTCACGTGTAACTGTTTTAAAATGATAATTGATAGAATAAAAAAAATCCAAAACGACATTTTGAAAATTCAAAATGGACGATTTACATACATGTATCAAGGTTTCCGTTTTATTGAAGGTACGATTTGCTCTCTCGTATCCTCGGCCTAATAATTATTAGAATTTGTAATTCCAAATAAACATATTTCTCGCTTCTCGCTTTCGATCTCATCTAACGCATAATCTTAAAGCGTATCCAATGAAATACTTCAAAATGACCTCTAAAAATTGATCTTCTCATCAAAAAAATTTAAAAATACACAGTTTTTATTGTTCCTGTAAAATTTACTCATAGACTTACGTATTCGACGACCGATTGGCTCAGTGGCGGGGCCCTCCGCCCGCGGAGTCAATGGTCGCGGGTTCGATTCCCGCATCGGAATAAATATTTATATGGATTTTTAAATGTTTATTCCGAGTCTGATAACCTCCCCAATCCGCATTTCTTTTCCTGCCCCTTCCTTTCTTCTCTGTCCTTCCTTTCCTGTCCGCCAATCCACGGTCTGCCGTGCCAATGGATGCGTGGCTAGGGGCGAGCCTAGTCGCAAGCGTGCCGACCGTCCCGGGATCGGGCTCCCCCGGGTACTATAGTGCCTTACCTCAGCATGCAGGGCTCTGCTGGGGCTGACCTCCATCCTTCCTTGCGGCTCATGGGATTCACTAAGACGAATTTAATATACCTAATTTGTCGAAAATGACGGCGACGTGGTTCGCCACCCGTCACGTCCTGATTCTCACGAGGGCGAAAAGCGATCAATGACGAGCCGTTTCGCTGCGATGAATGGCAGGGGATGGAGCTTTGTGGTCTCTACCAACCCTTGCGGGGGATAGGCGTGAATATATAAATAAAAAAAATAAAAAAACATACGTATTCTAATAAGTTGGCCAACAATATTTTGATGTGATGCCACTAGCATTTTAATAAAAACGAAACTCGTTTTTAATAAAATGCTAGTGGCGGTTGTAATGTAGTACTGATTTGAGAAAAGATTTTTTTTCAGCCAGTAAAAATAAAAATCTTTTAAAAAATAAAAACACTTTTGGACTTTTCTCGCCAACTTACATCAGTGTGTTTTATTTCATTTTCATAATCTAATATTTATTATTTTATCTTATATATATATGATTATTAGTTATATATGTATATTATTATAGTATATTGGTGTAGACAGACAGACTTTGTCAATTATAATATTAATATGGAAGTATGGGCGTTCCGTTTTGAGTTAAAAAACAATATTCAGTTTAGGCATAGAGTATCCACAATTCGTATCCAGAATATATTTACTTCGGATCACATGGCTCACTTTACATCAGGCATTTTCCGCCGAGAATAATTGGCAAGAAAGAGTTCCTGTTTTTACCAGATTTAAAATAAATAAATTACATTATAAGTTTATGTATACAAATTATTACAATTAAAACTAACAACTGTCCGTTTTTTTGACTGATATTGATACATTCACCGTTTTTCTGTTTCATTTATCTTCCCGTCCAGTTTTTAAAATAGGAAAGTGAGTCCTCGATTGCTTTTCCATAAATATTTACAACACCAGAGGCATCGCTGAATCAGCTTTGTGAAATATGTATGCATGTGTTTTGAAAGCTCCAATATTGCTTAGGAAATATCATTCAAGATCGTTAGTTGTACAAAATGGAGGTAAGTTTAAAAAAGTATGTAAAGGTTTATAATAAGAATATGTAAAATATATAAAAAGGTTATATAGTAAGTACAATAAATGATATTACTTTTAAAAAAAAAAACAAACAAACTTTATGTAATCTATAATTTAATTCTATTTCAAAATCTGTCATAGAATTAAGTACATGTTAATTGGGCAATAAAAATTCCGAAGGTTTTTCGATTAAATATGGCGTCACTCCATAGACAATTAGTTGTAGCTTCCGCGATTCCTTGTTCGATCGACTGTATAATTTTTATACACATAATATGTATGTGTAACAAAAATTTAACAAGCAATTTATCTTTAATGAAAATTACTATAATGCCAGTTTCAAGTAAAATACAATAATATCAATCTTTTGAAATGTAACGAGTCGGCTTATCACACTACATCTTGATACAATGGTGGCCATTCTACACCCTTCTATGGACTTTTATAGTCAACTTAAAAAGTCATGATAAATACACGTATTTCATATCACTCTATAATACACCACCATAATTAAACAATATAACTGATGATAATATAAGATTATAAAAATGAAATAAAAACACTAAATCACTGATATAAGTTGGCGGGAAAAGTCTAACGACTTCTTTCACTACGTTGTGTCCACCCAATCGCATGACCTGCCCGAGCTGGATACTCCTGGACAACTTCGAGAGTTTCCCCCCCCCCTCTATGCTTGTCCACCTGAGGGACGTCCGCTCCCACGCGAACTTCTCCTGTCGCCGCCCGGCTCCCGCGGGGTTGGAAGGCCAGCGACGGACCCAACGTAGGAATAGGTTCAGCTATATCTCGCATCGCCCTCTGATAATTTTAGCTAGCCTAACTAGCTAGCCGTAACACCAAAAGCCGCTGGGAACAGTAGCATCTAGGACCGGGGGGCGGTAGCCACTTTGAGTTGCTGCGCGAACAGTGGGATTCATCCCCGAGGCTCGATATCACACCCCTGTGGGTGTGGAAGTCCCCATACTGTATCTTAATATCTTTCGCTGGCTTTTTCAAACACACATTTAGTTTCCGTGTCAAAAGAACATTATGATAATTTCAACTAGATAGCGAGGGTTCGTCATATCTCCACATCGCTCACTGATAATTTTAGCTAGACTAACTAGCTAGCCGTAACAGCAAAAGCCGCTGGGAACAGCGGCATCTAGGACCGGGGGGCGGTAGCCACTTTAAGTTGCTGCGCGAACAGTGGGATTCATCCCCGAGGCTCGATATCACACCCCTGTGGGTGTGGATGTCCCCATATTGTATCTTAATATCTTTCGCTGGCTTTTTCAAACACACATTTAGTTTCCGTGTCAAAAGAACATTATGATAATTTCAACTTGATAGATAGCATGGGTTCGTCATATCTCCACATCGCTCTCTGATAATTTTAGCTAGACTAACTAGCTAGCCGTAACAGCTAGCTGTTACGGTAAGCTAGTTAGTCTAGCTTAAAGGTAGATATTGGCCTCCTTCCAAATTGAGGGGAATTGCCATAACCCCCACGCTTGGCAGTCGTATTGGGGATTGCAGATCAAAAATGATAACAAAAAAAAATATATTTCAAATATATGTGCCCGAAATATCTGAGCGTCCGTTTCTCAACTTTCGTCACGACACCTTTTTATTTCTATTTATTTTGTATTTATTATTCAACTAACTCTGAAAACCTTTGTGTCAAGAATTATATTATAGTATTTGCTCGAAGTAAATGAAAACTAAAATGCTTTACTAATAAAGTACATCTATGTAACCATGGTAACCGGAAAATATTGAAAAACAGAGTTAGATCACTTTCAAAATAAACGGCTCAATTGTTATAATGGTTTACGTATCTAATTATAGCGGTGAGTTGCGGATATAACAAAGTGTAAGGTTCTATTGGGTGGGTACGACAACCTCTTCCGTTTCCTTTACATAAAGGCTCAGTTGCCGATGGCCTTACGGCGCCTGTCAACTTGAAATTGCACTTCAAATAATAATATAATGTGTAACGAGTGTCTGTTTGTTGCAGGGTCAAGGCGGTTTTTATTATACACACATTGTGTTCTAAGTGTGCTTGTCAGGTTGTACACTTGAGTAAAAAGCGTAATTTCGCTTTATAAAGACATATACACATATTGTCACGCTTGTTTCCCGTAGAGGTAGGGAGAGACCACAGATCTCCATCCACTACGATCCCGGCACACTTTCTTTGCTTCTCCCACACTCATCCATCTTTTCATCCATCCTTCCTCTCGTTCGTTGTAGCGGAACCAAGTCGCCGTCATTTTTAACAAATTAGGTTTATTAAAATTTGTCATAGTGAATCCCACGAGCCGCAAGGGAGGATGGAGGCCAGCCCCAGCAGAGCCCCGCATGCTGAGGTAAGGCACCATAGTACCCGGGGTAGTCCGATCTTGGGACGGTCGGCGCGCTTGCGACTAAGCTCGCCCCTAGCCACGCATCCATTGGCATGGCAGACCGTGGATTGGCGGAGAGGAGGAGAAAACCAAGGGTAATGAAAAGGAAAGATGTGTTTAGACAGGTTGGTAGGGATATGATACTACCGCGACAGAAGACAAGGAGTGATACGATAGAGGTAATTTGGCTGTATAAAGAAATAGTTTTTTTAATGAGTGCTTTTCTAAAACAAAGAGCAGACAGTGTCATCCGATGGAAAGCGATCAACGCCGCCCATAGATATCCAAATTGCCTATCATTGCAGAAACGTTGCCGGGCTTTAAGAAACATGTAGGCTTGTTTTTTAAAAGTTCCAATGTCGTGTCAGCTCGTAAATATCGCCGGAGGTAGCTGGTTCCGTAGGGTAGTGGTGCGTGGAGACAAGTTTCTGATAAAACGCACCGTACTGGACCGCCATTCATCCAGATGGTGGGGACGAAACTTTTCTTTGTGGCGCAGTAGTGGGATTCAGCGTGCGGAATTTTATCGAACAATGAAATTCCGAAAAATCTAGTAATGTTGGTATTAGAAAAGTTTTATCCCCCACCATCTGTATGAATGGCGATTCAGTGTGCGTTTGTCTCTTCTACCCACGCACCACCACCCGGTGCAACCAGCTATCACAGGTCACCGGTGTTTCTGGACCGATACGACGTCGGAACCTGCAAAAAGCAAGCCTACAATATTTCTTAAAGGCCGAAAACGCTTCCGCAATACCTATGCTGTTGCGGATGTCTATGAGCGACGTAAATTGATTGCCAATAGGTGACATGCTTGCTCGTTCACCTTCTTATCCCATTAAAAATTAGATTTATTTATTTATTAGATAATCGAACAGTTTGATAACACAACTTCTTACTTAAGAATAATATAACAAGCAATTAAAACCAAAATAGGATTACACAGTTTGGGCTTAAATATATTACTTTTACAAACTAGAAGACATATCAAATATTTAAAAAAAATTAAGTTAAGAATGTAATTTTGTGAGTAGATGTGTATGTGTGTGTGCGATTTAATTTACTGCATCTTTAATTTTGAGTGTTTTTCTAAAAGTCCTTTATGACAAGCTGAACAAAGTTAGTTACGTGAAAGTTTATATTAACGCGACCTTGCGGTCTTTAGCTTATCGATTATATAGACCTCGGCCGTTGGCAAGCAGCACGACGCCTGATAACCTAACAACCAGTGGTTCTCAAACATTGATCATATATTATACAATAAATATCTGTCGAAAATAGGAATAAGTTACTGGCAATATTCTGAATATTGCAACACACCTTTTCTTCTAAGATTCTTGTGAAATAAAATGCAAGAGTTAACCTTCCTAATTGACGTATTTACTTCTAAATGAACCTGCATATTTAACAATAAAACGAGGAACCAGCGAATATCGAATTCCATAATATATATAATAAAATTTTATTTTAGAAAGATTAAAAATATAGCTTATTAATTTATTTATTAAATATAAAATTCACAGAAAATCATATGCTAACACCCATATAAGTTTAGAAACTTCTGGCGCCAATCATCGATTTACATTTTAATTAAAATAACTTATATAATATTAAAAATATATACAGATTTATTGGATTCATTAAAAATAATAAGTAATTAGTAGTTTATATTAAAATATATACATTAGTAACCAAAAGCATTGTATGTATCATCTATATGTTATATGTTTTGAGTATTAGAGAGTTAATCACAGACACACTCACAGTGTGTGTCTGTGATTTTTTTTTTAATGAAGACTAGCATTTTTTTTAATATTACTAGATGGACAGTCAAAAGTTTTACTTAGCTAAGATCCGCGACAAGCAAAACAATAACAGAAAATTAATAATGTGTGTTTTTCCGTTGGGTTAAGTGGATTTATTTGGAACTTAAACCAAAAACTTACCGAAAATCGGCCATCAACTCTCCACTCACCAACCACTATACACAACACCAAACACACATTATCACTTTTCCATCTTGTAAACGACACGTGTTTCGCCCCAACACGAGGCATCTTCAGGTATAGTAGACTCTACGGAAGACAACCGAAAAGTTCGGTTTCTTCTTCCGTAGAGTCTACTCTCTCTTCCGTAGAGTCTAATCTCTTCCGTAGATTTTCGGTAAGTTTTTGGTTTAAGTTCCAAATAAATCCACTAAACCCAACGGAAAAACACACATTATTAATTTTCTGTTATTGTTTTGCTTGTCGCGGATCTTAGCTAAGTAAAACTTTTGACTGTCCATATAGTAATGGATTTCCGCAAAGTAACGCCTGACTCCATTAATAATATTACTAGAATTATTGTTTATCATTCCAACTAAAGTAATAATTCTTATGCTATAGAATGATTTCCATCAATAATGCAGTCGAAGATAAGAACTCACTACGTTCAAATCGTAAGGCCGAAGCTTACCGATTGAGCTATCACTGATTATTTTAGTTTTCTTTTGTTGAAGCTATTTGTTGGATATCTGGCTTCTCTAAGCAAGGTGATGCGTCTAGGGGAAGCCTATTTCTAAGAGTTGACTACCAGTTCTCAGCTGCCCTAATATATTTTTCGTTCCATTAGACAGGAGCGCTATAAAGAAACATAATTTTTTGGTTGCAAACGTAATGCAATAATTGCAACAGATATGTTTGGAGTTTCTCTGGTTGATATGATTTGGAATGAAGAAATCCGTTATACAACCAGAATCATCGAAATAGTCTTTCTGATTTAGCAAACTGAAGTGACAATGGGCTGGTCACGTTTGTCGGAGAACAGGCAACCGATAGACTATACGAGTGGAGTCAGATGTGGCAAATGTAGTAGGGGATGCTCCCCGGTTTGATATTACGAAGATTGTGGGCAGCTGGCAAACACGATGCGTGAAGCCGAAGATAGGCTAGGTAGTGCTGCTTGTCGTAAGGCATATGCCCTACAGTAGTATAGCGAGGCTGCCGTACTACTACAGCGACAAACGAGATCTTTAGGGGATATTATCTTCGATGTAATTGAAATTCTTCCAAATAAATTTAATTTATTTTTCTATTAACTGTATATATCTTAATCATACTTTATCAATTTACATTTTATATCTCAATTTCTTAAGCCGGAAAGATGACATGCCTATCAGAAGACGTCAGTTGAACGAATCTTTTTAAATTACGAATTTAAAACGAAATAATACAATATAAAAGTTTTTAATATATTCAAATGAAAAGTTTTATTACATTAGTTATACATTTATCAATGTATCATTACAGTAGACTGTCGCAGGCTGTTGATTGTTGTTGTTTGTTGTTGATTGAACTATTAGGTAATATAATAATAATGACACTTTACATGTTGAGAAACACAGTCCGCTATAACCCGTGATTATATTGGCAGCAAAATTTGCATGTCATACCAACTTAACCGTTAAATATTATGTATTTTAGATTGTTTAACACGTGCCTAAAATATTTGTAACGGGGAGGTAACATTGTAAGGCGTTTATTATTATATGTTATGTTATCGACAGACATAATTAGCTGTTGACAACGATAGTTATCGGCCATTTTAGAATCAAGTATTTTGATAGAGTGATGGGGATTTTTGTAAAAAAAATTACCACAATTTTTGCTGTAATATATCTACGCAAACAAGCGAAAACGTTAAAATGACACATGTCAAAAAATTATTAATGCATATTCGAATCCATCGACCAGATGAAAATTTTACAATACAATTTTTTCAGAATTCTTAAAAGTTTTTTTTGGCTTTGGTGGTAAGTTTACATTTTGCTGTTTCGTTTTAGCGCGTTGATATGAAAATGGGTCACCTTATGCAGTGAAGTACGATTATTTCGTAGAAAACCGGTATTTATTCTTTCTCGATGTTACACTATGAATATTTTCATGATTTCATTTTGAAAAAAATTAGGAATAAAACTGTGTAAGTAGAATTTATGTTTTGGATGTCATATATGAACAATTATGGAGGGAAGTGGACAATATACAATGATATGTTTTAGGTATATCATTCTTTAAAAACAGATAAATTGTGAACTATAGTTTTTTTGTATGAATGTCATATTGCTACACGACCACCTCGCCATGGTGTTTATCCGAGTACAGGACATTCAAACGAAACAAATCCAGTTGTATCGTCGAGTGAGACAGGGGGATCTCATATCCCCGAAACTGTTCACTAATACTGCTAGACTGAAAAGAACGCGGCATAAACGTAAATGGTGATTTCATCTCTTTTTTTTATGGGGTAGGAAGGCAAACGGGCATGCGTGTCGAGCCTGATGGAATGCAATCAACGCACCCCATAGACTTCCGCAGCGCCATAAGCAGTGCGGAAGCGTTGCCGACCTTTAAGGAAAATGTCATTATGGGAGTGGGAATGGGAAGGGGAGGGGTAGAGGAGAGGGGGGTAGAGGGGAGGAGGCGGGTGTTGAGCCTCCGGAAATCAGCCGTTCACCGTACAAAGCGCGGTAGGTAAGCTACCACTCAGACGCCGGTTTTCTGCGGGAGTGTGGCACTTCCCCGAGCGAGCCAGCCCATTTATGCTAAAGACAAACATTATGCCATTCTTGACAAAGAACTCGTCTGCAGCATGGCTCTACCGCTAATCTCACACCTGCGTTTTGCTGATGATATCATAATCTTGGCAAAATCACTGCAAGAACTGCGAGAAATATTGAATAGCCTAAATGAATCCTCTCGACGTGTCAGTTTGGGTACAAACTTCGATAAAACCAAAAGTCCAAAAGTAGGCCAACGAGCACGCAGGTCATATGATGGTAATCATCAACATCATCAGGGATCATAGATGATTGTTCTTTTATTTTTGTTTACTTGTCGCGGATCTTAGCTAAGTAGAAATTCTGACTGTCCACATAGAAATGGATTTCCGCAAAGTAACGCCTGGAACCATTAATCAAAATAAAAGAAGCTTCTTACGCCACTTTATTTTAAAATAGACTTCTGTGTAGGAACTTGTTCTTTTGGTTACAGTAAATTCATTACATGAATTAAATTGTTTTTAATTTTATTTTATTGTATGTTTAATGAGTATGAGTAGCATGGATTTATGTGTATGTATGTGTTATGTCAGTATGAATGTCGTCACTGTGGTCCGCGATCTGAACACGTTGTTTCTTGCTGAAAACCAGCGCCAGGTGCTCCAATATCCAGAACGTCTGGCATATGCTGAGCAAGAACCATTTTATGGCACTTATTAGATTAAAAATATTTTGTTTTTGTGTTGTCTATTTATTTTGTCTATATTTATGTTATTGAGATTTTCGTTTTAGTTATTGTAAAAAAAAAGTCATAAATAAAGATTTTATCTATTTCTATTTCTAAGTATGAAAGTTGAAAAAGAATTCACGCAAAACTGACGTATTTTATTTAAATCACTGACCATACTCGGTCCACTGCTTATTTTGTTTATCAAATCCATTGGCTCGTCGAATCAACTCATATCGACGTATGTGTAGTGTTCCACGGTATCTTATGTATTTCACAACTCAGTTATTCAGCTGAACGTTTGTCTATGAATAATGGAGTCAGGCATTACTTTACGAAAATCCATTATTAATCTAAAAAGGTAAACATACTTTTTTAAAATCTGTGAAACTTAAATTTCTATTTAATTTCTATCTAAATAATATAAATATTAACATACTTTTACCACTTAACAAAATCTGTTTGGGGAACCAGCTACCCTCGGCTTCTCGAACCGTTACGACATTGGAACCTTTAAAAAACAAGCCTATACATACCTAAAAGGCCGGCAACGCTTCCGCGCTCCTGCGGTGTCGCGGTTGTCCATGGGCGGCGTTGATTGCTTTCCATCAGGCGACACACTTGCTCGTTTGCCCTCCAATTCTATAAAAAAAATAGCGCTTAAATCGAAAATCTACAGCAATAATGTACTACAGCATTTATTCTGAGTCAACACGAGACAATTGTAGATATTACGCTAGACAACTTATGAGTGCCTAGTCATACATTCACCGATTCTTTTGTCTCTTTTACGTTAAAAAGTTTTTTAACGTAAAAGAGATTTAAAAACACGGGTTTCTTATTTCAGCTCTAATTTTTATGTTTCTTTTATCTATCTATGTATTTTATTAAAAATAATACATAGATAAAAGAAACACAAAATTATGTCGATGTTTATGAAAAGTCTACCACTATTTACTATAGCAATATGACGTAGTGTCACACTTTGCTATTATTATTTTTAAGGCGCAACAAATATCTTATTCATATTTTGATGCTTTATTTTAATTGCAGCGCCGGCTTTAGGGGGGGGAGGGTATATAGGCTCATGTCTTAAAGATACTTTAGATTTATTAAAAATATGGTAATGAAGGTATAAAGTTTAAACTCTTTGAATGTTATGATATCCTAAGAGATATAGTGATTTTTGAACAATTTCAGATGTTCTGAAATGCTAAATAAATACGATGTTAAAGTGTTTTAAATGCTTGTAACACAGAAGAAGAAGGCATCCCGAATCCTTATTCAGATTAATTCAATGTAGAACTCAAAATATATATAGGAGGTAGATCGTCTATAATAATTTATTTGACAATAAACTATTCACCATCATGCATGTTAAAATAAAAACAAAATTACTAAAAAACATTTATTTACTTTTACATGGTTAATGAAACAATGTCGAAAAAAAATCGATTTTTGTGCGAAATCTTAAAACTTATCTACCGGTCAAACCTAGGTCTGTGTACATTTTGTTTTCAATCGAAGCGGCGTACAAACTTTAAATTTATACCAACGGTGGGCACCGTGACGAAACTAGTGGGGTCGAATTCGAGGGTTGAAGGAGCATCTCCCACCAATTCCGTACGATACTTCTTGAACACGGATACAATTCCTGCCATCATCTGCATCTTTGCGAAGCGCATACCTGGAACACGAATAAAAACCTTTTTGGATTTAAATAATATTTTAACGATGGTTTTATAAATCAAGCGATTTCGCAATTGTTTAGAGCAGGGCTGTCTAAACCAAAAAAACCTTTCCGCTAATAACACGTTTGTAGTGTATTTGCTAGTGTAGTTTGTAGAGTCACGCTGCAGACGAATACTTTGTCAAGAATGGCATATTATTTGTCTGTAGCACGAATGGGTCGGCTCGCCCGGGGAAGTACCACACTCCTGCAGAAAACCGGCGTCTGAGTGGTAGCTTACCTACCGCGCTACGTCTGGTGAGCGGTTGAGTTTCAGAGGCCCAACTGCCTTCCCCCTCCCATAACGACACTTTCCTTAAAAGTCGGCAACGCTTCTGCGCTGCGGATTTCTATGGCGTTGATTACTTTCCAGGCCTACTCGTTTGCCATACTATCCTATAAGAAAAACAGTTACTATTATACATAGACCATAGATTAAATTACTTTCAGTTTTAAAAAAAAAGAAATAATATTACAGAAGATATCATCCGCGTGTATATTGGTTCTTCATTATTTTATCTTTCACAATCTTGTCCACTCCAATGTTTACCAAACACCGTCCGCGTGACTTATCTGATAGTGAATATTTATATTTCAATTTTATGAAATGTGTCATATATATGTATGTATGTGAGAGAATTTAAATTAAGAAAAAAAATATTTATTTATAGGTGAAGGTGGATGGAGCATAGTGGGTCTCAGGCCCGTACTGAGACCTTCCGATTCCTCGTTATTCAAATTCGGAATACATACACACACACACACACACACATAGATTTATACACACATACATATAATAAAATAATATAATATATATATATAAGTGATGCTACTGTCCTGTAAAAAACATGTCGATTCGGATCTTTCTAAGTAATTTTATCCATTTTTTTTATACGTACAATAGCATAATATAAAATGAGCAAACATTCTAAATAGTTTTACACGGTGAATTAGAAGTACATACACATTACGTAACACGCCAATACAACGGGAAGTGCTTCCAGGAATTATTTGGAATAATTCCCGCCGCTGAATTCCACTATAGCATAACTCACCTATAAGTTTCCATTCACACCATCTGGATGAGTACGGTACAGTACGGTGCGTTGCTCTTCTTTCCACGTACTACTACCCTGTGGAATCAGCTCCCCCCCCCCCCGGCGTTTCGGAATCGATACGACATTGGAACCTTAAAAAAACAAACCTACACGTACCTTTAAAGCTGATGCCGTTTCCGTAATACCTATCTATGGTGTCGCGGATGTCTATGGTCGGCGTTGTTTGTGTTCCACCATACTACTAATAAAAAAAAATTAAACCTGCTGGCCTGGCTAGTTGTTGTGAACAACCCCGGTTTTAAATATATATTTTTAAATTCATGATAATTTATTATTAACATAAAGTTTGTTGATAAGTAATTTTTTTACTTAAAACACCGAATAAAAAAGTAAAAGTAATGTAAAGAAAATGGAACCCTGTGGAACCCTCAAAAAACAAGCTCACACATTTCTTAAAGGCCTGCTACAATGCCTCCATAGGCATTGTAGCAGACCGCCCATGGACATCCGCAGTTCCATAACTGCGGCGTTGATTGCTTTCCACCAGGTGACACACCTGCTCGTTTGGATTACTTCCACCCTTCCTTGCGGCTCGTGGGATTCACTATGGCAAATCTTAATATACCTAATTCGTTAAAAAATGACGGCGATGTGATTCGCCGCCCGTCATGTCCTGATGTCCACGACGGCGAGAAGCGACTAATGGATAGATGAAAAGATGGATAATGAAAAGATGAAGGAAGCAAGAAAGGGTCAGGATTGTAGCGGACGGAGACCGCAGGGTTTCTGCCTAACCCAACAGGGAGACAGGCGTGACTAGTATGTATGTATATATGAAAACGTATGTATGTATGAAAATTCTTATAAAATTGGTAAAGAATGTGTTACTATAGGTATGTTTGCTTTAACTTTATCGTTAATGACAATTGGCATTTTATAAAAATAAAATAAATATAATAATTACCTATGCAGATCCTAGGACCCTCACCGAAAGGTAGGAAAGTATATGGCTTGATATTTTCCTTCTCTCCAGGTAGGAAACGTTCAGGTCGAAAAGTGTTCGGTTCAGGGAAGTAGTCTGGGTTGCGATGAAGGTAGTATATGGGGATGTGAATTCGCATTTTCTTATGCAGGTTTATCCCTGTTGGCAGGGTGTAATCTTCAACCAACTCCCTAGTGACGATGCCTAAAACTGGATACAGGCGAAGCGCCTCCATCGTGCATGCATCCGCGTATGGCAGCTGATTCACACATTCATAGTTAAGTTGGCCGTCATTCTTACGCAGATATTCATCGACCTCGGCGATAACTCGCTCCTGAGCTTCCTTATTCTTCGCCAGTTCGTACAGAGTGTAGCTCAAAGTAGTGGACGACGTCTCATATCCAGCTGCGAAGAACGCAGTACACTGCGCTATCAATAAAGTATCATCGACCTCCAAATGAATTTTTTCTCCAACACCGGTTTTCAAACTATTTAAACTGTCCCCAGTAATAAATCGATTCGTTTTCAACGTCAGCAACAAATCAACGAAATCGTGTTTCGTCGGTGGTTTGCCCTCTCTCGATTTGAACACGCCTTTAAGTAAGTTTCCAAAGAACTCTGTAACTTCGGTTGAGAACACTTTAAATCCTAATGAATAGAATATAAAGGGCCACATTGCCCGGCTGACCCATTTGTAACCTCTGTTTAGCGAAATCTCGAATATTTTATCGCCTATAATTCTGTACGGATTACGTTCTTTAGTATTTATCAAAGTATTAGTGTCTACACCGAAGGCGCAAGAACCTATACTGTCCATAGTGTATCTTGCCATCAGTGTCCGCACTTCTATAATCGGTGACAGCTTGGTCTCCTCCTCCAATAAACTCTCTAATGACCTCGAGCACTTTTCTATCAAGTAGAACATATTCTTCATTTTAGCCGAAGTGAATAACGGAGTTAAATTCTGTCTGACCACTTTCCACTTGTCCCCCTGGGTGAAGAAAAGATTTTGCGTGAACACTTCCTTGTGCGTGTATTCAGCCAACTCTCTACTGCTGAAGTAATAGAAGTCTTTGGTCAAAACTGTCTTGATCAACTCGGGATCCTTTACGAGGAGAGCTGGCTCCGTACCGTAGAAGGTTCCAACACATGGCGCGTCAGGAAATTTGTAGCAAATATCCTCGGCTACTTTACCAGAATATTTTCTCATTAATATATAATCGCGATAGTTACCGAAGAACGGTAATGGTTGGACGTATGACACATTCCTTGTTTTCCAATAGTTGAACTTCCTTTGAGATACATAGTACAACAGAAGCAAAACAACCACAAAATATAGTGACACTATTTGGAACAACATTCTCGGCAAAGGACGGCGATATCTAAGCGAGCCGCCGCCATGTTGATTGCGTTTTATATACACGAATACAAACATCGTCGTTATCTTTTGCGCGATGCATATTTCGGTAACGTTGCTGACATTTTGTGTTATTTTTTTCCACTTTATGCTTGTGTTTTTTATAATTATTACAAGTAATTGTTCATATTATTATGATATTGTTCTTAACACGATTAGTTTACCATCAGATTCGGTAATTAAAAATGGCAAAAGTATTCGCGTTCTTTTATATTTTTTTGACATTAGTTTATTAAGTTTACCATATATAGATACCTGTTTTTAAAATGATTTTATTTAAATTGAGGCCATATATGGTTCCGCCACCCATCACGTCCTGATTCCTACGAGAGCCAGAAGTGACTAATGGAGAGCCGTTTCGCTACGATGAATGAGTGGAAGGATGGATAAAAAGATGGATGAGTGTGAAGAAAGGGAAGTGTGCCGGGATCGTAGCGGATGGTGATCTGTGGTCTCTGCCTACCCCTGCGGGAAACAGGCGTGACAATATGTATGTATGTATATATGTCTTATTAAAGCGAAATTCTGCTTTTTACTCAAATGTATAATCTGACAAGCACACTCAGAATATAATGTATCCATAATTAAAACCGCCTTGACCCTGCAACAAACAGACACTCGTTACTCATCATATTATTATTTGAAGTGCAATTTCAAGTTGACAGGCGCCGTAAGGCCATCGGCAACTGAGCCTTTGTGTTAAGGAAACGGAAGAGGTTGTCGTACCCACCCAATAGAACCTTACACTTTGTTATATCCGCAACTCACCGCTATAATTAGATATGTAAACCATTATAACAATTGAGCCGCTTATTTTGTGTGTGGCCTAACTCCGTTTTTTAAATATTTTCCATGGTTACCATGGTTACATGTACTTTATTAGTAAAGCATTTTAGTTTTCATTTACTCCGAGCAAATACGATAATTCTTGACACATAAGTTTTCAGAGTTAGTTCAATAATAATTACCTTACAGCTGAAATAAAAAGGAAAAAGATAATAAATAGAAAGAAAAGGTGTCGTGACCAAAGTTGAGAAAGGTATGCTTCAATATTTTGGCCACATATATTTGAAATATTTTTTTTGTTATCATTTTTGATCTGCAATCCCCAATCCGACTGCCAAGCGTGGGGGTTATGGCAATTCCCCTCAATTTGGAAGGAATATTTAGCATTAAGCTAGACTAACTAGCTAGCCGTAGCTAGGCTGTTACGGCTGTTTTGATAATGATGAATTGAATTTTGCGGTGGAAATGATGGCGTTGAGAAATATGTGTACGATAACTTTGGCTGTTAGAATAAGGAATAAAATTATAAAAGAGCAATATGGAACCCACGCTATCAAGTTGAAATTATCAAAATGTTCTTTTGAAACGGCAACTCAATGTGTGTTTGAAAAAGCCAGCGAAAGATATTAAGATACAATACTCCCCGTATTGTATCATTCACACCCACATGAGAGTGAGATCGAGCCTCGGGGATGAACCCCACTGTTCGCGCAGCAACTCAAAGTGACTACCGCCCCCCGGTCCTAGATGCCACTGTTGCTAGCTAAAATCTGCGACAAGCAAACAATAACAGAAAAATTAATAATGTGTGTTCTTTCCTGCTGGATGAAGTGGATTTATTTGGAACTTAAACCAAAAACTTACCGAAAATCCGCCATCAACTCTCAACCTACCAACCACTATACACAATAAATCCACTTCATCCAGCAGGAAAAAAACACACATTATTAATTTTCTGTTATTGTTTTGCTTGTCGCGGATCAGAGCTAAGTAAAACTTTTGAGTGTCCACACTTTAAGAAAATCCATTATTAACCTAAAAAGCTAAACATATTTTTTTAAAATATGTGAAAATGAAATAGAAAAATAATATAAATATTAATATACTTTTACCACTTAACAAATGCCACTGTAATCGAAAATCTACAGCTATAATGTACTACAGCATTTATTCTGAGTCAACACGAGACAACTGTAGATATTACGCTAGACAACTTATGAGTGCCTAGTCATACATTCAACGATTATATTGTTTCTTATACGTTAAAATTTTTTTAACGTAAAAAAGATTTTAAAACACGGGTTTCTTATTTCAGCTCTAATTTTTATGTTTCTTTTATCTATCTATGTATTTTATTAAAAATAATACATAGATAAAAGAAACACAAAATTATGTCGATGTTTAGGAAAAGTCTACTACTATTTACTATAGCAATATGACGTAGTGTCACACTTTGCTATTATTATTTTAAGGCGCAAAGTATATTTTAATCATTTCTTGATGCTTTACTGTTATTGCAGTGCCGGCTTTAGAGGGGGGGGGCGTTATATAGATTCATGTCTTAGAGTTACTTTAGATTAATTCAATGTAGAACACAAAAATATATATAGGAGATAGATCGTCTATAATAATTTATTTTACAATAAACTATTCACCATCATGCATGTTAAAATAAAAACAAAATTACTTAAAAACATTTATTTACTTTTACTTAATGTTAATGTTTTGGTTAATGAAACAATGTCGAAAAAAATCGATTTTTGTGCGAAATCTTAAAACTTATCTACCGGTCAAACCTAGGTTTGTGTACATTTTGTTTTCAATCGAAGCGGCGTACAAACTTTAAATTTATACCAACGGTGGGCACCGTGACGAAACTAGTGGGGTCGAATTCGAGGGTTGAAGGAGCATCACCCACCAATTCCACACGATACTTCTTGAACACGGATACAATTCCTGCCATCATCTGCATCTTTGCGAAGCGCATACCTGGAACACGAATAAAAACCTTTTTGTATTTAAATAATATTTTAACGATGGTTTTATAAATTAAGCGATTTCGCAATTGTTTAGAGTAGGGCTGTCCAAACCAAAAAAAACCTTTCCGCTAATAACACGTTTGTAGTGTATTTGTTAGTGATAGAGCCACGATGCAGATGAATACTTTGTCAAGAATGGTTAGAATATTATTTGTCTGTAGCACGAATGGGCCGGCTCGCTCGGGGAAGTACTACACTCCCGCAAAAAGCCGGCGTCTGAGTGGTAGCTTACCTACCGCGCTACGTCCGGTGAGCGGTTGAATTTCAAAGGCCCAACTGGCCTCTGCGTTTGATTACTTTCCACGAGGTAGCGTTGATTACTTTCCACGCCTACTCGTTTGTCTTACTATCCCATCAATAAAACAGTTACTATTTTACATAGATAGAGTAAATTACTTTCAGTTTTAAAGAAAAAGACCTTCGATTCCTCATTATTCAAATTCGGAATACATACACACACACATATATATATATATATATATATATATATATATATATATATATATATATATATATATATATATATATATATATATATATATATATATATATATATATATATATATATATATACAGGTGAAGTGGAGCATAGTAGGTCTCAATAAGTAGGCCCGTGCTTCCGATTCAGTCATTATTCAAATTTGGATTACGTATATAAATACTACATAAATAAGAACATACATACATTACATATATATTTATACACACATACATATAATAAAATAATATAAAATAAGTGCCAGTAAGTGATGCTACTGCCCTGTAAAAAACGTGTCGATTCGGTTATTTCTAAGTAATTTTATCCATTTTTTTATACATATAATAGCATAATATATAATGAGCAAACATTCTGAATAGTTTTACACGGTGAATTAGAAGTACATACACATTACGTAATGCGCCAATACAACGAGAAGTGCTTCCAGGAATTATTTGGAATAATTCCCGTCGCTGAATTCCACTATAGTATAACTCACCTAAAAGATTCCATTCCCACCATCTGGATGAGTGGCGATCCAGTACGGTGCGTTTTTCCCGAAACTTCTTTCCACGCTCTACCACCCTGTGGAATGAGCTCCCCGGGTGTTTCTGAATTGATACGACATTAGAACCTTCAAAAACAAAGTTGGGTTTGGCAAAAGAAGCATGAAAGCTGACTGAATGCGGTGGAAATCAGAGCATTAAGAAGTATGTTGGGTGTAACCTTGAATGAATGAATAAGAAATGAAGATATAAGAGAGCAATTTTTTCAAAAATAAACTATATATTTAAAATCATGAGAATTTATTATTAACTCAAAGTTTGTGTGGATAGTCAATCTGTATAGGTATAGTAGACTGTACGGAAGACAAACGAAAAGACTTTTCGATTGTTTTCCGTAGAGTCTACTCCGCAAAGTTACGCCTGACTCCATTAATCAACTTAAAGTTTGCTGATAAGTAATTTTTTTTTTCTTAAAACACAGAATGAAGAAGTAAAAGGTTTAGAAAGAGAATGGAACCCTGTGGAACCCTCAAAAAACAAGCTCACACATTTCCTAAAGGTCTGCTACAATGCCTATGGAACTGCGGATATCTATGGGCGGCGTTGGTTTCCACCAGGTGACACACCTGCTCGTTTGGATCATATAAAAAAAAAGCAAAGGAAATGGCCAATCCACGGTCTGCCGTGCCAAAGGATGCGTGGCTAGGAACGAGCTTAGTCGCATGCGTGCCGACCGCCCCGGGATCGGGCTCCCCCGAGTAATATGGTGCCTTACCTCAGTATACGGGGCTCTGCTGAGCTGACCTCCACCCTCCCTTGCGGCTCGTGGGATTCACTATGACAAATCTTAATATACCTAATTCTTTAAAAAATGACGGCGACGTGATTCGCCCGTCACGGCCTGATGCCCACGACGGCGAGAAGCGACTAACGGAGAGCCGCTACGATGAATGTGAGAGAAAGTATGGATAAAAAGAAGCAAGAAAGGGTCGGGATTGTAGTGGACGGAGACCGCAGGGTCTCTGCCTAACCCTACAGGGAGACAGGCGTGACTAGTATGTATGTATATATGAAAATGTATGTATGTATGAAAATGTATGTATGTATGAAAATGTATGTATGTATAAAAATGTATGTATGTATGAAAATGTATGTATGTATGAAAATGTATGTATGTATGAAAATGTATGTATGTATGAAAATGTATGTATGTAAGGAAATCACTATAAAATTGGTAAAGAATGTGTTACTATAGGTATGTTTGCTTTAATTTTACCGTTAATGACAACTGGCATTTTATAAAAATAAAATAAATATAATAATTACCTATGCAGATCCTAGGACCCTCACCGAAAGGTAGGAAAGTATATGGCTTGATATTTTCCTTCTCTCCGGGTAGGAAACGTTCAGGTCGAAAAGTGTTCGGTTCGGGGAAGTAGTCTGGGTTGCGATGAAGGTAATATACGGGGATGTGAATGCGCATTTTCTTATCCAGGTGTACCCCGGTTGGTAGAGTGTAGTCCTCAACCAACTCCCTAGTGACGATGCCTAGAACTGGATACAGGCGAAGCGCCTCCATCGTACACGCCTCCGCGTATGGCAGCTGGTTTACACATTCATAGTTAAGTTGGCCGTCATTCTTATGCAGATATTCATCGACCTCGGCGATAACTCGCTCCTGAGCTTCCTTATTCTTCGCCAGTTCGTACAGAGTGTAGCTCAAAGTAGTGGACGACGTCTCAAAACCAGCTGCGAAGAACGCAGTACACTGCGCTATCAATAAAGTATCATCGGCTTCCAAATGAATTTTTTCTCCAACGCCGGTTTTCAAACTATTTAAACTGTCCCCAGTAATAAATCGATTCGTTTTCAACGTCAGCAACAAATCAACGAAATCGTGTTTCGTCGGTGGTTTGCCCTCTCTCGATTTGAACACGCCTTTAAGTAAGTTTCCAAAGAACTCTGTAACTTCGGTTGGGAACACTTTAAATCCTAATGAATAGAATATAAAGGGCCACATTGCCCGGCTGACCCATTTGTAACCTCTGTTTAGCGAAATCTCGAATATTTTATCGCCTATAATTCTGTACGGATTACGTTCTTTAGTATTTATCAAAGTATTAGTGTCTACACCGAAGGCGCAAGAACCTATACTGTCCATAGTGTATCTTGCCATCAGTGTCCGCACTTCTATAATCGGTGACAGCTTGGTCTCCTCCTCCAATAAACTCTCTAAGGACCTCGAGCACTTTTCTATCAAGTAGAACATATTCTTCATTTTAGCGGAAGTGAATAACGGAGTTAAATTCTGTCTGATCACTTTCCACTTGTCTCCCTCGGTGAAGAAAAGATTTTGCGTGAGCACTTCC
Source organism: Baronia brevicornis (assembly GCA_031353405.1). Lineage (NCBI taxonomy): Eukaryota > Metazoa > Arthropoda > Insecta > Lepidoptera > Papilionidae > Baronia > Baronia brevicornis. Next base: position 187,731 of record JASFAT010000662.1, on the reverse strand, counting down.
TTGTGCGTGTATTCAGCCAAATCTCTACTGCTGAAGTAATAGAAGTCTTTGGTCAAAACTGTCTTGATCAACTCGGGATCCTTTACGAGGAGAGCTGGCTCCGTACCGTAGAAGGTTCCAACACATGGCGCGTCAGGAAATTTGTAGCAAATATCCTCGGCTACTTTACCAGAATATTTTCTCATTAATATATAATCATGATAGTTACCGAAGAGCGGTAATGGATTCACGTATGACACATTCCTTGTTTTCCAATAGTTGAACTTCCTTTGAGACACATAGTACAACAGAAGCACTACAATAACAAAATATATTAACACCATTTGGAACATCATTCTCGTCGCAGATCGGTGATATCTAAGCTAGCTGTCTTGTTAATTGCGTTTTATATACACGAATAAAAACATCCTCGTTATCTTTTGCGCAATCCGATTCGATTATGTTGATGATATTTTTTTGTTTATGTCTTTATAATTATTAAAAGTAATTATATCGATAATTTTTTGTGTTTCTTTTATCTATATGTATTTTTAGACGAGGAAAAGAAAACTTAATAACTTCAAGTTCTTTGATTGTTAATTGTGTATTTTTTAACGTAAGTTTTTATATATACAATCAAAGAAAAAGTGGATGCAATTGCTTTGAGCCACAATAATATATGTACACAAATTGTATTAACGAAAGAATTTTATGTTAAATAAATTTTAAATTAGTAGTAGACAATAAAAGACGAATAAGTTTCTCTATAATATTTTTTGTATATTTCTTTCATCATGTATGTCAGTAATTCAGCATCATGTATGCCAAAATAAAAGTAAAATGACTTAAAAGCATTGATTACTTTTTAAGAATAGATTAACACACCAATACTTCTATTACTAACGTCTTTAATAATAATAAAAAAACATTAATTATTTTTGCATATACTTAACGGATTGATGTCGAAAAATAAACTCGATTTTTGTACGTTAGTTTGTATGAAACCTCAAAAACTTCTCAACCTATCAAACCTTGGCCTGTGTACATGTTGTTTTCAATCCAAGCGACGTTCAAACTTTAAACTTATACCAACAGTGGGCACCGTGACGATACTAGTGGGGTCGAATTCGAGGGTTGAAGGAGGATCTCCCACTAATTCCACACGATAGTTCTTGAACACGGATACAATTCCTGCCATCATCTGCATCTTTGCGAAGCGCATACCTGGAACACGAATAAAAATCTTTTTGTATTTAAATAATGTTTTAACGTTCGTTTTATAAATCAGTCGACTTCGCCATCGTTAAGAGCAGGGTGTCCAAACCAGATACCTTTCCGCTAATAACGTTTTAAACGGGTTACCGATTGGTTCAGTGGCGCGGCCCTCCGCCCACAGAGTCAATGGTCGCGGGTTCGATTCCCGCGTCGGAATAAATAAATTTATAAATATTTATTCCGAATCTGGGAACCCCCCAATCCGCATTTCCTTCCCTGCCCTTTCCTTTCTTCTCTATCCTTTCCGCCAATCCACGGTCTGCCGTGCCAATAGATGCATGGCTAGGGGCGAGCCTAGTCGAAAGCGTGCTGACCGTCCCGGGATCGGGCTCCTCCGGGTACTATGGTGCCTTGCAGGGCTCTGCAGGGGCTGACCTCCATCCTCCCTTGCGGCTCGTGGGATTCACTAAGACGAATTTTAATATACCTAATTTGTTGAAAAATGACGGTGATGTGATTCGCCACCCTTCACATCCTGATTCTCACGAGGGCGAGAAGCGACCAATGGAGAGCCGTTTCGTTGCGATGAATAGTAGCGGATGGAGCTCTGTGGTCTCTGCTAACCCCTGGGAGGGAAAGGCGTGAATATATAAAATAAGAGAAACGGATTACCAATTTCACTAAACTGATGTGCGCAGCGGGTATGATGAGGAAAATTGCGCGTGTGAAATGTAGTTTATACATTTCAATAAAAAATTTTCAACATTTTCACACTTGCTATCAACTTCAGCAATCTACATGACTTGCAATTTACGATAAACTATCTGCGAGAACTTCAATATCACTATGAGAAGGCATATTTTTCTCTTAATAACAATATTGATAATATATAAAAAAAAATCTCTATAAAAATAATATTATTACTAGGGTTATTTAATCGTTCGTGGCGGGATAAACCAAGCGCATGAAGGATTATGCATCCAAGGAAAGGAACCTTCTCACGATCCTAGCCGTGCACCATATGGCTGCTTTTTGAATTTTGAATTTAACTCACTTACTTAAACCTAAATTGGACAGATGAGCGTCCAAATTTTTACCGATAAATCCATTCACAGAGACCACTATGGGTACAATGACATTGAATCAACGTGCCACATGGCGGAAATCTCATTCGCGAAGTCTATGTATTTTATTTGTTTAAAAAATATTTTACAATAAAAAAATAATTTAAAAAGATGTTCAATCGTCAAAAGTCGAATCAAAACTGAATTATTTTTAAAAATATTTATTCAACGTCCCTTATATTACATATTATTATATAATAAAGTGTAACAGAGTTTGCTTAGTCTAAAAATTTAAATTATGAGGGATCGGCATAAAATCGGGGTAATGGTAGATCCACCGCCCACGGAGTCAATGGTCGCGGGTTCAATTCCCGCATCGGAATAAATATATATGTGGATTTATAAATATTTATTCCGAATCTGGTAACCCCAATCCGTAGTTCCTTTCCTGCCCTTTCCTTTGTTCTCTATCCTTTCCCTTCCTCTCCGCCAATCCACGGTCTGCCGTGCCAATGGATGTATGGCTAGGGGCGAGCCTAGTCGCAAGCGTGCCGACTGTCCCGGGTACTATGGTGCCTTACCTCAGCATGCAGGGCTCTGCTGGGGCTGACCTCCAACCTCCCTTGCGTCTCGTGGGATTCACTAAGACGAATTTAATATACTTAATGTGTTAAAAACGACGGAGATGTGGTTCGCCACCCGTCACGTCCTGATTCTCACGAGGGCGAAAAGCGACTAATGGACAGCCGTTTCGCTGCGATAAATGGTAGCAGATGGAGCTCTGTGTCTCTGCCAACCCCTCCGGGGGATAGGCGTGAATATATATATATATATATATATATATATATATATATATATATATATATATATATATATATATATATATATATATATATATATATTATATATATATATATATATATATATATATATATATATATATATATATATATATTTAAGAATAAAAATTGGTAAAAATGGTTATAAAGTATATGGTGACACGCTTGCTCGTTTGCCTTCCTATCCGATAAGAAAAAATTAAGAACCAATAAACATGCGGATGATATCTTCTGTATTATTACCTACTTCTTTTTTTTAACTGAAAGTAGTTGTTTCCGCGGCACTTTAGTTTATGTAATAGTAATTATTGTAACTAGTGAAACACGAGAGTATGTTAACAACTAATTTATTATGTGGACAGTCAGAACTTTTACCAAGACAAGATCCGCGACAAACAAACAGAAATAGAAAAATAATAATGTGTGTTTTTTAGATTACTATAGGTATAGTAGACTCTACGGAAGACGAAAAATGTAACAAAAACACCACGTAATTTGCTCTCATTAAAAAAAACTATATTTTTAAAATTATGAGAATCTATTATTAACTTAAATTTTATATAATAATAATTTATTATTAACTTAAATTTTATTGTTGACGACGACCGATTGGCTCAGTGGCGTGGCCCTCCGCCCACGGAGTCAATGGTCGCGGGTTCAATTCCCGCATCGGAATAAATATATATGTGGATTTATTAATATTTATTCCGAATCTGGTAACCCCAATCCGTAGTTCCTTTCCTGCCCTTTCCTTTGTTCTCTATCCTTACCCTTCCTCTCCGCCAATCCACGGTCTGCCGTGCCAATGGATGTATGGCTAGGGGCGAGCCTAGTCGCAAGCGTGCCGACTGTCCCGGGTACTATGGTGCCTTACCTCAGCATGCAGGGCTCTGCTGGGGCTGACCTCCAACCTCCCTTGCGTCTCGTGGGATTCACTAAGACGAATTTAATATACTTAATGTGTTAAAAACGACGGAGACGTGGTTCGCCACCCGTCACGTCCTGATTCTCACGAGGGCGAAAAGCGACTAATGGACAGCCGTTTCGCTGCGATAAATGGTAGCAGATGGAGCTCTGTGTCTCTGCCAACCCCTCCGGGGGATAGGCGTGAATATATATATATATATATATATATATATATATATATATATATATATATATATATATATATATATATATATATATATATATATATATTATTTATTTATTTAGAATAAAAATTGGTAAAAATGGCTATAAAGTATACGGTGACACGCTTTCTCGTTTACCTTCCTATGACAAAAAAAATACTCGTGATTATTTTGAAAGAAGCAAATAAAACTTGACAAAGAACATCTCACGATAGGAATGTATTTTTTTCACATCCCACATATGTCTCACTGCTGAGCACGGGCCTCCCCATTTCCCAGACATAAACCCCCATCACGCTTGTCCAGTGCGGATTGATATGGTTATCAGACTCGGACTAAATATCTGTAGACTATTCATATATTTTTTTCGATGCGGGGATAATACCCGCGTCTATTGCCTCCGTGGGCAGGGCCTCGCCACTGAGCCGAGTGATCTCAATGGCATTTATATAACTTTATTTTTCGAATGGCAATTATATAACTTTATTTTTAGAATGGCAATTATATAACTTTATTTTTAGAAACGATTCACATTTTTGTGGTTAAAGTATATTATTCATTTAATATTATTTTTAGCTTGAACTGTCCCACTGCAGGGTAATAATTCTTCTTTCCACTTAATTCCTTCTTTCCACTAATTTGTTTTTTTTTTGCTGTCTGTTTCCAATCTCTACGATAGGAGTTCAGTTCAACCTGCCAGCTGTTACAAAGTTTGCCGCGGGGTCCTTTGGTATTGGAGACCCGGTCTGTGGTAAACTTTGCCCACATTTCGTTAGATATGCGGCATACGTGGCCTACCCAGTTTAGTGATGAATATTGAAAAAAAAAACACAGGTTTTGTTTCGATGTAATATTTCGCAATAAGGTATCGATGTTATATCGATGCATCAACAAAAATAACGATATTTTCAGTACGTCGATTTTTTAAAGTGTAGGAATGAGAGGTAAATAAAAAAAATGGATTAACAAACAAAAATGCACTCTATAAAAACAAATGTCACCAATATGGACAACAGAAGTAACATAATTAAAAATATATTTCACTAATATGTAATTTTGACTAATTTCTTCTTGTTTAATATGATATAAAATGAATAATAAAATAAAATAGTTAAAATATAGTATATTAGTTTTGCCTACTATATATATTTTTTATAACGTACGTGTTTAGGTATTATTACTATATTACTCATTACGAAGTATTTCTGTAGGCTTGCCTTTTCGATGCATCGAATAATAAACATCGATGTTTACTCGATTTTTAGTAATTAACAAAATAACGGATTGATTCGCGGCATCGGTACTTTACATGAGTGATTTTAAAACATCGATGAATATGTTGAAGCTTTTTTTTATTATATATTTTATAAAAATATAGGACGTATAATAATTACCTATGCAGATCCTAGGACCTTCACCGAAAGGCATGTAAGTATACGGCTTGATATTTTCCTTCTCTCCAGGTAGAAAACGTTCAGGACGGAAAGACTCCGGTTGGGGGAAGTGGTCTGGATTGTGGTGAAGGTAGTATAGAGGGATGTGAATGCGCATTTTCTTATCCAGCTGTACCCCTGTTGACAGGGTGTAATCTTCAACCAACTCCCTGGTGAGGATGCCTAAAACTGGATACAGGCGAAGCGCCTCCATCGTGCATGCATCCGCGTATGGCAGCTGGTTCACACATTCATAGTTAAGTTGGCCGTCATTCTTACGCAGATATTCATCGACCTCTGCGATAACTCGCTCCTGAGCTTCCTTATTCTTCGCCAGTTCGTACAAAGTGTAGCTCAAAGTAGTGGACGACGTCTCAAAACCAGCTGCGAAGAACACAGTACACTGCGCTATCAATAAAGCATCATCGACCTCCAACTCAATTTTCTCTCCAACGCCGGTTTTCAAACTATTTAAACTGTCCCCAGTAATAAATCGATTATTTTTCAACGTCAGCACCAAATCAACGAAATCATGTTTCGTCGGTGGTTTGCCCTGTCTCGATTTGAATACGCCTTTAAGTAAGTTTCCAAAGAACTCTGAAATTTCGGTGGGGAACACTTTAAATCCTAATGAATAGAATATAAAGGGCCACATTGCCCGGCTGACCAATTTGTAACCTCTGTTTAGCGAAATTTCGAAAATTTTATCTGCCTATAATTCTGTACGGATTACGTTCTTTGGTATTTATCAAGGTTTTTGTGTCTACACCGAAGGCGCAAGAACCTATACTGTCCATAGTGTATCTTGCCATCAGTGTCCGCACTTCTATAATCGGTGACAGCTTGGTCTCCTCCTCCAATAAACTCTCTAAGGACCTCGAGCACTTTTCTATCAAGTAAAACATATTTTTCATTTTAGCGGAAGTGAATAATGGAGTTAAATTCTGTCTGACCACCTTCCATTTATCCCCCTGGGTGAAGAAAAGATTCTGTGTGACCACTTCCTTATGCGTGTATTCAGCCACCTCTCTACTGCTGAAGTAATAGAAGTCTTTGGTCAAAACTGTCTTAATCAACTCGGGATCCTTTACAAGGAGGGCTGGCTCCGTACCGTAGAATGTTCCAACGAATGGCGCATCAGGGAATTTGTAGCAAATATCCTCGGCTACTTTACCAGAATATTTCCTCATTAATATATAATCGCGATAGTTACCGAAGAACGGTAATGGTTTGACGTATGGCACATTCCTTGTTTTCCAATAGTTGAACTTCCTTTGAGACACATAGTACAACAGAAGCACTACAATAACAAAATATATTAACAGCATTTGAAACAACATTCTCGTCACAGGTCGGCGATATTTAAGCGAGCCTTTGTATTGAATGCGTTTTATATACACGTTACAAATAGCGTCATTGTGTTTTGTGTTATCCATATTTTGGTAAAATTACAGATATTTTATGTTATTTTTCTTCCACTTTGTTTGTGCATTTTGACAAATCATTAAAAGTGATTGCCTCGTATTGAGACATTGTTCTCAGTACAATCAATTTGCTAACGATTTTTTATTGAATAAAAAGGGTAACGAGCAGGCGTTTCACCTGATGGAAAACAATCAACGCCGCCCATAGACATCCTGCAGTGCCACAGGCAATGCAAAAGCGTTACCTACCTACCTTTAAGAAAGTCTAGGCTAGGTGGTGAAAGTTCCACTGTCGCATCGGTTCAGAAACACCGCTGGAGGTAGTTGGCTTCACAGGATAGTTGTGCATGAAAAGAAGTTTCTAGAAAAACATATCGTACTTGGTCGTCATTCATCCAGATGGTGGGGATTAAAGATTTCCTTGTGGCGGGTTACCCGGTAGTGGAATTCCAATCAGCGTCCAGAATTATCCCGAACAATCCCTCAGAACACTCCTCATGGTAAAATCGATGAAAGTTGATAATGTGATGGTAATTAAAAAATGTCATCAGTAAAATCCAAAGTATCACTAATATCACTAAGTATCACTTGTTTATTGTATGAATTGTGTATGTAATTACATTCGGTAAACTTCGTTTCTCCTACAATTTGTTTCCCGATATTTATCTTCTCCTGGTATGTTAGTATTAAGGTATGCAATACTTTTCAAAATCGCACACAAGAAATAACAGTTTTGTATAACAACACGTCCATTAGACGATAAAACCGTCACGACCGCCATCTATTGAAAGTAATTGGGAGTAAAAGGAAGAAAAATAATTTTTAATTTTTCAAGCTGTTATGTTTTCTATATTTTTTGTTTAGTGGAATTCAGCATCCGAAATTATCCCAAATAATCCCTCCGTGCACTCCCCATAGTATAATATATCGATATAGGTTGATAATGTGACGGTAATAAAAATTACAATATAAAAGTATTCCCGAACATTCTTCGATATTTTGCCACTTGTTTATCATATCAACCGTATATGTTGATAATTGTTTTTCAACTGGTTTTATTCAGTTTGACCCCGTATATCTTTTCGTTTATTGCAATTCTTGCAACGGGTTTTGTAATTACTTGTATTAAACTGATCCTTATGTAACTTTGCACCTTCAAGAAACAAGCCTACACTTTATTTAAAGGCCGGCAAAGTCTCTGCAAAGTGTATGGTAGAGCAGATGTCAATGGTCAGCGTTGCTTTCTGTCAGGTGTCACGCCTGTTCCTATGCCTTCCTATACCATAATATTAAAAAAAATAAAGTCAATCACGCTTTGAATTTGACGGTATTTTTTCCTTAATTTATATCCTGCTAAATCTTATATAATAGAATGTTTTACTCCCATAAAAAACTTAAAATAATTAATTAAATTTTATTAATGTATTAATATTTAAATAGACTACTAATATCAATTGTCATCCACTACAAGTTTAAAAAAATGTATTTAAAGTTGAGTGGATGAATAACAAAGTATTTTATTAACGACTGGAAATTTCATCAAGATATATAAATATATACGTATATAGGGAGAGTGTGAACTTATTGTAGGAAATATAATATATAAATAAATATTGTCTTTAATTTTTCATTATCCCTGCTCACCCTCTTTGTTTATAATTATTAAAGTTGATATTGCACTGTTTTTGTTTGCAAGTGTGAATTTTGCTGGTAAATTATATGTCACATATTTTACATAAATTGATAAGATAATATACCTCCTCCGTACAGCATGCGATTTCTGGATATTGACCGACCTATGTCAAAGATTCAAATTTACTTTATTGCTTTTGTTTATATAAATAAACTTCATATTCTTCTTATAGATCACTGGCTTGCCCATCAAGCATTGCTGTCAAGTTACGTCTTGATAAAATGGAGTCTATGCTACCAAAACCTTCTATGGACTTTTTCAGTCAACTTAAAAAGTCACGATACTCGCATTTATATCATATCACTGTACTTATAATACTTCTTATTCGAACTATATTGTATAATACTCCACCACATTTAAACAATATAACTAACAATAACATAACATTATGGAAATGAAAACATAAAGTCACTAATATAAGTTGGCGGGAAAAGTCCCACAGATTTTTACTTGACCCCGTATTCTTATTATATAATACAATAATACGTCAATTAACTCATACAGAATTCTACGTGGCAAGATCGCTAGTTATCTCAGAATAGGTATTTTAAAACGTACAGATTCAATTATATTCTAACGAGAATACGTAGATAATAATATATAATGATTCAAATTGCACCATTTTCAAACCCGCCAAGTAACTCGAGGTTGTTCTATAAGCATGACAAAGCATATTTGAAACGAACAAAGCAATTGTTCAGTAGATTTAAAAAACACGAAATATTAAACACCCGATTATGGTAAAGTGAATAAATACATGATACATAAAATAATATTTATTTACTTAATACGAAATTCACTTTATTAGTTGAGTCAGGCGTTACTTTGCGAAAATCCATAACTATGTGGATAGTCAAAAGTTTTACTTAGCTAAGATCCGCGACAAACAAAACAATAACAGAAAATTGATAATGTGTGTTTTTTGCGCTGGATGAAGTGGATTTATTTGGAACTTAAACCAAACACTTACCGAAAATCGGCCATCAATTCTCCACCCACCAACCACTATACACAACACCAAACACACATTACCACTTTTCCATCTTGTAAACGACACGTGTTTCGCCCCAACACGAGGCATCTTCTACACGAGGTATAGTAGACTCTACGGAAGACAACCGAAAACTTTTCGGTTGTCTTCCGTAGAGTCACACATTATCAATTTTCTGTTATTGTTTTGTTTGTCGCGGATCTTAGCTAAGTAAAACTTTTGACTATCCACGAAGTTCACAACAAATCACACATATGCTAATACTAATACAAATTTAGAAAACTTCTGGAGTCAATTATGGATTAATAACTTACATTTAAAATATATACACTAATAATCAAAAGCATTTTAAATGTGAGAGTGTGGTACTTCCCCGGGTGAGCCGGTCCATTCATGCTACAGACAAATAATATGCCATTCTTTCATCCTTTAAAAAAAAAAATAAAAGTGGAAAACGAACTGTTGCATCATAACAAAGCTCTCTTAATATTAATGATAATATAAACGTCCACTCCAGGGTGCCTCTGAACAAATATTAGCCGTGAATTTAAACTAGGAGTTTAATCCAGAACAACCTTCGCTCACAATAAATCTCACTTTATTGAACGCCTGGGAGTTGCTTCCATTTGAATAAATACTCACTCTGTTACCGTTTATTTGACACGGCGAAAAACTGTTTAGATGTAAATTTACAGCGACCCCTGGCAACTATTTGTGGAAGACCGGATTTCTCCGCACGACCAGATTTTCTTGACCTTTTATTATGTCTACAGTACTGCAGTATTCATGGGTAGTTTCTGATACCAGGCAACATAATGCCGGAATTATGTACTTCCTCCACTAAAGTGTTTTTAGAATGTGGACAGTCAAAAGATTTACTTAGCTAAGATCCGCGACAAGCAAATAATAACAGAAAATTAATAATGCTTGTTTTCCTGCTGGATGAAGTGGATTTATTTGGAACTCAAACCAAAAACTTACTAAAAAAAATTAAATTAAATGTAAACACTAGTGATAAAAAAATGGATTAAGTAAGATAATAAATTATTAATGATGTGATCTGTATGTGTGCAGCTGTGTGTGTGTCTGTAAGTATTCTGTGGTATAAGTTTTAATTTATCGTTTCGAAAAGCAGCCTCTCCGTGTACTTCTCTTTCAAATTCAGCAGCCAGTTAACAATTTTCCTTCTACACTTGTATTGTGTACATTTTAATATGTTAAGTGCTTGATTGAATGAAATAAATTACTCTTTAAGACTGTAATTTATTTTGTGCGTAATAAATAAATTGGTCGACGTTATCTTACGTCACCATAACTAACTTGACGACCGATTGGCTCAGTGGGCCCTCCGCCCACGGAGTCAATGGTCGCGGGTTCGATCCCCGACCGCATCGGAATAAATATATGTATGGATTTATAAATATTTATTCCGAGTCTGGTAACCCCCCCAATCCGCACTTCTGTTCCTGCCCTTTCCTTTCTTCTCTATCCTTTTCCTTCCTCGCCGCCAATCCACGGTCTGCCGTGCCAAAGGATGCGTGGCTAAGGGCGAGCTTAGTCGCAAGCGTGCCGACCGTCCCTTGATCGGGCTCCCCCGGCTACTATGGTGCCTTACCTCAGCATGCGGGGCTCTGCTGGGGCTGACCTCCATCCTCCCTTGTAGCTCGTGGTATTCACTAAGACGAATTTAATATACCTAATTTGATGAAAATGACGGCGTAGTGGTTCGCCACCTGTCACGTCCTGATTCTCACGAGGGCGAGAAGCGACCAATAGAGAGCCGTTTCGCCGCGATGAATGGTAGCGGATGGAGCTCTGTGGTCTCTGCCAACCCCTGCGGGGGATAGGCGTGAATATATAAAAAAATCTAACTTCAAAGTTATTCGCAAGGCTGCCGTAATTCATTTCATATCGTTCACCTGTTATTGTGTCGGGTCACACGGGTCGTCGGTCGATTCTTCCCATTCACTGGTTACGACCATCGACTGCTGTCCAGTTATTTAACCAGATGCTTATTCTCATCTTCAATTTCAAATACTTTTTTTTAACAACATGAAACATTTCATTTCTTTCGTAGAAATAGAAAAAAATGTTTTTTGAAGTGAAAACTTCTATAGCCGCGTTACACGAATCTGGGTAGGGAAATATTCCATGGGTTCGCGTCGGCAACATGCTAATCCTTGAGGTATATCTATCTATAGCTATGAGTATAGCTACAGACATACTTTAAACACAGTTAATCCGCGCGCAGCTGAATACGTACACGCATCACGCCAACACATTGTATATACCCAATTGTGTGTGCGTGTTGGACGTTTCATGGATGGATAAAGTTTTGTGAGTCGTTTAGAAGATTCGTTGTCGAATTCGTCATTCAAAAATGACGGCTACGTGCTTCGTCACCCGTCACGTCCTGATTCCCACGAGGGCGAAAAGCGACTAACGGAGTGCCGTTTCACTACGATGAATGTGAGAGGAAGGATGGACGGAAAGATGGATGAGTGTGAAGGAAGCCAGGATGATGTGCCGGGATCATAACGGTTGGAGATCTGTGGTCCCTGCCTACACCTACGGGAAACTGGTGTGACGATATGTATGTAAGAGAAGATGTATGTAGTTGCTTTGAGCCACAATAAATAAAATACACAAGTTATATTAACGAAAGTATTATAAGTAAAATAAATTTCCGTTCAAAAGACATATAAGTGTCAGGTCCTCTATAATATATGTGTTTTTTTCAATAAAAAATTCACCATCATGTATGCTAAAATAAAAGCAAAATGACTTAAAAACATTTATTACTATTTAAGAATAGATTAACACATCAATACTTCTACTACAAACATTTTTAATATTAAAAAACGCGACACAAGTACCTTTATTTATCTTCTTAACGCTTAACGGATCGATGTCGAAAAATAAACTTGATTTTTGTACGTCTGTTTGTATGAAACCTTGAAAACTTCTCAGCCTCTCAAACCTTGGCCTGTGTACATTTTGTTTTCAATCGAAGCGGCGTACAAACTTTAAACTTATACCAACAGTGGGCACCGTGACGATACTAGTGGGGTCGAATTCGAGAGTTGAAGGAGCATCACCCACCAATTCCACACGATAGTTCTTAAACATGGATACAATACCTGCCATCATCTGCATCTTTGCGAAGCGCATACCTGGAACACGAATAAAAACCTTTTTGTATTTAAATAATATTTTAACGTTTCATTTTACAAATAAGCCGATCTCGCCATCGTTTAGATGATGGTTGCCCAAACCAACCTTTCAGTTATAAAAGGAATAATAATAAAAATATATCAACCCCATGTTATTAGTTCGTTGTTTACAATCTTATCCACATCAATGTTTACATTAGTTTTAACGGAACACAGTCCGTGTGACTTATCTGATACTCAATATTTATGTTTAAATTTTATATATATATATATATATATATATATATATATATATATATATATATATATATATATATATATATATATATATATATATATATATATATATATATATATATATATATACATATATTCTATGGGCGGCGTTGATTGCTTTCCATCAGACGACACGCTTGCACGTTTGCCCTCCTATCCCATAAAAAAAAATCAAAATAAATAGCTTAAAAAATTGACAGCGAACGTGTCTATTTATAAGTTATTTCCTTTTTCTTTTTATTACATGGCAATTAATTTTAACTATTAAGCCAGTGTCAGGTAAAATACGATAATATCAAATATCTTGAAATATAACTTAGTCAGCTTATCACGTTACGTCTTGATAAAATGGTGGCTATTCTACCAAAATCTTCTATGAACATTTTCAGTCAACTTAAAATGTCACGATACACGCATTTATTTCATATCACTTCACTTATACGCTTTAATCGAACGAAATTGTATATATAATACGACACCACAAATAAACAACATAAATAATAATAATAAAAGATTATGAAAATGAAATAAAAACACAACGTCACTGATGTAAGTTGGCGGGAAAAGTCCTATGTTATTATTTTTAGACTGACTGACCCACTGCAGGGCAATGGCCTCCCTTCCTTCTTTCCACTGGTCTCTGTTTTGTATCTGTTTCCAATTCCTGCAACAGGCGTTCAGTTCATCTTGCCATCTCTTCCAAAGCTTGCTGTGGGATCGCTTGTTGTTGAGAACCTAGTCTGTGGTGGTCTTTGTCCACAGTTCGTTGAATATGCGGCATACATTTCCTGTCCAGTTTAGTAATGGATAATGAAAAAAAAAACATTGATGTAAGAATATTTCGCATTGATGCATCGATGTTAAATCGATGCTTCAACAAATACAACAATGTTATTATTGATTAGAACATCGATATTTTTAATTTTCGGAATGAAATGTGAATAAAATAAGGCACTTAAAAAACAAAGATGCACTCCGTAAAAGCAAATATCACTGATATGGTTAATAGAAATGATGTAATCTTAAAAATATTTTTCACTAAAATATAATTTTGACTAATTTATTCTTGTTAATATTATATAAAATGGATATTATTTAAAAATCAGTAAAAATGTTAGTATTGCCTCGTATATATTTCTCTTATAACATACGTATGAAGGTTTTATGATTACTATATTGCAATGCATCAAATAAAAACATCGATGTTTAATCGATTTTGAGCAATTAACAAAACATCGCATTAATTCAATGTAACGATACTTTACATCGAATGTTTTTAAAACATGAATATCGTTTGCTCCTAACCCAGTTCCACTTGGATTTTTTTTAAATTATATATATTTTATAAAAATATAGTATCTATAATAATTACCTATGCAAATCCTAGGACCTTCACCGAAAGGCATGTAAGTATACGGCTTGATATTTTCCTTCTCTCCGGGTAGGAAACGTTCAGGTCGAAAAGTGTTCGGTTCGGGGAAGTAGTCTGGGTTGCGATGAAGGTAGTATACGGGGATGTGAATGCGCATTTTCTTATCCAGGTGTACCCCTGTTGGTAGAGTGTAGTCCTCAACCAACTCCCTAGTGACGATGCCTAAAACTGGATACAGGCGAAGCGCCTCCATCGTACACGCCTCCGCGTATGGCAGCTGGTTCACACATTCATAGTTAAGTTGGCCGTCATTCTTACGCAGATATTCATCGACCTCGGCGATAACTCGCTCCTGAGCTTCCTTATTCTTCGCCAGTTCGTACAGAGTGTAGCTCAAAGTAGTGGACGACGTCTCATATCCAGCTGCGAAGAACCCAATACACTGCGCTATCAATAAATTATCATCGACCTCCAAATTAATTTTTTCTCCAACGCCGGTTTTCAAACTATTTAAACTGTCCCCAGTAATAAATCGATTCTTTTTAAATGTCAACACCAAATCAACGAAATCGTGTTTCGTCGGCGGTTTGCCCTCTCTCGATTTGAACACGCCTTTAAGTAAGTTTTTAAAGAAATCTGAAACTTCGGTTGGGAACACTTTAAATCCTAATGAATAGAATATAAAGGGCCACATTGCCCGGCTGACCCATTTGTAACCTCTCTTTACCGAATTTTCGAATATTTTATCCCCTATAATTCTGTACGGATTACGTTCTTTAGTATTTATCAAAGTTTTTGTGTCTACACCGAAGACGCAAGAACCTATACTGTCCATAGTGTATCTTGCCAACAGTGTCCGCACTTCTATAATCGGTGACAGCTTGGTCTCCTCCTCCAATAAACTCTCTAAGGACCTCGAGCACTTTTCTATCAAGTAGAACATATTCTTCATTTTAGCCGAAGTGAATATCGGAGTTAAATTCTGTCTGATCACTTTCCACTTGTCCCCGTGGTTGAAGAAAATATTCTGTGTGAACACTTCTTTGTGGGTATACACAGCCACCTCTCTACTGCTGAAGTAATAGAAGTCTTTAGTCAAAACTGTCTTGATCAACTCGGGGTCCTTTACGAGGAGAGCTGGCTCCGTACCGTAGAAGGTTCCAACAAATGGCGCGTCAGGGAATTTGTAGCAAATATCCTCGGCTACTTTACCAGAATATTTTCTCATTAATATATAATCGCGATAGTTACCGAAGAACGGTAATGGTTTCACGTATGGCACATTCCTTGTTTTCCAATAGTTGAACTTCCTTTGAGACACATAGTACAACAGAAGCACTACAATAACAAAATATATTAACGCCATTTGGAACAACATTCTCGTCTCAGGTCGGCGATATTTTAAGCGAGCCGTTGTGTTGGTTGCGTTTTATATACACGTTATAAATATCCTCATTGTGTTTTGTGTTATCCATATTTTGGTAAAATTACAGACGTTTATGGTGTGTTTTTATCAAATCATTAAAAGTAATTGTTTCATATGACGACATTATTCTCATCACAGTCAATTAAAAAAAAAACATTTTTTTTTTGTGAGATACGAAGGCAGCCACCTAATGGACAGCAATCAACGTCGCCCACAGACATCCGCAGTGCCACAGACAATGCAGAAACGTTGCCAGCCTTTAAGAAAAGTGTAGGCTTGTTTTTTGTATTTAGTATTAGCTTGTAATTTTAATTTTAATTAATTATACAATTATATATTATGCAATTTATTTACAGATTCTTATATGGCCCACTTTTTTAGTTCATTGTATTAATAAAACCGTTTTGCTTGTAAAAAAAATTATCCATTTTTATTTTAAACGTTTTAGTTTATTCTTTCCCTGTTTTATCTTAATAGTGTTTTTACGTATTTTTACTTGAACATACATCTCATTACTCCTTTTCTTTTCTTTGTTGGCAACAAAAACAACCAATTACAACTATTATGCCAGTGTCAAGTAAAATACGTTACGTCTTGATAAAATGGCGGCCGTTTTATCAAAACCTTCTATGGACTTTTTCAGTCAACTTAAAAAGATACAATACAAGCATTTATTTCATATCACTTCACGCCTCAATCGAATTATATTGTATAATTCACCACCACAATTAAACAATATAACTGATAATATTAATATAAGATTATGAAAATGAAATAAAAAAACGTCAGTGATGTGAGTTGACAGGAAAAGACCATCTCAACACTCAATGAATTGGAAAAAATCATATAGATACTTGTGCATTGTAAAAATATTTCTTTTGAAATGATTTACGATCATAATAATTTGTTGATAAATGTATTATTATACATAATTGTTGTAGATTTCGACAACGCTTGCGTGACTCCTGCGGTGTCGCGGAACGGGCCATGAACGGCGTTGATTGTTTTCATTAGGCGGCAATCTTGCTCGTTTGCCTTCCTATCCCATAAAAAAAATGATTTTAGTTGTGATTTAGAGTTGTGTAGGTGTGTAACACTACTGAGCTGTGCCTGCCACTGAGCCAATCGGTCGTCAATTTCGATTCAAAAAACTCGGTCGGTAGTTATTATAAATTTGATTAAAGAATTAATATTTGAAAAAATAACTGTATTAACATCAAGTGAAATCCACTACAAGTTGAAAAAAATATATACGAAATTGAGTGGAGGAATAAAAAGAAGAATACTTTATTTTTTCTTTATTTGCATAATGTGAGGTATAACAGGATGAAAAAAGATGTTTAAATGCTCCATCACATAGCCACTTATGGCGTACAAATTTCATTAATCGTCGCTTATGGTTATAAAGCATTAAATTATTAATAAACTGTAACATTGTCATTAAAATTATATTAATGGAGTCAGGCGTTACTTTGCGGAAATCCATCACTATATAGACAGTCAAAAGTTTTACTTAGCTAAGATCCGCGACAAGCAAAACAATAACAGAAAATTAATAATGTGTGTTTTTCCGTTGGGTTAAGTGGATTTATTTGGAACTTAAACCAAAAACTTACCGAAAATCGGCCATCAATTCTCCACCCACCAATCACCATACACAACACCAAAAACACATTATCACTTTTCCATCTTGTAAACGACACGTGTTTCGCCCCAACACGATGCATCTTCAGGTATAGTAGACTCTACGGAAGACAACCGAAAAGTGAAACCGAATTAAAATTATAATTGATTTATTTATTACATACATTCGATCAATCTATTAAAGCAAAGAAGTCTTTAATATTATAAATATTGCCATCTATTAGCCATTCATATAGTCTTATAAATATAAGGAGAGTGTGAACTTTTAGTAGGAATTAAAAAATAGAGAGTGAATTGTTTTTTCTAAACGATAAATTAAAACTTTACCACAGAATCCTTATAGACATATATACACACAAACACACGCACATCTGCACACATACAGATCACATCTTCAATAATTTATTATCTCAATTCATTTTTTATTACCACTAGTGTTTAATCTTTTATTTTCTCTACTGTTTGATTGTTATGTTATAACATTTACGACATAGGGAATCCTAGTGTGGGATCTAGTATCCTGTAACATATGTAAACATTTTGAAAATAAAGATTTTATTTTATTATTATTGTATATTAATAAATGTTGCGTCTTTAATATTTCATTATATCTGCTCACCCTATTTGTCTTGTTTACAATTATTAAAATTGATCAAGTTGATAGTGTACCGTTTTTGTTTGCATATATGCAGATTTAGCCAATAAGTACATGTCATGAATACTTACATGAGTTGATAAGATAATTCACATACGTACCTAATTAAAATATTGACATGTCAAGGATTTTTGTACCAGGATATAACTGTCCGTGTTTATGCAAAATCGAATAGCACGACAAATTTTGGTTTTTTACTTTTTTTGTATAATACTAAATCTCAAGTCTCGTACAAAAAAGAACTAACTAACTAACTTTGTTGGCGCAGCGACCCAAAATGGATCTTGGTCTTCGCACAGATCCTGCGCCACCTCCTGCCAGTTGCAGACTTGAAGGTTGCGCAAATTATTTTCGATCATGTCTCTCCAGCGGCTATCCATTGTCGCTTCTCACCCTCGTGAGAATCTGCACGTGACGGGTGGCGAACCACGTCACCGTCATTTTTCAACAAATTAGGTATATTAAATTCGTCTTAGTGAATCCCACGAGCTGCAAGGGAGGATGGAGGTCAGCCACAGCAGAGCCCTGCATGCTAAGGTAAGGCACCATAGTACCCGGGGGAGCCCGATCCCGGGACGTTCGGCACGCTTGCGACTAAGCTCGCCCCATAGCCACGCATCCATTGGCATGGCAGACCGTGGATTGGCGGAGAGGAAGGGAAAGGATACCACTCCGCCACCGAGCCAATCGGTCGCCTTTTTTGTAGTTTCTTTTTAAGAAGAATTTCACGCATCAATCCGCAAGCGAGAACAGGTCACTAGTTGCTTATACAGTTATTGGTTCGTTAAAAAATAAACATGAAGAGAAATCATTTGTATGGAAACACAAACCCAATAGTTCACTGGAGTGGGAATAATCGCAAACGAATTCTCTGTTTGAAGAATCCAGAACAAATATTTATAATCAGATTCAGTCCAGTGGACCCGGATAAAAGGTAAATTTGTTACATTATTAAAGTAACAATATGATAGTAGTGTTATTCAGGTTTCAGTATACAGATAAATTACGCAATAAGTTAATTTACAATTAAACAAATTTTATTTATGGCGACATAAAATATAAACAGAAAAGATTAGTTTAAAAACCCGTAGGAGTTTACGCATTGTCCGTACAGCTTCCTTAAAAATCCTACAATAATATATATATATATATATATATATATATATATATATATATATATATATATATATATATATATATATATATATATATATATATATATATATATATATATATATATATATATATATATATATATATATATATATATATATATATATATACATACATACATACATCTGATATCAATTGTCTATTATACATATCTACTTGCAACTCGCAACCTATTAAGTTGCATAATAAATTTACATTATTAAAGATCATAAGTTTAACCCCGTTAAAATTTATGTATATTACTGCTATACATTAATATCATTGTAGAATGTTTAACACGTGATTCAGAAGGTCGACCTCATTCTGTATTTAAAGCGAATCACTAGTGGCAGAGCCACGCTGCAGACGAATACTTTGTCAGGAATGGCATATTAAACCGGCGTCTGAGTGGTAGCTTAACTAATCGCGCTTCGTACGGTGATCGGCTGAGTTCCGGAGGCCCAACACCCTCTCCCCACTGCCCCTCCCCCTCTCATTCCCACTCTCATAATGACACTTTCCTTAAAGTGCGCGTTTATTACTTTGCGTTGATTACTTTCCATCAGGTGACACGCCTGCTCGTTTGCCTTCCTATCCGATGAAAAAATATTAAAAATGATCCGATAATGTAAGTGAAAAACAGTAAAAGTAAGATATGTACGCGTATAGCTAACTATCCTTGAGGTAATGTCTATGAAAAATGAGAGACAAGAATCTACGAAAACTCCTATCAAACTTACTTTCCACTTTGGGGCTTCTTGAAACCCAATCTGTGTACTTATCGCTCTCGCTTACTAGAATGTTTTAAAAACTTTTTCAGATTTATTCATTAAATTTATCTGAAATAAGCTCTAAAGCTATGAATGTGGTGTTCATTTTTAAATACAGTCTATTTCACATACAACTTTTAGAATTTGAATGTTACAACACTTCTGATTTATATCATATCTCCTTTAGTATATACATATATAAATAAATAACAATGTAATGGATTCACGAAAGAGGAGACATTTTATTATTGAGAGGGCTTTTATCTTTTCTATTTATACATAAAGTGACCATACGTTCCGTTTTGGATGGGACTGTCCACTTTTCCGCCAGCTGTCCCGTTGTCCCCAAACGAAATTCCGGGCACCTTACTAGTCCCGTTTTCCAAAACCGCTCAAAACTTTAGAATTAGCACGTCAGGCACGTGCAATATAATTGAAAAAATATATTTTTTTTTGGGATTGGAAGGCAAACGAGCAGGCGTATCACGTGATGAAAAGCAATCAACCCCGCCATAGACATCTGCAGCACTACAAATAGTGCGGAAGCATTGCCGACTTTAAAGGAAAGTGTCATTATGGGAGTGGGAGTGGGAAGGGGAGGGAGAGGGTGTTGGGCCTCCGGAACTCAGCTGCTCACTGTACAAAGCGCGGTATCTAAGCTAACACTCAGAAGCCGATTTTCTGCAGGAGTGTGGTACTTCCCCGGGCGAGCCGGCCCATTCAATGCCACAGATAAATATTATGCCATACTTGACAAATTATTCGTCTGCAGCGTTAATAATAATTACTGTCACATAAACTTTGCTTTAATACAGCTGGTGATTTATTTTTATTTTTCATAATTTGTCCGGTGCTTCGTCCGGTGATCGGTTGAGTTTCGGAGGCCCAACCCCCTCCCCCCTCCCATGACACTTTCCTTAAAGGCCGGCAACACTTCTACACTGTCTATGGTACTGCGGATGATGGGCGGCATTGGTTGCTTTCCATCAGGTGACAGACCTGCTCGTTTGCCTTCCATCCTATAAAAAAAGCATCTACAACAATATACCTCATGAATTAAAACAATTGAACACAAGATAATTTAAAAAAAGACTATATGAATGGCTAATAGATGGCAATATTTATAATACTAAGGACTTTTTTGCTTTAAAAGATCGATCGAATGTATGTAATAGATAAATCAATTATAATTTTAATGACGATGTTTATTAATAATTTAATGCTTTGTAACCGTAAGCGACTTGTGTATTTAGACCTCTATGTATGTTTATGATGTTAATAAAATTTGTACCCCATAAGTGGCTATGTGATGGAGCTTTTAAACGTCTTTTTTATCTTGTTATACCTCACATGATGCAAATAAAGAATGGATATTATTATAACGTATATGACTGCCACATTCCCATGACCTAAAACGCGATAACGTAGTATGTATTAAAGCTTATCAAATTTCTTTGTCTTCTGAGCAGTAAACAATGTTTATACATTTGTTTAATAATTAATATAAACATGTGAACATCAGAAACCTTTGTTATTGTGTCAGCGTAGTACTATAAGTAGAAATAAACATGTGAATATACAGATAAATATAACCGTTCACAGATAAACTTGATGTCTTGCATAGGATCGTCTGTGACTTTCCACACGAGCTGGACGCAGGAACGTGTCTGTCCATTGTACACTGCACGAGACGCATCCCGGGATCTCCTCCCGTCGTCACTACTTCAGCAAGTGGCACAGAATACTGTGACTAGATTCCAAGAGTTTACCGGACGTGGTGATCAACATTTAGACGTAATATGATGGTTAATGGAGTCACTTTGATAAATCCTTATTACCTTAACCCCACGCAAGTCTGGGACCTCTAAAAAAGCGAATACGGTCTGTCAAACCACCTCCACAAAACCTCAGGGAGCTTAAACGTGTGATCTCGGCTGAGTGCGAACACATTCCACAGGACACCAATATAAGTCTGATGGAAAGCATGCCAAGACGATTACATGCCATAATTGCAGCAAGGGGAGGTCATACTCGTTATCAATGTTAATTTCTTTAATGTCTTTTATTATTAAAATACCATAAAAATACTCGTCACTTTAATTTCACTATAACCCATTAAAATGTTCACTTTTGAGAGAAAATGTTTAAAGCGTATCTTTGGTCCTGTGTAGGAAAATGAGCCATGGCGTACACTTTACAACCACGAGCTATATGAGCTGTACAATGAGCCGAACGTCATCAAAACTATTAAGATTGGCTAGCAAACGCCTACTCGACGGCAAACCAGATAGTCGTAGAAGCCGCGGAAGGCCTAAGCTCAGATGGCTAGATGGAGTTGAGGACAACTTAAAGGCAGTCGGTGTGAGAGGCTGGAGAGAAAAAGCTAAACGAAGATCCAACTGGAAAAGTTTACGGAACCAGACTAAGGCCCACCCGCGGCTGCAATGTCATGATGATGATGATTAAAATGTTTATTTTCACACAAATTTCTTATTTACACCACCGATTCTAGGATATAAGTGTTAAAAATATTTATTAAAAAGAAAAAGAAATTTTTAGTCATCTAAGCTAATGACACACTAAAAATATTAACATTATCTATAGAAAACTTTTCGGTTGTCTTCCGAAGAGTCTACTATACCTGAAGATGCCTCGTGTTGGGGAGAAACACGTGTCGTTTACAAGGTGGAAAAGTGGTAGTGTGGTTTGGTGTTGTGTATAGTGGTTGGTGGGTGGAAAGTTGATGGCCGATTTTCGGTAAGTTTTTGGTTTAAGGTCCAAATAAATCCACTTTATCCAGCAGGAAAACACACATTATTAATTTTCTGTTATTGTTTTGCTTGTCGCGGATCTTAGCTAAGTAAAACTTATGACTGTCCATATAGTGATGGATTCCCGCACAGTAACGCCTGACTTCATTAATAATCTACAAAAAAGCCAATGACTAGTAGTACGGTGCATGTTTTTTTAGGAGTTTATATGACGTAAATAAGAGTCGAAATAGCATATTACACGTTCCTTCTGCGTGGACCTCGCATATATACTGCATATGTAATAAGAATTGAATATAATAATTGCTAATTGTAATTCCTTTGAAGGTTCCTTAAATAAAAATAAACAAACAGCTTGTAAAAATATTAATCATAGAAAACTAAGTACTTCAACCAGTTTTAAATAAATAGTCAATTCATTGTTTTGATAATAACATCCTCATGAACCTCACAGGTGATATTTAAATAAATTACTCGTCAATTACTCTACACGTACGTGTGTTTGACAAATTGTTTGTACCTACTGCGAAAAAATTGTTTTACCTCTCTTATTTACTGACGACCGTCAGCTAAGTGGTTAAAATGATTAATTTCTTATACGAGGGTTTTAATTTCGCATGGTGGTCGAAACTAAAACTAGCTTTAAACAAATTACTCGTCAATTACACGTGTGTTTACCAAATTGTTTGTACCTACTGAGAGAAAATTGTTTTACCTTTCTTATTTATTTACGACCGTCAGCTAAGTGGTTAAAATGATTAATTTCTTATAGGTACAAGGGTTTTAGTTTCAAATCTGGTCGAAACTAAAATTAGCTTTTAACAAATTACGCCTCAATTACACGTGTGTTTGACAAATTGTTTGTACCTACTGAGAGAAAATTGTTTTACCTCTCTTATTTATTGACGACCGTCAGCTAAGTGGTTAAAATGATTAATTTCTTATAGGTACAAGGGTTTTAGTTTCAATTCTGGTCGAAACTAAAACTAGCTTTTAACAAATTACGCATCAATTACACGTGTGTTTAACAAATTGTTTGTACCTACTGAGAGAAAATTGTTTTACCTCTCTTATTTATTTACGACCGTCAGCTAAGTGGTTAAAATGATTATTTTTTTTATACAAGGGTTTTAGTTTCAAATGCTGGTCGAAACTAAAACTAGCTTTAAACAAATTATTCGTCAATTACACGTGTGTTTGACAAATTGTTTGTACCTACTGAGAGAAAATTGTTTTACCTCTCATATTTTTTGACGACCGTCAGCTAAGTGGTTAAAATGATTAATTTCTTATACAAGGGTTTTAGTTTCAAATACTGGTCGAAGCTAAAACTAGCTTTAAACCAATTACTCGTAAATTACACGTATGTTTGATAAATTTTAAAAATGTAACATATCTATAAATATAAAATAATTTTTAAATTTGGTAATAATATTACAATATAAGAAATAAACCCTAGAATTATCGTAGTTCTGAACTGCGCACATCTTTCTTTGTTTATTGCGTGTTAATTTCGAATTAGCATATTTTACGTACACAAGCAAAAGGTGTATAAAATATCGCAGTATTATTGTATGACTTCATAAAATTTGTACACAACTTTATGATTCATTGTGATATTACATCATGATACAGAACCTGCTTGCACAAGATATTTTTTCATATACGTACCAACGCAAAAATACGAAAACATAGTACACCCGCAAAATGAAAACGAAACACCGAAACCAAAAAAAAAACCTTTAAAATTCTCAAAAACTTGTATCTGATCATTAAAAAACAGTCAGTTTGAACGCTGTAGGTACAAGATGTTCTATATTAGTAGTAGAGCTGTGAGACTCAGACCATTCGACGCAGTATTTTTTCCTCATCCTAATGTGCAATGAAAATTTTTTGACAACTGTTTCATTTACAGCCTTTTAGCTTTTTGCGTCGATACATATGTACATATATAATAGGTGGAAAGGAGTACGTGTAAATGATGAAACGCCACGTGCGTTGTACTTATTAAAGATTATCATACAAGGCTAAACACTAAAGTAAATCAAAACAACAATATTAAAGTTCAACTGTAGTCATCGCAATGAAAACATTAAAGTCAATCAAAACATGTGTATAAGAACGTATCAGTTAACAATTGTGCATCGGGATAAAGAGCGTGTGACAGATTGTAAAATTATTGATTATGAATATACAGTTAAACGCTCGAGGGCTTCATAATAAATATATTATTATATAAAGTTCATGAATATATAGTTAAACGCTCAAGTCCTTCATACTAAACTTATTATTATATAAAGTTTATGAATATACAGTTAAACGCTCGAGTGCTTCATACTAAACTTATTATTATATAAAGTTCATGAATATACAGTTGTAAGAGGTAGTATCTTAACTGTGAAGTGATGCAACAGGAGTCTGGTTTAATACTCCTTTTTTCATTACAAGTGGACCTATTATATATACAACTGATGAATGGCGGGAGAAGAGCGCGGGGTGCGGGAGACGCGGTCGTGCTTGCACGTGTGCAGCAACAAAGCGCGTTCCACGAATGCGGAGAATCAAAGTGCATTCCACGAATGCGGCGTAACAAAGCGCATTCCGCAAGTGCGTAGTAACAAAGCTTGTTCCGCGAATTTGCTCTCGAAGTATATATTCTGTAGCAAGTAGCTACACAGTTAAACGAGTGCTTCATTCTGAACTCATAAAATTCCTTTTTTTTACTAAAGTTTTTATTATTTTGGATTATTGGCAATCGCAGTTGACAAAGATCAAAGTTGGGCCAAAATTTTCAAGGTCAAAAGCGCGAGAGTAGATGAATAAAAATATTAATAGCACTTTCGACTTTAAGAGAATTGAAAAATTTCAAAAAACAACCGAGACTATTCGACGCAGTTTTTTTTTATGCAAATTGTGTATAAAACAAAAATGCGTCATTTGTTATATAGTATGTCTCAGCACCGACTGCTTATTCATAACTATCATAAATAAAATAAATAAATAATACAAAGAATAAATAAAAAAAACGTTTAATGGTATTCATCATCATCAACAGACTGCGGCAGTCCACTGCTGGACATAGGCCTCCCCTAGAAATGCCACCTTGCCCGATTTTCGGCTTCACGAATCCAGTTTCCACCAGTCACCCTGCGCAGATCGTCGCATCATCTAGCCGGGGTGCGTCCCACACGACGTTTGCCAAGACGCGGTCTCCACTCCAGTTCGTGTATTGTATTAACATACAAAAATAAAAAATGGGATGCATGAGTAACTGAATGAGATATATGATTATTATACAGATTCTTCTGCGCCTCACCTTTTTATATTAGCGTGTTCATAAAACTGTTTGGATTAAATGTTTTTTTACCTATTTTTATGGTGGAAAACTAACAATAGAAAAGTTTTAGTTTATTTTTTTTTCCCAAGTAATACAATGTAAGTGACTCGTCAAAATCAATCAAATGAGCCAAAAACAAACGCCTTCAACGTCAATGGCAGTGGGCTCGATTCTCTCATCTATGGTCGTCAGGTATTCTTGGACTGGATGTCCCAATCCGCCTTACATAGGCGCGGTATGTTAAGAATTCCTCAAGAAATGAAGAGGTCCCGTTCCAAGTATATTTCGGTGTGTTAGAATTAATATCATTATTCAGTTATTTTATGCAATAGACCAAATTTAATTTTATATGTCGTGTGGCGCACTCTGTTGGCAGATGATGTAAAAATAATGTCGGATTATATAAAATACTTATATATAATAATTGTTATTAGTGTAAAATAAATTATCTAGAATTATGTAAAATTCAAATAAATATGTATTTTTAATATTAAGTTATATTTTATGAATTGTTTTTGCATACATTCCATTTGTTTATTAAAAAAGATTTTGTTGACATGTTGGGGCAAATCTATTTTAATTTATTATTGTGTTTATTCGCCTTCTCTATTTTGTGTATAAAAGCGAAAATTCAGTCGTGCGAGATTCATTCCAATTCCAACCGTCGTCGCCGAAACATACATATGTATAAAAAATGATCTTATAATTTCATAGCTTTCAATTTTTTAAAAAAAAATAATAAGCGTAATCAGCATCCGCCATTTTCGGTAGAATCTTTAACAATTACAAACCTAATTTGAATGTATATTTTCTGACATAGAACGAGGTATAAACTTCAAATTTATATCCCCGATGGGCTGCGTTACAATACCACTTGGCTCAAACTCGAAAAAATCCGGTGTGTCTTCAGCCATCTCCACGCGATAGCCTTTGAATAGAGTCACCAATCCTGCGATCATTTGCATCTTTGCAAAGCGCATTCCTGAAATAATAGTGCGTCATTTTATTAGGTTTTTTTTACAGCCCATATATGTCCCACTGCTGAGCATTATCCACCACGCTTGTCTAATGCGGATCGGATTGGCGGAATTACAAGACTCGGAATAAATATCTATAGATCATACATATATTTATTCCGATGCGGGGATCGAACCTGCGACCATTGCCTGCGTGGGGGGGAGCTGCTACTGCGCTACTGAGCCCATCGGTCGTCCATTTTATCAATACTAGATCCAAATACAATAAAATAAATACAAATCTTCATATGAAAACCGGCGTCTGAGTGGTAGCCTAGCTACCGCGCTTCGTACGGTGTGCCGGGGGCCCAACACCCTTCCCCTTCCACTCCCCCCCTCTCCCGCTCCATGCCACTTTTGGGCCTCGGGAACTCAGGCCGCTCACCGTACGAGGCGCGGTAGCTAAGCTACCAGTCAGATGCCGGTTTTCTGCGGAAGTGTGGTACTTCCGCAGGCGAGCCGGCCCACTCATGCCACAGACAAATAATATGCCATTCTTGACAAAGTATTCGTCTGCGGCGTGGCTAAGACCACTAAGAATAGATTTAATGATTTAACGAATTTACAACATGCTTTCATAGCGTGGACATTTTTTTTTCAAAAATTAAAAATACGACAAATTCTGGTATTTTCGGAAATTAGATAATTATTATTATAATTGTCTTACTTGCAAATAAATCATTCTATTCTATTCTATTCTATTTACGATTAAGATGATACTCTACATTTAATATTAAAAGTAATAAAAAGATAGTTAAATTGTATAAAATATATTTTTATTTAGTGTAAAATGATTTCTTTTTATTAATTTGAATTGATTTGAATGTTATAGTTAAAATGTTTGATATTTATTCTTTTCTGTTCCGGAAGTTCCGGAAGCATGTCCATATTAACATATATGATTGAGATCATTGGCCCTAAATCAATATACCTACTACGATCACTGCTCATTAGATGCTACAAAAAAAAATAGATGTACACAATAATTACCTATGCAGATCCTAGGACCTTCACCGAAAGGCATGTAAGTATACGGCTTGATATTTTCCTTCTCTCCAGGTAGAAAACGTTCGGGACGGAAAGACTCCGGTTCGGGGAAGTAGTCCGGATTGTGGTGAAGGTAATAGATAGGGATGTGTATACGCATATTTTTGTCCAACTGCAGTCCTGTCGGAAGAACATAGTTCTCAACCGACTCCCGCATGAGAATACCCGAGATTGGATATAGGCGTAGCGTCTCCATTGTACACGCTTCGGTATACGGCAGCTGATGTACACACTCGTAGCTAATTTTACCATCGTTCCGACGGAGATATTCGTCAATCTCGGCGATAACTCGCTCCTGTTTATCCGTATTCCTCGCCAGTTCGTATAGAGTGAAGCTCAGTGTGGTTGTTGAGGTTTCGTAACCAGCCGCGAAGAACATGATACACTGCGCTATCAGCAAATCGTCGTCTACTTCCAAATGAAACTTTTCACCGGCGCCAGTTTTGACACTGTTTATACTATCACCCGTGATGAATCGATCCCTTTTCAAATTTAAAATTAGATCGATGAAATCATTTCTGTTCGTCGGTTTGTGTCCTCTGGCTTTAAAAACGCCTTTTAGTAAAACTTTAAAAAAATCTTCTACTTCCGGTGAAAACACTTTAAATCCCAATGCGTAGAAAATGGACGGCCACATCGCACGGCCGATGGTTTTCATGCCTCTGTAGAACGAATTGTCGAATATTTTGTGACCTATTATGTAGTAAGGGTTTGGTTCTTTGGTATTCTTCAGTGTATTTGTCTCAACACCAAACGCTGCTGATCCTATACATTCCATTGTGTAGCGCGTCATAAGAGATCTCACTTCTAAAACTGTAGACACCTTAGTCTCCTCGTCCAAAAACTTGGCCAACGAACTTGCACAGTTTTCTATCAAGTAGAACATGTTCCTCATTTTGGCCGATGTGAATAATGGTGTTAGATTCTGACGGACAACTTTCCATCTGTTGCCATACGTGAAAAAAAGATTTTGTGTCCTCACTTCCATGTGCGTGTATTCAGCAACCTCCCTGCTGTTGAAGTAATAGAAGTCTTTCGTCAACACTGTCTTGATCAACTCCGGGTCCTTCACGATAAGGGCAGGCTCTGTCCCATAGAACGTTCCAATGCATGGTGCATCTGGATACCTCTTGCATATATCCTCAGCTATTTGACCCGCGTATTTTTTTAACAGTATATAATCGCGGTAATTTCCGAAAAATGGTAAAGGTTTTAAATATGGAACGTTTCGTTTTTTCCAATAACCGAACTTTCTTATAGACAGATAATGTAAAATGAGTAAAATAATCCCAAAATATACAAACACCACTAGAAGCATTATTGTATATCACAGTATAAGTTAAGATAATAAAAGCGCGGGAACTTGGCTTATATTTATATACACAATGTTTTCATTGATCGTGTGAGCTATAATTTGGTTATATTTTCGGACATTTTGTTATCCAGTTGCGCGCTCAATCTTTTTAAAAAACTAACAAGACTCCAAAGAATTGCTCAAATAAAAAGCTAGATGAACGACATGTAGTGATACATTGATAAATGTATGACTAATGTAATAAAACTTTTTATTTGAATATATTAAAACCTTTTATATTATATTATTTTTTTACATTCGTAATTTTATAATTTAAAATAAAAAAGAAATAAATCGTTTTATAAAAAGAAATGCATTCGATCGACTGACGTCTCAGACTTAACATATCGTCTTTCCTTGCACAAGTAAATAATATTTATAAAGTGCGCATAACGTATGAATAAAATATAAATGTACAGTGAATAGAAAAATACATTAATTTCATTTCGAAGAATTTCATTGTATTGAAGATAAAAACCACCTACGTTACCAATTTATTTACTTACATTTCCACCGTCCAGTATTTTCTATTCTGTTAAATGGCTTCATGATTTTTTTTTACATGCCTTTTAGACCTATAAAACTTCGTCAGAACGATTGGGTAATAAGAACACGATGATGATAACTCGGCAACAAATTCTGTTCCTCGGTTTTTAAAGTGCCGTTGAAACGATGAAATAATGCTCCTCAAGTGATATCGAGACCGCGGCTTATCTCAGATTTACTATACGTGCTGATATCGTATAAGGGCATTTGTATACTATTTTTAATATTTATGTTGTTTCTTAGTGTTCCTGCACAAGTAAATATGTATATTATGTTGTTTCTTAGTTTATTTCTTATATTTATGTGGTTTCTTAGTGTTCCATTACCGACTGTACACGCTTTGTCACAGACAGAAAGAGATGTAGAAGCTTCACTAAAGCCGGTACCATCTTAGTACCTTGTACGTGGCTTTACCATCTTAGTAGTGGTAGAGTCACTCTGCAGACGAATACTTTGTCAAGAATGACATAATATTTGTCTGTAGCATGAATGGGCGCGCCCGCCCGGAGAACTACCACACTCCCGCAGAAAAGCGGCGTCTGAATGGTAGCTTACCTACCGCGCGGAGGCCTAACACCCTCTACCCCTCATCCTCTCTTTACCCCCCCCCCTCCCAGTCCCACTCATATAATAACACTTTCCTTAAAGTTCGGCAACGCTTACGCACTGCCTATGGTATTGTGGAAGTCTATGGGAAGTCTATAGAAGCGCAGAAAGTGTGCTGAGTTCGCGGGGCGGATGGAGATCTGTTATCTCTGCTTACCCCTACGGGAAACAGGCGTGATGATATGTATATATGTTTGTATTCGTCAAACTACCCAACTTCTCAGCCCATGCTGAAATAAATTCCCTTTTACACTTAATTTTTTGTCATCCTATCTGTTTACATACACGTTGCGCGTAAAATAGCTGATAAGGTGTTTTTTTTTTGTGAAATATAACTACGATTTATATGAATATTAAATAGATAATGTTTAGCCCTATATTTGTTACATTAGGTTCAAGGTTTACGGTGTGACCGACTTATAACTAATAATAAATTAAGGCGATTTTATTCATAGTTTTTTTTCAATCAAATCTGACTGAAATTTCTGTGTTCAATCTTAATCATGTTATATATCATCAATCACTGATATAACTGTAATAGTGATGGACATTAGCCTCAAACTTTTAAGATAGCGGGATAATTGTCTGTGGAGAAGAAGATGAATGTCTTTGTAGCTGCTTAATACAGAATATACATTTCAAGAACAAATTCGCGGAACAAGCTTTGTTACTACGCACTTGCGGAATGCACTTTGTTACGCCGCATTCGTGGAATGCGCTTTGATTCTCAGCATTCGTGGAACGCGCTTTGTTGCTGCACACGTGCAGGCACAACCGCGTCTCCCGCACCCCGCGCTTGTCTCTCGCCATTCATCAGTTGTATATATAATAGGTCCACTTGGTATAAAAAGAGGAGTATTAAACCAGACTCCTGTTGCATCACTTCACAGTTAAGATACTACCTCTTACATCTTCAATCACATTAGACGAAGGGAAATTGAGAAATTCGATAACAATTTTTTTTTATTTTTAAACGGTTTTATTTAACCTTGACCTCGTTATTTGTTTTAAATCTTGTGACGGCTTTACTAAAACGTTTCTTAAATAACTTTGCACACACATTTAGATCCCATGCCATTGTGATGATGATTCTTTAAGGTGGTAGAGGCACGCTGCAGAGGAATACTTTGTCAAGAACGGCATATTATTTGTCTGTAGAATGAATGGGCCGGCTCGCCCGGGGAAGGACCACGCTCCCGTGGAAAACCGGCGTCTGAGTGGTAGCTTAGCCACCGCGCTTCGTCCGGTGAGCGGTTGAGTTCCGGAGGCCCAAACCCCCTCCCCCCTACCCCTTCCATAATGACACTTATGGGCTGGCAATATTTCTGTGCACTGCCTATAGCACTGCGGATGTCTATAGGCGGCGTTGATTGTCTTCCATCAGGTGACACGCCAGCTCATTTTGCATTATTTTTCACACTCAGAATTAGTCAGTTATAGATTTTAGAAAATCTATCCATATTTTAGAAAACTAACTCATGACTCTTCATATAAATAATTAAAAATAATTTATGCTCAAGTATTTAATAATATAAATTGATTACATATTTTAAAATATAACATTTCATTTTATAATTCAAAAAACTTGCCCTTAAATAAACCGCAGATACGAGATACATGTAAAAATATTCGGTCAAGGACTTAAGTTTCTGACCAGAAGTTTAAAGAGGTCGGGAAGTAAGATTATCGGTATCTTAAAATAATTACATTCGTTCGTTCGTTCGTTTGTTCGTTCGTTCATAAGTTACATTCATAACCCCGCACTTCGTTCAACGATTCCTTCACTACGACTCACGAAATACGAAAGAACATGAATCATAAGGCCTAAATTATTCATTCGTATAAATTTTTAATTCAGTAGAAGTGGATCATATATTTTAATTTATTTTAAACGTTATTTTTAATAACTTATAGAAATAGAAAAAACTTTATTTATGACAACTTTTTTTACAAAAACTAAAATTAAATCCTTAATAATATTATAATATACAAAACAAATAAAATACATAGATCTCGCGCATGAGATTTTCCATGTGGCACGTCGATTCAACTCATAGTGGTCTCTGTGAATGGACTTATCGATAAAAATTTGGACGCCCATCAAGGTTTAGGCAAGTGGGTTAAATTTAAAATTCAAATAGCAGCCATATTATGAACGGCTAGGATTGTGAGAAGGTTCTTTCCTTGGATGTATAATCCTTCGTGTGCTTGGTTTATCCCGCCACGAAGAATTAATAACCTTAGTAATAATATTATTTTTATAGAGATTTTTTTTTGTATTAATAATATTGTTATTAAGAGAAAAATGTGTAAATAAAGGAAATTATAATATACATATAAATATACAAAACAAAAGAAAATAATTTTAAAGTAACAAGTGTCATAAAATGGTTCTTGCTCAGCATATGCCGGGCGTTCTATTGGAGCATCTGGCGCTGGTTTTCATCAAGAACCACAGTGACGACATTCATACTGACACACTCATACATACGCATAGATATACATATTTTAATATGTATATTTAGGTGTATGTGTATATGAGTTAATAAAATATATATACAAAATTAAAAACTACTAAAATAGGCAATAAGAGAAAAATGAAATAAAAAATCAAACACTAAAGAAATCAACAGCCCGCGGCGTTTCTTAGGTCCATACCGACGCAAAAAGCGAAAACGTAGTAAACCGCAAAAATTGCTTTTCATCAGATGACACGTCTGCTCGATTGCCTTGCTATCCCATAAAAAAAATTCATGCACCAAAGATCTTCTATCACAAGACTGCTACAATATATTACCTCTCGAAATAAGTAGTTTTTTTTTTTAATGGAATAGGAAGGCTAACAGCGAAACGGCTCTCCATTAGTCGCTTTTCGCCATCGTGTGAATCAGGACTTGACGGGTGGCGAACCACGTCGCCGTCATTTTTCGACAAATTAGGTATATTAAGTTCGTCTTAGTGAATCTTACAAGCCGCAAGGGAGGATGGAGGTCAGCCCCAGCAGAGCCCTGCATGAGGTAAGGCACCATAGTACCCAGGAGAGCCCGATCCCGGGACGATCGGCACGCTTGCGACTAAGTTCTCCCTTAGCCACGCATCGATTGGCACGGCAGACAGAGAAGAAAGGAAAGGGCAGGAAAGGAAAATGCGGATTGGGAGGGGTTACCAGACTCGGAATAAATATTTATAAATCCATACATATATTTATTCCGATGCGGGGATCGAACCCGCAACCGTTGACTCCGCGGGCGGAGGGCCCCGCCACTGAGCCAATCGGTTGGCCGGCCCTTGACCCGCTAAAATGATTTGACCTCACAATGTGACTTCAAGTCTTTCAAGTCGTTCAAGCCTGAACATACATATGTGTGTAACAGATTATTACAAACACACAGACACACACACGGCTAATTTATTGACATTGAGGCTGTTTATTGCATCTTTAATAGTCGTGTCTGTTTCGTCCAGCCTCCAGTCTGACAGCGGGGTGAAGTGGATGGCGCATGCGCTAATTAAAGTGGCCCCCATCGCCCTCCCACAACATCGCGCGGTTAATAAGGTGGCCATGGTTTCAAAACGTTAAGGACATTCCAAAAGGTTTTTCAGCGGTAGAACCACGCTGCGGACGAATACTTTGTCAAGGATGGCATATTATTTGTCTGTAGCACGAATGGGCCGGCTCGCCCGGGGAAGTACCACACTCCCGCAGAAAAGCGGCGTCTGAGTGTTAGCTTAGCTACCCCGCTTCGTACGGTGAACGGCCTAAGTTCCAAAGGCCCTACACCTCCCCACTCCAACTCGCATAATGTCACTTTCCTTAAAGGTCGGCAACGCTTCCGCACTGCCTATGGCGCTGCGGATGTCTATGTGCGGCGTTGATAGCTTTTATCAGTTGACACACCTGCTCGTTTGCACTCCTATCCTATAAAAAAAGAAAGGATCTAAAAGAAACTTGGCTTGACGAAGACATAGCAAAAACCATGCTGAATGGAAATTTAGGGCAAGGAAAGTCGATCTCAAATGGATTGGGATAATGGTCTATACAGAAGAAGAAGGTCGATCTTCATATTAAAATCATTTATTCACTGCTGATAGACAGACACGTATAGCTTTGCTAAAACCCACAAAATAATAGAAATATAATATCCAAATAAATATATAATATTGCGTATTTACGAAAAATAATGTTAAACCAAAAATTTAGCTGTGCAGTTTTAAAACCTTAGTAAAGACTCTATGAGACATTTTATAGGAGAGCCAAATAATGACTTGATTTTTGATATTTTTCTGCTTAAGTGGTGTGTCATAGGGTGTCAGACGGCAAAATAATATAATCAAAATTAATATGTTTTAAGAAGAACTTCTCTTCTTCTTTCATTTGAAGATTCTTCTTCAAATGAAAGAGTTTCATTTAAAGATTCTTCTTCAAATGAAAGAGTTTCATTTAAAGATTCTTCTTCAAATGAAAGAATTTCATTTGAAGATTCTTCTTCAAATGAAAGAGAATTCCATTTGAAGATTCTTTTTCAAATGAAACACTATATTATCTTCTTTTACCCCATTAAGGTCCCCGGTCACCATATTAATATGGGCGTAACTATAGTACGCAATGTAATGTCTGTAGTATTGAAGATAGTCACGGACTATGGTGTTTACTCACAATAAAGTGACCAGTTTGCTCGTTTGCCTATCGTTTCCATAGAGTAGAACTGTCCTGTTCGAAATATAGTCACCCTATACCACCCCTCTCGTGCCTTCAAAACCCCAGTATCCTCTTGTCTCTGACAAGCTGAGCAACAATACCTGGGACATGAGAATCAAACATATTGGAATTATGAATGCAGTTAAAGCAAGGTGCATTTTAGTTGTGAATGCATTCATTTAATATATACTCAAATTCAAATAGAAAGTGTGCGTTCTGTGTGCGTTTATAGTGTGCAGAGTGTAAAAATTATAAATGCATCCTACAAAGGTAAGAGATGATTTTTAATATCAGACATATTTTTATATAGCCCATATATTCCACTGCGGAGCTAGGAGGATAGAAATGGGGAGGCATTTCTCGAGGAATGGACATTAACTCAGTGCTATTGGCTTGTCCAAGAGTGAGAAATATATATGATACATATTTCATATAATAAAAATATTTATATTGTTTCATAAAACACTATATATGTAATAAAAATAGTCTCAAAGTCGATTGGCTTGTCCAAGAGTGCGACATGTATATGACACATATTTCATATAATAAAAATATTTATACTTTTTTATAAAATAGTATATATATGTAATAAAAATAGTCACAGAGTGGTATCCAAGGGATGGGAAAAGGAGCAAAGAGCGACAGACAAAACGCTGGGAAGTAGACTTCAGAAGATTTGCAGGCAAAAAATGGATAGGATTAGCAAGAGATAGAGAAGCATGGAAATCTTTGGAGGAGGCCTTCGTCGAAGGACAAGATGTCGACTGTACAAATTAAATCTAACTAATTAATCAATGATATTAATGATAGACAGTATATGATAGGTTTCATTTATTTTATATATGTAATAAATATAAAATAACAATAATGAAATTTTATATTATATATTCTCACCATGTTCTTTATATAATTACAAAAAATGTTTTACTACGAATAAGTGAAAAGTGAGCAAAAATATATATCAAATATTTTTTTTATATTTCATTATATATGTTTTAATTTTCTTATTCTTTTTAATTATATGCTTTCTGTGGACAGTCGGAAGTTTTACTTGGCTAAGATCTTATCGTGGATCTTAGCCAAGTAAAAAACAAAAAAAAAGTTGAACATTAAAAATATGTGGACAGTCAGAATGTTTACTTGGCTAAGATCCACGATAAGCAAAGAAAACCAGAAAAACAATGTGTGTTGTTTACTGGAGTAAGTGGTTTTACGGGGAACTTAATCTAAATCTTTACGAAAAACGGCAACTCTTCAACTCAACAACAACAACAACAGCTCAACACTCCAACAACGTCACCAATACCAACAACGTCAAACACACACCACCACTTTTATAAACTTCTATTTACGTTTTATTATTATATACTATATGTACGTTGAATTATTTTTAATATTCCATTACACGTAAATTTTAAAGGAACACTAAAAAATTATTTTCTTTCATAATTTGTGATACCGTTATTTCTATATAACAATTAATATAAAAAATTTAAAGTCAATTTCTATCTATCTACTTTTTTTATATCTTGTTTATTATCTTATATACGAGAACTTTATTTTCTCCCATAAAAAACCAAAATTAATTCAATAAACGAAATTTAATGTTTTACTACACTACAAGTTTATAAAAATGTATTTGAACGTGAGTTGATGAATAAAAAAAATATTTCATTAACGATGTGAACAAAAAATGTTGAACAAGATATATAAATAAATATATATAGGGAAAGTGTGAACAAATAGCAGGAATTGAAAAAGAGGTATATTTGAGGCAAATATATTCTATCAGAAACGTTTTTAGATTATTCATTAGATGGCATCAAAAGAGAGAAGTGAGAAAAAAATGTTTTATGCAGTTACGAATACTAATAAGTAGGCCGACGATATATTGTCAAATTGTTATAGGCTTCGTTATTACTTTATAAGCAAAATACTTTATAAGCAAATTAAAATATACCAACTAATGTGTTCGCTCCGGGGTATCTTTGGCAGCACGTAGAACACACGTAGCATCATAGAACACCATTATCCTTTTTTAATTATAATATAGTATATTTCTTTGTTCAGGAAGTCAAGTCTTCTCGTCGCCCATACCACAAAGTCTGAAGACAAAAGTCTTCAACCAGTGCGTCCTGCCCGTACTCTCTTACGGTGCCGAGACGTGGACACTGACAGTCCGTCTCCTCGCCAAGCTCAAAGTCGCTCAGAGGGCTATGGAGAGAGCTATGCTCGGGGTTTCTCTGGTGGACAGAATTCGAAATGAAGAAATTCGCCGGAGAACCAGAGTCACCGACATTGCTCTTCAAGTTAGCAGACTGAAGTGGCAATGGGCTGGACAGGTTTGTCGGAGAACCGACAATCGTTGGAGTAGACGAGTGCTGGAGTGGAGACCGCGACTCGGCAAACGTAGTGTGGGACGCCCTCCTGCTAGATGGAGCGACGATCTGCGCAAGGCGGCTGGCAGAGACTAGATGCGTGTAGCCGAAGATCGGGCTAGGTGGCGCGCCTTGGGTGAGGCCTATGTCCAGCAGTGGACTGCCGCGGGCTGATATTGATTGAATATTGATATTTCTTTGTAAAATACATATAAATAAGTAACCGTTATTGTTCTATTTTTTTCTTTTAGCATCTATGGCAATTACTTATAACTATTATGCCAGTGTCGAGTCAAATACAACAATATCAAATCTTTTGAAATTTAACTAGTCAGCTTGTCACGTTACGTTTTGATAAAATGTTGGCTATTTTATCAAACCCTTCTATGGATTTTTTTTTCATATCCCTTCACTTATACACCTTAATCGAACTATTGTATAATACGCCACCACAATAAACAATATAACTGATAATAATATAAAATTATGAAAATGAAATAAAAACACAACGTCAGTGATGTAAATTGGCGGGAAAAGTCCCAAAACTTATTGTTATTATTATACAATATAACCACGCTGTGCACAAATATAATATTAAAAATTATAGTCCAGGAGTTATTATATTTATTTTAGATATATGTTATTGTATGTATATGTAATTTGTTTTAATTATTTATAACCTGCTAAAAAGAAATTATATAAATTTAAATACAAACAATATATATATATATATATATATATATATATATATATAATATAAAAAAAGAAATATTCATTTTGCAGGACGTACTCTCTCATTCTTATACTTAAAAAATTGTCGGACTTTGAGTTTAAATACAAATTTGTTTGAGGCTTTTTTAATGTTGGGCCAAATAAATAAATGAATTAGGAATCTGCAAAAAAGAAATTCTCGCGGTTTCTTAGTTTGGGACCTTAGGACCAAAACTGTCTTGGATGCAGTGTCTTGGTGGTGTGTCTTCGGTGAGACCTATGAGCAGCAGCGGACCTCCGTGGGCTGGTTGAAAATGATTTTTGTTTTTCATGACTTCATGACATAAGGCAGCAAACGGGCAAGCGTGTCACCCAATGGAAAGCAATCAACGCCGCCATAGAGATATTCAACACCATGTATATCACAAATACGTTGCCGGCCTTTAAGATATGAGTAGGCTTCTTTTTTGAAGGTTTCATTATAGAATAGAATAGACAAAACTTTATTTATGACACATTTTTTACAAAAGCTTATTAGTGGTAGAGTCACGATGCAGACGAATACTTTGTCAAGAATGGTATATTATTTGTCTGTACCATGAATGGGCTGGCTCGCTCGGGGAAGTACCACACTCCCGCAGAAAACCGGCGTCTGAGTGGTAGCTTAGTTACCACACTTCGTACGGTGAGAGTTCTATTGGAGCCTCTGGCGCTGGTTTTCAGAGCCAACGTGGTCAGATCGCGGACCACAAGGACGACATTGATACGGACACACACACATACATACGCATACATCCATATATGTGATAAGTATGAGTAATAGTACCTACTCATACTCGTGATGATGATATCGTTATATTTTAATACTTCTTTGGTTGGCAGGCATGAGGTGGTTGTGAGTCAGCGTGGGCGCTGATGGCCCTATGGGAAGCCTACCGGACCTGACGGAGCGTTCCCGCCCGTTGACCCTAAGACCCGCAGCACGAACCATATCCGACCCGAACAGAAACCGAACCGCCGTAATCACACAGGTATGAAGCCACTTTTAGCTGGAACTTAAAGGTCTTGTGCCAGTCAGTGTTACCATTTCTAAAAGCTCGAACGGGAAAGGTAGAAGGAACACAAGGATATCCAAAAGTCCAAAGACGATGCATTAGAACGATGTTTACATTATTTGTTTGTAGCATGAATGGGCCGGCTCGCCCGGGAAAGTACCACACTCCCGCAGAAAACCGGCGTCTGAGTGGTAGCTTGTCTACCGCGCTTCGTACGGTGAGCGGTCTGAGTTCCGGAGGCCCAATACCCCTTTCATTCCCCTTCGTACTCCCACTCCCATAATTTCCTTTAAGGTCGGCAACGTTTCCGCACTGCCTATGGAATTGCGGATGTCAATGGGCGGCGTTGGTTGCTTTCCATCAGGTGACACGCCTGCTCGTTTGCCTTCCTATACCATAAAAAAAAGAGTCGACTGATACTTGTGAACCCTATTTCATTAAATATAAACTATTACCATCACTCTACATTTTGGATATTAGCACGTACATAAAAAGTAATCGACATTTATTTCCCGTCTGTCAGACACAGTCATTCGTAATAGACGGGATGAAAATATTCTCTCACTATATCGCGCGAAAACTGCATTAATGCAAACAAGTGCCTTCTACATGGCTCCTTTAATATATAATAAACTTCTGAAATGTTGGAAGGAGCAGAAGCAGAATGCGAATCATTTATTAAAAAAACAATTAAAAACGTACCTAGAAGGGAAAGAATATTATAGTTTATCAGAATTCTTGAATGAGAAAATATAATTAGAACTATGACTATTATGAAATTGTACAAATAATTAGAATCCAACTAATATTATAAATGCGAAAGTTTGTGAGTATGGATGTATTTTTGTTACTCTTTCACGAAAAAACTACTAGACGGATTTGGATGAAACTTTATAGTAATAAAGGTTATACATCGGAATAACATATAGGCTACAATTTGTAATGATTTTATGTAATTTTTGGCCGTAATATAATTTTACTATTAAGTAAAAAAACATATATTTATTTAAAATGATCTGTCTCGAAACTTAATGTGGCAGACCAAATTCCACGCGAGCGAAGCCGCGGGAAAAAGTTAGTATAATATTATTTCAATCTTAATCAATAATATTACAGGACAACACACCACATACCAGGAGATGAAACCATATAAAAAATTCCATATATTTTATTATATAGGACAATGAACTTGTACAAAGGACATACATCGTATGATTTGCGAAAACGCTGTAAACGACACGGATGTCAAAAAAATATATTACATATTCGGATCAGAAAAAGATACTGCGTAGAATGATCTGAGTCTCACAGATCTAGGACCGAT
This sequence comes from Baronia brevicornis, assembly GCA_031353405.1. Lineage (NCBI taxonomy): Eukaryota > Metazoa > Arthropoda > Insecta > Lepidoptera > Papilionidae > Baronia > Baronia brevicornis. The sequence goes on along the minus strand of JASFAT010000662.1, from coordinate 146,651 downwards.
AGAAAATTTTGTACACCGTTGGAACTGACTACTTTTGAGTAATCAAATACATTTTTTTCAGAAATCTTAAGTTTTTTTGAAACTGGTGGTTTTCATTTTGTGGTTTACTACATTTTCGCTTCTTTACGTCGATATGCATTTATTATATTATTATTATTATATTTATTATTTACTATGACCGATTGGCTCAGTGGCGGGGCCCTCCACCCGCGGAGTCAATAATCGCGGGTTCGATCCCCGCATCGGAATAAATATATGTATGGATTTATTAATATTTATTCCGAGTCTGGTAACCCCCCAATCCGCATTTCCTTTCCTGCCCTTTCCTTTCTTCTTTATCCTTTCCCTTCCTCTCCGCCAATCCAAGGTCTGCCGTGCCAATGGATGTATGGCTAAGGGCGAACTTAGTCGCAAGCGTGCCGACCGTCTCGGGATCGGGCTCCTCCGGGTGCTATGGTGCTTTACCTCAGCATGTAGGGCTGTGCTGGAGCTGACCTCCATCCTCCCTTGCGGCTCGTGGGATTCACTATGACGAATTAAATATATCTAATTTGTTAGAAATAACGACAACGTTTTTTTTTTATCATCAACAACCTACATTAAAATATCTTTTTAACATTGTGTCCATCCTACGGTTGTCTGTAAGAAATCGCTATTCGCGATAAGACCGCCGCAATGTGTAGGCTTGTTTTTTAAACTCGCATCGATTCGCAAACAGCACCGAAGGTTCCATAGAGTGGTTTTGCGTGGAATAATGTTTTAGATATTTTTTTATTATTATTACTTCATAATAATCAAAAAAATAAAGCTAACATAAAAAAATATTGACAACTGAATATGTCAACGGATGTCTTATCACGATTGCACTTATACGAGTTTTTTCCATGGTTATTAAATGAATTCATTTGTTTGCTTTTAGGTGCCGATAAACGCTATATATAAAAAAGAATGGCCCTGGAGGAAGACCAGAGCACCGCCGAGATGCCAAGTTCCTGCTACTGTGAACAGGCGGAGGGATTCCGCTGCCTCCTCGGTAGGGGCCGCCTCAGTCCGCCGTCTCATCACAAGACAGCCCCCGAAAATACCCAAACCCGTTGTGGGGAGGTTCATCATGCTCTGTGTTGCAAGCGGATTATGTTCAACGGCTTTACTGCCCTTCACGGCGTTCGCGGGCGCCGAAGCTGGGGCGATACCTTTGGCTATAATGCACACCGCGGCCGCCCTAGTTGCTCCCTTCTCTCCTGCCATTCTACAAAAGACCGGACCGAGATTAGTTGTGTTAACGTCCCATGCTTTAGTGTGCATCTTGTTAAGTGCGCACACGGTGTCGACTCCTCTTTCAATTCTATTACCGCTGTACGGTATTTGTGGGGTCACATTGTCACCCATGTCTCTAGCCCTAACGGTTTCGGCGACGTCGCTAGCTCAAGCTGCAGGCGATGAGTGCAGGAGGAGGATCGCGTTGAGACGCGCTTTAAGAGGTCTGCGTGCTGCCCAGGATTTCGGACTGGTTTTCGGTGCACTGCTGCTCGGTGGTGCGATAATGATCTGGCCGGAGAACCTGGAACCTTTTCTGATGACAACGGCACCCACTAACGTGTCAGTGGTAAGATGGCCGCCGCCTGAAGAATACTTCGAGGATGAATATGAGGTTAGTTGTAAGAGTAAGGAAGCGTTGAACATGTAGAATCTAAATTAATGTTTCGATTTTGAGGTTACAATTTCTGATCCTCAAAATCGGATCCTTATTGACTCCGTCTTCTCACATATCGTCCCCCAAGATCCTTCAAGATTTGATGTTTGTCATAAAGACATGATTATTAATGGAGTCAGGCGTTACTTTGTGAAAATCCATCACTATGTGGACATCACTTTTCGGTTGTCTTGCGTAGAGTCTACCTAAAGATGCCTCGTGTTGTGGCGAAACACGTGTCGTTTACAAGATGGAAAAGTGGTAATGTGTGTTTGGTATTGTGTATAGTGGTTGGTGGGTGGAGAGTTGATGGCCGATTTTCGGTAAGTTTTTGGTTTAAGTTCCAAATAAATCCACTTCATCCAGCAGGAAAACACACATTATTCATTTTCTGTTATTGTTTTGCTTGTCGCGGATCTAAGCTAAGTAAAACTTTTGACTGTTCACATAAAGACATGACTTTATAAGAAATTATTAAGGTGTCTTTTTGTTTAGAAATTTAATTAAGAAAAATAATTTTCATATCTTACTGCAAATAATTATAACTTATACTTTGATATAGATTATATATTATAATATAATTTATACTTTTATATAGGTATATTAGTCCATTACAAGTAAATTTTATAGGAAAACTAAAAAATGATTTTCTTTCATAATTTGAGATACCATTATTTCTATAGGTATAACAAATAATGTAAAAAAAAATTTAAATCAATTCCCGCTTGTATAATTTGCTAAATATCTTATATACGAGAATTTGAATTTCTCCCATATAAAACTAAAATTAGTTAACAAAATAGAATTAATGAATTAATTGTTGACAAACCTACATTAACAATTGAATGGAATCCAATGGAAAAATAAAACATTATTAATTACATATTTTACTTAATCTTTTTTGGACGAAGTGTTGAACAGGCGGACATAATGCCACTGGGCATTCTCTCCCAGTCAACCTGCGGGCGAAACTTAGAACTGAAAGAATTGCTTATGTCGCAGTTTTGAACTGTTTGTTTTTATAGGAGCGGACTTGCGGTGCAGCGGGTTGTCCGTCTAATCAAATAACGTCAATGGGGACTTCGCTAAGCGCCATCGGACGGCGGGCGCTAACAGCGGTTTGGGCTACGCTAGCGCTCGCGGGCGCAGCGCTAGCGGCGGCTGGAGCTAGCTCAGCGCCCGCGCCTCCACCCGACACGAGAGCCTCGCCTCGTGACTTGCGGATCTCTTTAGCTGCTCCGATGGGACTCTTTATCGGCCTTCAGCAAGGATTTATTTACACGTCGTACATTAAGGTAAGCTTATAAGCAATTACCGGATTTGACTTAGAAAACAAATCCGGTAAACAAAATGTTACTACGTAGAATTGAATATAGAGAAATTGCTAAGGGGATAGTTCGGATATTGAGTAGGTACCCAACTATAGCCTTATGCAAATAATCATACTTAATATTAAATTATAATACTAAATATCTAACCGAATAAATTAATCAAACAATAAAAATATAGATTAATCAAAAGTATGTTACGGATTCGATTAAGCTATTGTTTTGTATTTAATTAAAATTTATGGAATATATAACTAAGTATTTACCAATAACTAAATATATAGATATAGAGGTAGTACATACAACAGTACTATCGATTGCATTTTAAGTAATTTAAAAAATATATATAAAGAGTTTTTGTCGTGGAAGTTGTATAGTAGTCGTATATTTAATAAATATATGTTTGTGTATTAAAGGTCTTATACTAGATACCAAGAACATACCCAGGAATTTTACACATTAGCGAACTAAAAGTTTACAGTAAACTGTGATAAATTTACTCCTCACTGAAAAATGAATGTAACTCGGGCAAAAGGGCAATATCGATCAGTAATGAATACTGTCAGTAATAAAAGCTTACAATTAAATTTAGAACTTTTTTTACAACCCATATATAATCCACTGGACACAAGGATGTACACTATATTAGTGGTAGAGCAGTGGCTCTACCACTGCAGAGTGCTGCAGACGAATACTTTGTTAAGAATGACATATTATTTGTCCGGCTCGCCCGGGAAGTACCGCAGTCCCGCAGAAAACCGGCGTCTGAGTGGTAGCTTAACTACCGCGCTTCGTACGGTGAGCGGCTGAGTTCCGGAGGCCCAACACTCTCCCCCTCCAATCCCACTCCCATAATGCCACTTTCCTTAAAGGTCAGCAACGCTTCTGCACTGCCTATGGCGCTGCGGATGTCTATGGGTTCGTTCGTCGTTATCGATTTCCATCAGGTGACACGCCTGCTCGTTTGTCTTCCAATCCTATAAAAAAAAACCTGCCATGCGTATCGAAAATTGGCTGGCAACCCTTTCACCACAATACTTCCATTTATATCTTTTTACCACTTTTCTTTTCTTCCTTGTTAATTAACTTGTTATGTATACTAATAACAATGATTATCTACCTAGATTTGTAATGTTTTAATTAATCACAAAAGAAAAGCACGGAATCCTAAATACAGGTAACAACCTAGCTTACAGGTTGCAACCTACTAGTACTATAACACTAGTACAAGTAACTAGTTAGGTCACTTAAGGGTCAGGACTGCTCACCCACTACTAATAAACAAATACTATATTCTATGGAATATTTTTGGTCTTTCTACAGCTGACTATTTGATTTGTTATACATACATATATGTATATCTAGTTTCACACTGTGCCCATCCAAAGGTTGTCTGTCACTAGTCGCTATTAGCTATAACACCGCCTGTTGTATGTAAATATTATGTAATCAACTACTGTATAACTTTGTTTTTGGCGTATCTATATATCTATATATTTATTTATTTTCTATGTTGTAATGGCAGTGGTACGGTGTGTGCGTTGGTGGATGGAGTGGCGCTTGGCGAGCTCTCTGCGGTGCAGGAGCCTTGCAGGCAGTAGCGGCTGCCACATTAAGCATGGCTGCAGCGAGGGCGGGCGGGGCCTGGCGAGCACTTCTCGCAGGCGGTGGCGCTGCGCACGGTTCTTTACTTCTTGCGTTGCTGCGCTGGCGTGCTGCGCGTTCTGATCTTGCGCTTCCGGGAGTCGCTGCTGCCGCTTGGGGAGCTTGTGCAGCGCTATGGGATGTGCTACAGGTGCATTTTTTAATATTAACAAATTATTTGCCCATACCTATGGCACTGCGGATGTCAATGGGCGGCGTTAATTGCTTTCCATCATTTGTCTTAGTATCGAGAGAAGTATCGAGCCGAAGAACCAAAATCATCGATATAGTTTCTGAGTTAGTAAACTTAAGTAGTAATGGACTTATGACATTTGTCAAGCAACGCACAACCGCTAGACTGGTCTAGTGCTGGAGTAGAAAAGACCGTCTTGGATGCAAACTGGACGTGTGTAATCGAAGATTGGGCACGTCTCGAAGAAGATCTATGTTAAGCATTAAACAACCATAGACTGATGAATCATCTCATTAAAAAAGTTGGCCCTTTAGCGAATTTTTTACGTCGAATGATGGATATATCAGAGAAACTCTGAGATAACCCTTTCCATAACTCCCTAAGCCTCTTTGAGCTTGTGGAGCAGACGGACTGTCAGTTTTCACGTTTCGGCGCCGTAAGAGAATATAGGCAAGAGAAATACGCATAAGAATTTTTTTCAGGCTTTGACAGTTTTCTCTTCATAGATATGTAAATTTATTATATTTGATCCAAAGGCAAATATATGTGTGGGTGGACCCGGATGGCGCGGTCCGTGGTCGATAACGCTAGCCACCCGTCATGCTGGATTAGCGTTAGCCTGCGCCGCGAGACGCTTTCTTTGTGTCCGCGCTCAACTCGCTGCACTAGCTCTCGCTCTAGCCGCTGCGCTAGCGTCGCACGCGGTGCTCGAGCTTCGCCAGCGTCGCGCCGAAGCGCGCCGCTCCTAGCATCAAGCTGAGCGCTGCAACGAGCGCCAATCGCGACGTGCCACGTCACAGTCGACGTCACCCGCCATCCACGCTAGTGGCGCAGCATCAAGTGACTCGCCACGAATCAGTTAACGTGAAACATGATTAGAACAAATCAGTGTTGTGTATTTGATGTGTTCGTATTAGGTAAATCACTTCCCAGACCCGGACAGTTGTAATTTATATGTAGTTTTTCTACCACACAGATCAATTTTAGCCAAGAGTTTTATATATAAGGTTATTAGATTAAAACAAAAGTCTATGTAAAGGCTGTGTTAAAGTCTTTGGATGTACCCAATACATATTGTTTATCACAGTTTTTTAAAATGTTAAAGGAAATAAATAAATTAATTAAAAGTATACTAATCTATTCTAAAATATTTTCTGATTTTGTACAAATATAAATATTATATTTGTTACGGACAGACACTAAATATCTAATCGTGTTTTTCAATGCTCAAGGTCGTGTCCTTGAAATGATATCTCAAAGACACCATATCATAATTAAACAAAAATATCTTTATAAATTATGTAAAATGCAAACAAAAGTGTTGTGTTTTTATGCAACATAGGGCAACAAAAGCAAGTATTTAGTGTAAAGTTTGATACAGAATTTACTAAATATCAAATAAATATAATGTAGGACTTTTCCCGCTAACTTACAAGAGTGATGGTGTGTTTTTATTTCATTTTTACAATCTTATATATCAGTTATATTATTTAATTATTGTAGTGTATTATACAATATTGTTCGATTAAGGCGTATAAGTGAAATAATATAAAATAAATGCGTGTTTCGTGACTTTTTAAGTTGACTGAAGAAGTACATAGAAGGTTTTGGTAGAATAGCCACCATTTCTATATATGATAATAATATGATAAGTTGAATAGTTATATTTCAAGAGATTTGTTGTTGTCGTAATTGACACTGGCATAATAGTTATAATTAATTGCCATCAAAGAAAAGAAAATATAATGTAGGTATTTTCCCGCCAAGATTTTGTTTTAAATTTCATCAGTAAAGTTGAGTTTTTGTTTTATTGCCATAAATGAAAAATTTATTCACTTAACGTATTATATATTATATATAGATAACATATTGACGTATGTTATACGCGACTACAAATTAAAACATAATAATGCGTAATCAACTAGTATGTAAATATAAAAATACTACTTTAAAGTCCTTCCGAAAAATTTCTGTATTCGCTGTGTAAAAAATTCGAATCAAGAATCTATCGTGAAAAACGTAAAACACGGACCATTTGTCAAAAATATATTAGACAATTTGTTTGCCTTTACATAACCAATGAAATGTACTATTAACTTATTTTAACAATGGTGTTAATATTTATAGAAAATATAATACCCTGGAGCTATTAAAAATCATTCAATGTTTATATATACATATGTATGTAAGTAAGTGTTTATACTATAAGACAAAATGAAAATGTATCAAATCCTCACTCTATTTTTTCACCGCCTTGCATTAAACTCAAACTATATATTCTTCTTAACTTTCTAGTGTTCGACCGAAAATTCAGTAGCTTTAGCCTTATTTTTTGATAAAAAAAAATAGAAAGACGCAATTTTTACATTTAGAATTGAAAGTTGCCCTTATTGTATATTCTTAAATTTGGTAGTAACTTTTGTAGTTTATTTATAATTTACATTGTGCTATATTTAATTTAATATAGTAAAAAAATTGTTGAGAGAATTATTCCACTTTTACCGGCTAGTCATATCATTTTAAATTTAACGTTATTCAAAAATATATCTACAATTGAATGTTAAATGTGTAAAAGGTCTGGTTTTTTTAACATTTATTTTCATAGACAATTTAAACTTAAATAAAATATTAAATATATGACAACAATAATAATAAGTTATTATGGATCTTAATAAATTTATTTTCGTATATCATTACAATTTACATTCAAAACTTAAGCCTAAAAAAGAATAAAATCCCTAAGTTATAATTGTCTTCTTAAATTAATTTTCATATACTATTTTAAAAGTTTTTTTCCAAAAAATATAATCGGTCGAACACTAAACGCTTAATCAAATTGTAAATTAATAAATATATAACATAATACATATGAATTTCCTCACATTTTTCTAAATCTTATTAATAAAGGAAAAGTTAAACCAGATGCACACTGACCCAACGATGATACCTATAGGCATACATATTATATACTTATTCCGATGCGGGGATCGAACCCGCGACCATTGTCTCTGTGGGCTGGGGGCCCCGCCACTGATGCAATATACACCGTAACTCAGAATCCGCCATATTTCTTTTTCATTCTAAACAAATCAGCACGCTTTATTTTAAACAAAATATTATTATCCCTTTCACACATATCTTCTATGCTAACAAACTTTCTCATTCACACTTCTCTGCGTTTCATTCCACATTATATCCTATTTAGTATAGCTGTTAGTAAATTCAATTATATTTAGTACAATTGAAAGCATTTTTATATGTTATCACGTTTCTTACGATGAGTGCAAGGATATGGAAGACCATTTTTTTTCCCCATTCTTCATTCTTCCCTGTTCTTCAATTACTTTTTCTTCAACTACCTCTATTCACATCCTCACCCTAAAGTAGGCAACGCATCTGTAGTGCCTTTAGTATTATAAATATTCATTGAAGACGAAAGTTGATTGCCATCAGGTGATACTATTGCTTGTTTCCCTATCACTGTCATAAGAAAAATATATTTTACCAAAAAATACATCGTCTGTATCCCTATGTTAAGTTATCGCTCGCCTTGTACTTTTTTCCTTTATTTTCAGCATACTTAAATTCACATAAACAATATAAAAGCCGGGTCACGAAAACCTCGCAGGGTTTATGAACTTCGGTAAGCCGTTTTCCTATTTGTTGTTAAAAATTAATGACCTAATTATTTTATATGTATACAGAAGCAGTTTCAATATTAAGACAATTATTTCGCGCCCCAGTTCGTCTATCTTGTTAATTATAATCTATGCACTGTTTACTTATAATGTCAATATCATTTATTTCCTGTTATAGACAAAATTTAATTTTTTATATCTTGTGACGCCATCTATTGGCGGATAATATTAGAATAACGTTGGTTCATATAAAACAATTGTAATTTGTTTTAAAATAAATAATTTAGAATGTATTTTGAATATTTAGAAGTTGCTTTTTAAGATTTGTTTTGCGGTAATTTCGTTTGTCAAAAAAGATGTTATTGCCATGTTGGAGCAAATATATTTTAATATTTATTGTTTACTATCTATGTTAGCCTTCTCGATTTTTTTGTGTATAAATGTCGACACTCAGTCGAAGCCAGATTCTTTCTAATTCCGACCACCCTCGCCAAAATGTATTTTTTTTTTCAATACAGACTATAGAGCTTTTATACACGAGGACTATTGTAGGAGACAATACACATTTTCAAACACACCTTGTCTATTACTTAGACACTGGAGTCCATCCGAACTCAATTAAAACAAAATTTGATTCAAAACTAGTGTAATCTTGATAATTTTTAACAATATAAATTATAACTTGTCTAGCTAGCATAAGAACTTGAACAGAACAAAGAAAAACTCACATCACACTCGCACTGACACATTACATTTTATTTTTCTATCCGCTCATATTTTTATTGCGAATAATAAAGAATAAATACGGTTAAATCGTAAGCGCGAACACACCTCTTATATTTCCATGACTTAAAAACACGAAGTTTGTTTCTTGATTGCTATTAATCGAGGCTTTAAACTTATTTGGACTAAATCAACTCACTTAAAGCCTGTATCCGAAAGCTGTTGATGGTTGATACCAGCATGTTTGTATATGAGAGAATATTAAAAACGGTATTAAGTTATTTAATTTCTTAAGTTCTTTGACTCGCTTTTGAGTTAATTATAGAAGAATCCGGTAAATATAGAAGAATCCGTGTGCATTTGGTGTAACTTTAAGTAAATTTGTATGTGACATTAAAAATAAAAATTGACTGTTGACTGTTATTTGTTTTTCTTTTAAAAACTTCTTCCACACAATTCCACTTAAGAAGTAATACCTCAGTCGGTAAGCCTCGCCCATACGATCTGAAGGTCTTGAGTTCGTATCTTCCACTGGACTATCGATGAGAACCATATCTTATTATATATTATTTTTTTTTATATATATATATATATATATATATATATATATATATATATATATATATATATATATATATATATATATATATATATATATATATATGTATATATATATTCACGCCTATCCCCCGCAGGGGTTGGCAGAGACCACAGAACTCCATCCGTTGCCATTCATCGCAGCGAAACTGCTCGTCATTGGTCGCTTTTCGCCCTCGTGAGAATCAGGACGTGACGGGTGGCGAACCACGTCGCCGTCATTTTCGACAAATTAGGTATATTAAATTCGTCTTAGTGAATCCTAAGAGCTGCAAGGGAGGATGGAGGTCAGCCACAGCAGAGCCCTGCATGCTGAGGTAAGGCACCACAGTACCCGGGGAGCCCGATCCCGGGACGATCGGCACACTTGCGACTAGGCTCGCCCCTAGTCACGCGTCCATTGGCACGGCAGACCGTGGATTGGCGGAGGCAAGGGAAAGGATAGAGAAGAAAGGAAGGGGCAGGAAAGGAAATGCGGATTGGGGAGGTTACCAGACTCGGAATAAACATTTATAAATCCATATAAATATTTATTCCGATGCGGCAATCGAACCCGCGACCATTGACTCCGCGGACGGAGGGCCCCGCCACTGAGCCAATCAGTCAGTCGTCTTTAGCTTAGTTGGAGTGGTAAAAAAAATTCTGGTAATATTAAAAACATTAAATATTAAAAAAAAGTGAGCTAATTGAAAAAAAGTAATTATTTATGTTTCTTATGTATGTTTATATTTTTTTTTTGTTAGAAAAAGTGAAATTATACATTAACATTACAAATACATTCGTAAAAGTCTCTACTGGATATTGACCTTCCTACATTGGATATTTATTATTTATCATTGTATGTACACTCCCTGGCCAAATTATTAGACGCACTGTATTTTTTTTAGTAATTTTATGTTTCTTAAGAGTTTTTATCCAATAATGGTATATTTAAACTACAATATTATTGTAGTTTTAATATAATAGATTGGCCGGGTAATAGCCCTGATATGAACCCAATTGAAAATGTGTGGGAGCTGATGAAAAGAGAATTGGCTAAAGATGTGATTACCAACAAAACCCAGCTCCTAGAAAAGATTATTTATGTGTGGAATCATCATCCTCAAATGCAGGAGACAGTACAGTTTTGCATTGATAGCATGCCGCGCAGAATTAAAGCTTTTATAGCGGCTAAAGACGGCTCAACTATTGACTTTTACTAACATTAATTTCACTTTTCTTTAAAACTTAATAAACTTATGCTTTTCTAAATTAATGCTGTTTTATTTATGTCAAATAAATCGATAATTGATATTATGATATAAAAATAAAAAACAAATCAATTTAAAATAATAAAACGGTACAATATCACTCGGTAATTAATATTTTACATGAAATCTTGCAGTGCGTCTAATAATTTGGCCAGGAACTGTGTGTATCACTATTATATTATTTTATAGATATTTATTCGTCCTAATGAGTGCATTAGAACGAATAAATATCTAACGATAACACTTCATCCTGATCACTTTAAAAATATTTACTTTCATTAAACAATTGCTTGAAAATCATTAACTGATTACAAAATTACAAAAGGGCAGAAACTTAAAGTGACAGTGGGTTTGAACAAATGTTGGAGAATAAAAATCAGCACTGGCCGAAATGAATTATCAGTTGAAATGTTGGCAATACTGCTTCTGATCGCGTGTGTGCACGGTGAACAAATATGGGGACCGGCATTAGAAGGCGGTCGTGATGGTGAGTTGTTACAAGTTCACATCGTGTTTAGACACGGACATAAGGAACCCAAACACTTCTACCCCAACGACCCACACGCTGATGCACCGATATGGAAAGACGGAGCGAACCAGCTGACCATTTTGGGTAAGCAGCAAGGATTCCGCTTCGGACAGAATCTACGTTCAAGATATAGAAGATTATTACCAGATGAACGCGCATGGAAAGCCGTCACGGCAGTGTCGTCTGACACCATTAGAACCTTAATGACGAGCGCTGTTGTTCTAGCCGGTATGATACCGCCGGGCGAAGAAGACGCATGGTCAAACATTACCTGGCAACCGGCTGCAATACATTCTTCACCAGTAAACATCGACAATCTTCTCGCCTCACATCCGCATTGCGAGCGTTACGATCAATTAGTCAAACAAATACCGAATGAAAACGACGATGAAACGAGAATGCTGTACCAGCTATTGACACGGTATACCGGCGAGAAAATATCGAGTCCAGTGGCACTGTTAAACCTCTACACCTGTTTACAAATCGAAGAACAAGCCGGACTAGAGCTTCCAAAATGGACGCAAGCTGTATACGAAAAGCTAGAACGCCACGCGGCAAAAGCTTTGCTCCGGACATCGCAGACTTTAGAATTGAAAAGGCTGAGATCTGGACCTCTAATCGAAAAGCTAACTGGACATAAGACATTCAGTTCATCATACAATATTCACTTATACGGCACTCACGATACGGTTTTGGGTGGCTTGCTCGGATCGTTGTCTTTCAATTTAACGAAACCTTCGAGTTTTACATCGGCTTTTATAGTCGAGTACAGAGAAAGTAATGGTGAGGTCCACGCTCAGTTCTGGTACAGAACTGGTCCTGACGATGAACTGTCTCGTCTGGAATTGGCAGGTTGCGGTATAAGGTGTCCATGGAATGAGCTAAACAAAATAGTCGAGCCACTGATACCCAAAGATTGGATTCTTGAATGTAAAATATTAGAATACACTAGGAGAATAACAATCGAATTGTGTTATGTTTTTGTTGCTATAATTTTTATTGTGTTATCAGGATGGTGGTTTATGACTAAATATGGTAGTGAGACGTATGAAACTATAGTGTAATATAGTTTATTGTGTGTCTTTTAACACATACGTGTAGTACAGGCCGTGAAACGGCCGATTGAAGATGGCTTTGAGTGAAGAAAAAAATTAAACTCACGGCTTTTCACTTTTCCGGCCAATTTATATATAACAGTGACGTCGTGTTATTATTTCATTTTTATATTATTATCAGTTATATTATGCTTAATTATGGTGGCGTATTATACAATATAGTTCAAGTAAGTTGTATAATATGGACAGTCAAAAGTTTTACTTAGCTAAGATCCGCGACAAGCAAAACAATAACAGAAAATTAATAATGTGTTTTTTTCTGTTGGGTTAAGTGGATGTATTTGGAACTTAAACCAAAAACTTACCGAAAGTCGGCCATCAATTCTCCACCCACCAACCACTATACACAACACCAAACACACATTATCACTTTTCCATCCTGTAAACGACACGTGTTTCGCCCCAACACGAGGCATCTTCAGGTATAGTAGACTCTACGGAAGACAACCGAAAAGTGAGTAAGTTGTATAAGTCAAATGATATAAAATAAATGCGTGTATCGTGACTTTTTAAGTTGACTGAAAAAGTCCATAGAATGTTGTGGTAAAATAGCCACCATTTTTTTCAAGAAGGTACCTTACAAGCTGACGGTTACATTTCTAATGATTTGATATTATTGTATTTGACTTGACACTGGCATAATAGTTATAACTGATTGCCATCAACAAAAACAAAAGAATACTCAATGTCTAATTTGAAAAAAGGCGATTTCACGACTGCGCAATCAATCTATCAATCGGGGACATTTACACCCTGTACCACTATTCGGACCAATGCTCGGGAGGCGACCGCCTCCCGGTCTTTGCGCCGCCGTTGCAAGCGGCTTTTAGGCGTTGCGTATTTGGCCAACCCCCTCATCTTCAAACCCGATGAGCAAGGTAGGGCCAAATACGTGGTACATCGCCGTGTTAAAGTCAACACCGGACTGCGAAAGTCCATAGATTTTAATAGAATAGCCACTATTTCATCAAAACGTAACGTGACAATCTGACTAGTATATTTCTTACAATGTACTAATCAAGTACCTATATATACTAGATGTTATTATTATATTTTACTTGGCATTATTGGGTCCAATTACGTCAGCCTTGTTATTCTTATGTATTGAATTTTTATAATTACATATAATATAATAAATTTAAAACTATATGAGGATTCATATAAATAAAAAACTACTTTAACATTAACATGTAATTTTATTTATTTATGTGAGATATACAGCTACCATTTTTACTGTCGTCGAAAAGTTTCATATAAATATATATATATATATATATATATATATATATATATATCTATGAATAAAGAAATATATTTATTAAAAATAAAATAAATAAAAGTATTAATATTAAATAATACGCCATGTATAATTTTAGAGAATAATTAGAATATGTTTTTATACAATTAAAATAAACTTTTACAATATTGCTTTGATTTAAATTCCCTCCGTCAACCACTGTCTACGTGGTTAATTTTAAAAGTGATATAGGTGACTTGTTCTCTGGTGGATTGTTTCATTTCACTTAAAAGATTCTGAAGAGAGCTATTCAGACTCATGTGGATAATCATATCCACATGAGTCTGAATAGCTCTCTTCAGAATCTTTTAATTTTTCAAAGCAGAGACTCTGCGCCAACGGGCTGGTCACGTTTGTTAAAGATCCAACAACCGTTGGAGACCATTAGTGGAGTGGAGACAGTGTTTTAATAACAGTAGTTGTGGTTCGCCCCCCAACTAGATGAACCACCAATCTACATATATATTTTCGTCCAGTGACTTTATCGAAATTTTACAATGACAGTAAAAAAGGCATAAATATTACCAAAACAAATATGTATATTTTACGTCGACAAAATTTAAACGTTCAGTCACAATCAAATTTGTAATTATAGACTTCACATACCTAGATGTAAAGACTAAATTACTATCTACAATGACAAACATATACCATTATCTGTGACGGACTGTAAAACAAGCGCCATGTTGTACAGATTATAAATTTTTATGTTACGATTTATTTGTATTAATTAACAAATTGATCGGTCGATGCCGATACTTTCGATGCAATTCCGATGGCGATAATCGAGGTTATTACTATGTCAAAAATATGGTGTATGGTATCATTCATAATCTGCACAACATATAGCCAGATATCATCAACATGGACTGATATATATATAAACATTACTACATTATTGTCTGCCTACATTCATCACCCGATACAATTATTAATATTATCCATATTATATTTTTTTACTAAAAATAAAAAAGCATCACTAAAAGCCCCGTTTTTGAAACATCCCTCGCGGATAAATATAGGATCTCATGGTGTGAGCATAAATCTATAAGAGTATTCTTTAAAAGTGACTATCAACCATTCAGATTAGACGCATATTACAAATCTTGTCATGAATGAAACGATGCTAAAGTTGTTGCAAGCAAGCATGTTGCCACGAACACTCTTTTGAAATAGAGTTTACATTCAATATTCATTCATATATTTATCATTGATTTAATCAAAAAACACAGATTTATTTTTTGAAAAGTACCACATATATAAGACAATATTTTTTATAATCTGGCCGTATATAGTCTTTTTAAACATCAGCATCCGTAAAAAAACAAACACATTAAAAGCAATCATAGTTCACACAATGGAAGTTTATTCTTATAGTAATCTTTTTAATAGTAATAATTTCGTAAACAATTTTAGAAAACCGCCCAAAGAACATGTTCGTATATATTGCTAAAACTATCAAAAACACGTCGTACTAATTAATAATAGTAATAGTAAATACAGTAAGAATAGAGTTTAGTTTGCCAACACATTAAAATTTTTGGGCCGATACATCACATCAAAGATAAAATATTAAAATCGATGTGATTAAAACTCCGAATATTTTAAATGTTTGTATCGATACGAACTATCAGGTTTTAAAGATCGTAAATGTTTATATAAAAACACGATATTTGTAAAGTGACATTACATTTAAACATACAAATATCTGCAAAATGAAATATGGTTTGATATCTATCTGGATTTATCTGTATTATTTGTATTAATTTGTGACAGGCACAATCAAAAGTTGACAGAAGTACAGTTCGTTTTTGATTAAAAAAAAAACTTTGTTTCTTTGTGTATATTGGCAATGAACAATTGTTATAATCCTTATTTATTGAATTTTCCAATCTTATATTTTTTATATATCAAGAGCGTAATGTTTATATCGATTTTTTAATAAATATTCAGTTTTTATTTTAACAATCACCATGTTTCTGCAATTTATTATATGAAATCTAATTCATATAAAACACTACAACTCGCAAGCGATTCTTAATTCTTAATATCGATGTTTTATTAATACTTGGGTTGTAAATTTTTTAAACAGCTCTTTAAATATATTCACTAACGAAATATAAATAATTAAACAGCTTGTTTATAAAAATTGAAATGTATATGTAAAGCTAGCTTTCCCTCACAAGTTTCTACTATATGTTTAAATTATATTTAAAACAAAAGTAAATAATTGAAGGAATTTCATTCGAAATAAAAGGAAAATAAATGAATAAAAGAAAAACTCCAAACAATCTTGTCTTTATTTAATGTCTATTCATAAAATAATCTAAAATTAGCATCACAATAATTAGCGAAGATAAACAAATAAATTGCTTACGTACGATTTAATGAAAACAGTAAAAATAACATCAAAAACAATCAACTCACTACGAAATTATTCTTATGTACTCATTCCTTATCGAGATTTTTACGAGGTAAAAAGTGGACTTGTATTTAATACATCCTATTAAATTATTATAGGAACTTAACAAAATCGATACGTTACGATAAAAGTTTAAATTATTTATGAATAAAAGAACGGATAATGACAAATAATGAAGCTGTTCTCTTGAGAAGCACAAGCCTAGAGATATAGCTATAAATTGAACTTATCAATTATTTTAAAATGCTAATAAACTTCTCTTTTAATGTCTGACCACAGTGCGTTAGAAAGGGAAAGACATATAACGCACTCGAATTTCAAATAAATTGGTAAGCGTATCGGCTACATCTACCCATCTCTTTCTAACGTACCCGTACCATATATCAAACAAAATTGTATCACCAGAAAAGAAATGAACAACTCATTGTTATTTATCCATGCTTGTTCCTCCTAGGCTTATAATTATTGCTTTATTTTTTTTAACATAAATGTCACGAATAAAAAAAATCTTGTAAGTCATATTTAATATACAGAACAACGATATGACATACAAACCATACAACTAATGATTTATATACAAACTAGTGAAATTATAATAGAAATTCAAGGTTTTCTGATTTTGCATTTACAAATAAAATACTAATAAAAATATCCTTCGCTGTTCCTCACATCTAAATCTATACTTAAAAAAGGACGATGATTTACAATAAATAAACAATATATAATAACTTATAGAGATTAATATTAAGATCTACAACAAAAAGAAATGCATTATTGTATTTGATTTAGTGAGCATATGGGGTACATGGCAAATTTTCAGCTTATTTTCCATGATAAAACAACTACCAACCAACCAACGACATGACTTTACCATGTTTCTATATACCCTACATAATTATATGCTAAATACTTGAAAATTAATGCCACGATACCATATATCTCTTTGATACTGTTAATTTTTTTATCAATAAAAATATAGGTTCACAATAATGTTGATACAAAAATGATATCACTGATCTATCAAGTTTATCCAGATTAACAATTTTGGCAAGAGTTCAAAATTGTTATTTTACTGTAACTTATACTGAATGTGGTTAAATTAATATATTTCATTTAAATTATGAAAAAAAAACATTAAGTGATCACGTTCAAAATTATATGTAATATTCAGATACAATTTCACTTTTCATTTTTTTTTCGTATTTCGGTATTGTGATTCAATTATGAAAAAAAAAATACAAACGATATCTAATCGATGTATCGATACAAATATTTGTTATATTAACATTGATACAAAGATTTTCATAAAAATGTTTAAGTTGATAATAAAATAAATACAAATTCTAAAACATAAATAGGTATAAAATTAATTAAAAACCAATACAATTTGCAGATATCGTGATCTCAATGATAACAATGAATATAAAATAAAATAAATTTGTTTGTATATTTCAATATATCTTATGTATATAATTCAATCATTTCGTTTAATATGAAATAATATTTAAATTTTAATACTGAAATGAGATAATTGTATATAAAATCGTAAAAAGCTACTTAGACTTCCTAAAAAAGGTTTTCTTTATATGCCATAGACAATAAAAGAAGATAGAAATGCGACAACATTAGCCCTAGCCGTCAGTGCGTTTGGCGCAACATAAGCGAACGGGTGTGATAATTGTTATGCCCATTAAAAAAAAATACATTTTTTATGAATTTAGTATAGTATGATATCAGCTACAACTTCATAGTGGTAAGGCCACGCCGCAGACAAATACTTTGTCAAGTATGGCATAATAGTTGTCTGTAGCATGAATGGGCCGGCTCGCCCGGGAAGTACCGCAGTCCCGCAGAAAACCAGCGTCTGAGTGGTAGCTTAGCTACCGCGCTTCGTACGGTGAGCGAAAATTCCGGAGACCCAACACCCTCCCCCTCCCCCTTCCCTTCCCTCCCACTCTCATAATGACACTTTCCTTAAAAGTCGACAACGCTTCCGCACTGCCTATTGCGCTGCGGATGTCTACGGGCGGCGTTGGTTGCTCTCCATCAGGTAACACGCCTGCTCGTTTGCCTATCTCATAATAGAAAAGTTACAAAATATTATAACCATTTAAAACTAAACCAATCATCAATAGTAACTCAATTATTGTTTGGTTTTCTATTTAAATGTTTCTAATAGTAAAAATGTATCTGTTTATGTATCGGAAAGTATTTTAGAGTGGCACAATTTCATTTGTTTAATTTCAAGTGAGCGGGTTTTTACGTATTGAAAGTAATTCAAAAGACATTCTCCATTGTTGTATCATATTGTGAATACGGCACATCTATTTGTCTATACGACATAAAACTATGCAGTAAAATTGAAAATAAATATTTTAAATAAATATATTAATTAGGCCAAATAAAAGTTATCATATTTTAAAATTATATTTTTACACAGGCCTTAGCTTTCACCTGCATTGTTGATCAATAGCTTTGTTAGACTAGCCTTTGTTCTAATTGCCTAATTTTTTTTTATTGTGTTCTTAACACATTTTTTTTTGGTCACGTAAATTATTTGAATTTCTTCGAAGAACATTAGTTTAAGAATATTATTTAACATTTTGATTTTATTACCTAAATATTGCATATACTCAGCAATACAAAGATTTCAATCGTTAGATACGCCTCTACAGGGCAGTCAACGCGGCGAAATGTCACATTAAATACATGATATCTCACCTCACTCATTATGACGAGTGAAAAAAAATATATAATGTTTGCAATTACTACGGGAGAAAAAGAGACGACTCTATATTCTTGGACTCTTTTCCACATATTACCTTTGTAACAATCTGCAACTATCACAAGATGGCGACTAAAATTGACATTTCGCTCCGTATGACCGTTGAATTAAGAATCGCGTGCAACCCGAAACGAACTAAAAACTGGACTTTAGCACAACACACCAAGTTTTATATTACACTGGAGTGTAATTACCGACGGGCTTATAAAACATTTGGCCGGTGATTATCCGGCGACTGATCTCCTTCAACAAAAGACCTTTCTCCTTCTTAATTTTAGACAGGAAACCTCTATTCTCGTTGGCCCGCCGAGATAGATATGGCAACACTTCTAATACTGGGCCATATGGGACGTATTTATAAGCGGAATAACCAGCTTGACCTGTAAAAAAAACAATACAATATTTTCCGCATTAAAATGGGAATTTTTTCCAAATTCCAAAAACTCAAAAGCACTTAAATTATACACAATAATTGTTAAACATAATTCTCTCTCAAGATGGTAGGATTTAAGGGTATTTAAGGGCGTCTTGACATTGGAAACACCACGATGGTCAATCGGGATTTACATACAAATCTTTTGGCTCACAAATCATTTACTTTACTATTGAGTAGAGTAAATGATTTGTGAGTCAATCATTTACTCTACTATTGAGTAGAGCAAATGATTTGTGATTCATTGGTACCAGTTGTCGAATATGTACACAAAATATATAAATAAGTTGACTAAGATTGTCTCAAAGCAATCTGAGAATTGTTTGCTAGCTCTTTCCACGGTATTTGTCTCCATTCTTCTATGAAAGGAGAAGTGAGTCAATAACCGCCCCTTGAGCTGATATCCAGTTATAAGCTGGTCGATACGAAGAATACAGCTTCAATATAGTTTAATCCCTATTATCTACGATCCTTTAATATACTACATATATGACGACCAATTGGCTCAATGACGGGGCTCCAACCCAATCCGCAAGTGTCCAATCCACAAATCCGCATTGGACAAGACAAGGTCATTGTCCGTTTCTCCAGAACGTGAAACGTATATGGGCTATGAAAAAAAAAAGTGTGACTGAGATAAAACATAGAAATAACAAATATGCAAGCCAGACAACATACCCAGAGGGAAGGTGATGTGATCACACATGCCAAGCAGCTGTCCGAAGCAGACGACCTTATCCTCCGGCTTGATGTTGTGCTCCTTCATAAGCTGGATGGCGTAGCGAACCGTATCCTCATTATGGGAGGCAACCATAATCCCCAATCTGTCCTTGCTATCCGGCTGTAAATGAATTGAGAATTACCAACGTATTTCACGCCGACCTCGGATAATACGGGATTTGTAAAGGGGTTCAAACAAGGATTACTTGATACAAGGTGAATATTTTTTTTGTATTTATTTTGGAGGATTTCTCCTCCAGAAATGGGGAGGCACTTGCAGTGGGATATGTAGGCTTGTGGCGTCCGTCTAGACGGAAGTTATAATAATAGCTTTCAGGCTGTGACAAAAAAAATTGTTTATATATGCACGACAGAACAAGTATTTGTTGTAAGTGGAAAATGACGTATTTTTGTTTTATACACCATTTGAATCAGAAAAAAAGTGCGTCAAATGGTCTCGGTTGTTTCTCAAAAATTTTTAATTCTTTTAAAAAATAACCGAAACCATTTTACGTACTTGACACGCCTATATTCAGGTAACAAAAACATTTTCTAAATAATGGTTCTAATTAGTTTTTCTTAGCATCATGACAATTACTCTCAATTTATTTACGAAAAACATACTAAATCGGTCTCAACTCACCTTGACTCTACTCAGAATCTCCTTCAGACAGCGGTGGAAAGATGCTGTTGTAGCTTCCACACTCTCACACGTGGGATCTTCGTAGCCCATTGCTGCGGCTCTGGCGCGCTCCTGTAAACCAGTTATAGAAAGTTCTAATTCTATGTCATTTTTCTTCCTTTTTATTCTTTTAACTATTTTATCTCATAATATTAACTTCGATATTTAAGATAGGTAAGTTAAGATACATCTTTGAGTGCCCAGATAGGGGTACCAACTACTTCGGGGTCCATCGGCAACGCATCTAAATTAATGATTCATTAATTCATTCATTTGAATTAATGGCTTTGAATAGTGCCAAAATAGCACGGATGATTTAGCCAATGTCACGTAGAAGGGAGAAGACACGAAGGAGGTTAATCAGTGCGGTTGAGATGAGGAAGGAATAGAATGGAGAGGATAAATTAATGATAAATAAATAATAAACAAATATATGCCAATTTCCGTGCCTACTACGGTGACAATAATTGTCACATGCAAAAGAAACACTGGTAATGTTTGATCACTGGTGAAATAACAGTGACAAAAAAATAATAATAGCAGGCAGTGAATATGATTTTAATATAGCAATAATTTTCGTGTCTATTACGGTGACAATAATTGTCACATGTAAAAAAACACTGGTAATGATTGATCACAGGTGAATTAACAGTGACGAAAAATAATAATAGCAATTTGATCACTGGTGAAATAACAGAAACAAAACAAAATACCACATAGTGAATATCGTTTTAATACAGCAATCATTTCCATGATATAAGAATAAATATCACATGTGAAATCACTGGTAGTGATATGACTGATCGCTGGTGAAATAATAGCGACACAAATATTTAGTATTTTACAGATAATAGAGTTTTAGTCTTTTAGATTGGGAGCTCTGTAAATATCGATGAAGAGAGTGATGAGTGTGGAGAATGCAAGGAGATGTGCCGAGATCGTAGCAGATGGAGATCAGTGGTCCCTGCATACCCCTACGAAAAACATGCGTGATGATATGAATGATAAAAAAAAAGAATTTTTGGTTCTATTTTTTATCTCATTAATTCTTATAATTTTTGAGTAAATGCAAATACTATCTTCTTCGTGCACTCAGCATTGAATGAGCGCACGCATTCTACGCGGAGACGCA
The DNA here is from genome assembly GCA_031353405.1 of Baronia brevicornis. Taxonomy (NCBI): domain Eukaryota; kingdom Metazoa; phylum Arthropoda; class Insecta; order Lepidoptera; family Papilionidae; genus Baronia; species Baronia brevicornis. The sequence continues at coordinate 124,470 of JASFAT010000662.1, read as the reverse complement.
TACTGTAGGGGTAAAAGCCGTTTACCTGTTCGATGTACGCGCCGCGGACGAGCTTGGCACCCCAGTGGAAGTTCTGACGCTGCGCCTGCTCCAAATCCGTCAGGATCTCGTTGTACGTGTTCTTCAGATACGTCTGATACGTATTGAACACCAGAAACTTCTCCTGCGGCGATAAAGATAGAGAGATACAAGTATATGTAATAAATAATAATTTTATGTTTATTATATGTGTATACCGTTACAATAGAGGTGTTCGTCTTTTGAAGCTTTCCACGAATCAAGCCATTTTTCGATGTCTCCATATGATATGAGCTGATCAAGCCAGATCATGTGCCATCGAACGAAACAAGTAATAATTGGAGACTCCGAAACTCAACCGGTCACCGGATAAGCGCGGTAGCTAACCACTCGGACGCCAGTTTTCTACTGGTTGTTGAAGTGTGGTACTTCCCCGGGCGAACCGGTTCATTCATGTTACAGACAAATAAAATGGCATTCTGGACAAAGTATTCGTCTGCAGCGTGGCTCTACCACTAATTGTCGAATGTTTGCGTGAAAGAATTTCGAAATACCACGTGTTTTTTATTAATTATGTATTGTTTTTTCGTCGAATTACCGAGTGTAACAAGAATTATTGAAGTTATGATTAATGATTTAACAAGAATTTTGCTAGAGAGTCAACAATTACTTCGCATTAAAGAGATGTTTATATTATCAAAAGTCGACTGTATTTATAAAACTGGCGACTCAATGACAGTATATTAATATAGTTGCAACTAATCATGATGAGAAAAGTCGTGGGCAATAAATATGGATAGAGATAATGAATGCTGCCGAACTGTTTTGCATAGCTAAAGACGAGGATAGTTGTGCTTAAATAGCTTCCAACCTTCGCTAATCGTAGAGGTAATACGAAGATTCAGTTACCTTATTATATCTCCTCATCATCTCCAAACAGATCCTAGAAATGGCCGGTTGGAAGTAAGTTTGTTCAGCATCGATCATCACCCTCACGTCCGCCTCATTAGCGATCTGGATAATGTGGTTTAGCCTTCGCAGCATGTTCCGGAACATCTCCTCCTCTTTAGGTGATATCTGGGAGATGAGGCGACGCATCTGGCCGGTCTTCGGGTCGGGAACTCGGAACGAGTCCGACAGATTCATGTCTTTGTCAAGGATGTTGGACCAGGGGAACAGATGCACGATGCTGTAAGAGTCATTCATGTATTTTGTTACTTATATACGTTTATCTCGATTACATTCTTTAAGCGTCTGTAATAGACGTATAAGCCAAAGAAGGAGAATATAACTTGATTATCATTAATAATAATAATAATAATTCTTTATTTGCATAATGTGAGGTATAACAAGATGAAAAAAGACGTTAAAAAGCTCCATCACATTGCCACTTATGGCGTACAAATTTCATTAATTTCCACCGAAAGGTACATGGATAAAATTCACGTTAAAAAAACTTTCTTTCTTCTATTTTAACACCGTTTATATATTTTATTTAAATTAAAAATTCATCCACAAAAGTAAAGATGTGCCAATGTCGAACTTAATAACTCGAATATATGGAGTAAAGTAAAGGGATCAATGACCTCTTTAAAGTAAGGAAAACAATGACCTCTATAAAAGTAAAGGCAGTTATGGCCACTTTAAAAAACAGCAACATATTGCGGTTTATTAACACGAGTGCACGTGACACAATTTGTTATATATTTTTATTGTATAGAACAATTATTTTGTATAAAAAAATACATATATGTCAACCTATATTTTGTGAAAATCATAAATATTGCTTTTAAAACAAACCACAAGTTTATACACTGATAAAAGGGCAACCAGTATATTCAGCACTCTAGAAGGTAAGAGAAATCTTCTCGTCGCCCATACCTCAGAGCCTGACGACAATGGTCTTCGACAAGTGCATCTTGCCTATACTCTCTTACGATGTCGTAAGTAGATACGTTCCGCCAGTTTCACTAGACCAAAGTCGCTCAGAGAGCTATGCTAAAAGTTCCTCTGCTGTTTATGATTCAAAATAAATAAAGGAGAACCAAAGTCACCGACTTATCTCATTTTCCAATCGGGACATAGACGGGTGAAATTAAGAGCCGCTTCGAACAGACGTGTGTTTTATTTGGTGGTTACCACGCAAGAAAGCGCACATAATCCTTTTAACATACATTAACTGGAATCAACACGTGCGCGAGCAAACGCCATCTAGCAAAAAGGGCTCCAAATTTCCCAGTCACATCGATAACTAATCCCGACTGCCACCTAGGATGTTATCAGACGTATCAGTGCAGATAACATCCCACAGATGGCGCTGTTAAGGACTTAACATTCTTATATAATTATATTTATGACATAAACATAACCTCAATTCCATAATAATTGCAGTATATCACAAAAATACATTTGCTATATAAAAATAATAGAAGCATAATTTAAAGCTGTATATAAATAAACATATAAAGCGAGAGTATCGAAACAAACATAAAGCGAAGCCAAAAACCAAGCTGTCAAACGATAAATTTAGCTTGAATAGAAACCAGTAATATAAAGTAATATTTCCTTGTTTTAGAGCTACACGTTTTCAAACTGGCACACCTTTAGCAAACTAATTCTTAATGATATATGTACATCGTTAGCGGCTAATTTGATCAGAAATTCCAACCTTTATTCTTAGTTTAAAAATTTGAAGATCCAATGTTTTTTTTTAATGGCGATGTTAGCGGAAAAACAAGCCTACACATTTCTCAAAGCAGCCAGCAACAATGCAATGTCTTTGGTGCTGTGAACGTCTATGAGGGACATTTTGTGACCTTTACTCATTCATTCATTTGAATTAATGACTTTCAATAGTACTAAAATAGCAGGGATGGTTTTACCAATGTCACTTACAATGGCGAAGAGAGGCCGATTAATCTCCTTCGTGTCGTTTCCATTCTATTCCATTGTTTCCCCGACCGCACCGTTCAATCTCATACGTGTCCTATGCATTCTATTCCTTTCTTATCTCAACCGCACTGATAAATCTCCTTCGTATCTTCTCTTTTCTACGTGACATTGGCAAAATCATCCGTGCTACTTTGGCACTATTGAAAGCCATTCATTCAAATGAATGAATGAATGAGATCGTTACTCATTAAAAGAACTCATCTCTCTGGATTACTGATAATTTTTTTCCAGTGTTAGCGCTCCCTTTGCGTCAGGTAGCGACTACAAAATTTATTGTAGAAGCGGCTGCCTGTCCACAGATTAAAAAACAAACTAAACCTTAGTGTAAATTAAAACAATACAGCGCCATCTATTTCGTACAGGAGGACATTATTAATATAAATACAATAATGGATTTAAATTCATGTTATTATCTCTCGATTTAAAGACGAAATAGATCTTAAAACAACCCGTAGAACATATGCTAAAAATTAACTCCTAAGCGATAAATTAATTGGTATTGAGGTATGTCGAAAGGTTGAAATTTCTGCGCAAATTAGCAAGTAGTGCCGTTAGTTAGCGACGCTACTAGGCAACCCTTACGACTGTACAAGATGTCGCCACTGACCGGTCCCAGGGGAAAATGTGCAGCACGCTGAAATATTAGGACACCCGCACGCTTTACAATAAATCCATACTACAATACAATACGGACTCAAAATTGAATAAAAAATAAATAGCAGTTTATGACGTGCTCAGTGTTGCCATGTGCATAAATCGTATACATATATAGTAGAAATAAAGTGTTGATGTGTGTTTTAAAAACATGCACTTGTTTAGCAAAATAAAAGTTGTGAGAAATAAAAGAAAAGAAAATATAGATTCAAGGAAAGTTAAACGTTTGTAAAAATAAGAAAAAGAATAGAAATTTTTGTTCCATTTTATTCGTTAACGCACTTTTTTAAATACTGAGCTAAAGCTAAGATATTAATAAGATATTATTGCTATATCTAATATCTAAGATATTATTTGAGAGATATGATCTATATAGCTAAGATATTATTTGAGAGATATGAATACTTTAAACATATGCAAACAAAGTGTTATGCAATCTTTTCTAGAGCAACAGAAGATAGACTTCGAAGAATTTGTAAAAGGAACTATCACACAACTTATTTTGTGTAGAATGACGTTATATACCGTCACCCGTCGCGTCCTGATTCCCACGAGGGCGAATAGCGACTAACGGAGAGCCGTTTCGCTACGATGAATGTGAGAGGAAAGAGAGTGTGAAGTAAGCAAGGAAGGTGTACCGATATCGTGGCGGATGGAGATCTGTGGTCTCCGCCTACCCCTACAGGAAACAGGCGTGACGAGATGTATGTATGTATGTTAGACGCCATGGGGGCCACCGGTGGCCTCATTTGGTTTGCTTTATTGCGCCATGGGGTTGTCGGCAACCTCGAACTATTTTTTTTTGTATTTACGTAACCCCACACCAGATTTTTATTACAAAAGTTTTGGGTACATATGATGAAATACGTCGATTACAAAATAAAAGATTTTTTTAAACAAAATCACTTGTACTGTGTTTAAATTATGGATTGATAATGTCAATTTTCAAAAAGAAAGAACATTTTAATTCTTTTTATTTTTTTTTATATATTCACGCCTATCCCCCGCAGGGTTTGGCAGAGACCACAGAGATCCATCCGCTACCAATCATCGCAGCGAAACGGCTCGTCATTAGTCGCTTTTCGCCCTCGTGAGAATCAGGACGTGACGGGTGGCGAGCCACGTCGCCGTCATTTTCAACAAATTATGTATATTAAATTCGTCTTAGTGAATCCCACGAGCCGCAAGGGAGGATGGAGGTCAGCCCCAGCAGAACCCTGCATGCTGAGGTAAGGCACCATAGTACCCAGGGGAGTCCGATCCCGGGACGGTCGGCACGCTTGCTTGGTCTTTTTATTAGAATTATTTTTATAACTTCTTCCCGCGCACCACCATGTTTTGAAACCAGTCGCCTTCAGCTGTATTTCCGAAAGACATTAAAACCTCCAAGAAACAAGCCCACTTATATCTTAAAGGCCGGCAACGCAACTGTGATGTCTCTGGTCTTGCAGATGTCTATGTGCGGCGTTGATTGCTTTCCATCAGGTGATACGGTTTGTTGCCTCGCTATCCCATAAAAATAGCTTTATTTCTGTGGATTTTAATGTTTAAAAAAATATTTCCACAGGTATATATAGTTTTTACTGGCACCGATTTCCGAATTTCCCGGAGCGAACCGCTCTTCGCGACGGACAGAATATAACTTATTTATGTATATAATTAATTAAGTAAAATAAAATGCTGGACTGTCAAAAGCTAAGATCCTATCTTAGCTAAGTAAAACTTTTGAGTTTTACTTAGCTAAGAACCTATCTTAGCTAAGTAAAACTTTAGACTGTCCACATAGTGATGGATTTCCGCAAAGTAACGCCTGACTCCATTAATAAAAAATGCTGACCGGGTAGTTACAACACAATGGAAATATACTGGAATAAGTAGAATGCTGATTCGACATTATAAAGGAACTACATCGGATTATAACAGAACCAAGGCAGAAAGGTGTTGCGGATGTCTATTGGAGGCGTTGATTGCTTTCCATAAGACGACACGCTCGCTCATTTGCCTTCCTATCCCATAAAAAAATTGTAGTCGGTGTAAAACCAAAAATATGTTTTCTTTATATGCGTAAAGCATAGATGCTTACCCCTCTTTGTCCGAGGTGATTTTCTTCATGAACTCCTGCACCTCAGGTTTGGAGCTGTGGTCGCCGAAGTAACGCTGGAAGTCCTCGATTGTCTTGTGGTGGGTGAGAACGTTGCCAGTACCCCCAGCTATTTGCTGCATGTAGTTTCTGGCCCGCATGATCACCTCTGACAGTTGCAGCTGGAGTTAATCAATAAGAACTAATTACTATTGTGCATGACTACGACTGATAAAATAAATTTACGTTGCGGATGTGGATGGAAGGGTCGGTAGGGGAAGACCATGGAGAACATACCTTGACCTTGACTTGAAGTTCTTAATAAAGGTCAGATCAAAAGTACCATTAAACGGTGAGCTTGTATGAAGCGAGTGATGAGTTTGGATGAAGCAAAGAAAGTGTGCGACGACCAATTGGCTCAGTGGCGGGGCCACCCATGGAATCAACGGTCGCCGATTCGAGCCCCGCATCGGAATAGATATATGTACGGCCTACATATATACATATTCCGAATCTGGTAATCCCGCAAATCCGCACTGGACAAGCGTGGTGGGTTATTGTCCGTTCCTCCAGAAATGGAGAGGCCCGTGCTCAGCAGTGGGTCATATATGGGCTGCAGAAAAAAGAAAAGAAAGTGTGCCGAGACATATCAGAAACAGGTGTGATGAAATGTACGTATGTATGGATGTATGAGTAATTTCTAGAAATAAGATACATAAGCCGACGTAAGTATCGACTAATATATTTTTGAATATACTAACATGTGTCCGCCCTTTTTATCGAATAATTATGTAATCCTAGGTATTTTGTAGTTAGCACGTAAGGTATGGAGGCGTTTAAAATGGCGGAGATTTTTCAAAAAAATTTACTCTATGGTTTTCTGTTTTGACACACACAGAAGACTAACATTTCCCCTTAATGATTTTTCAACATTCTTGTTCCAAAACTTCTTATCTCCATCGCGCATTAAATGCATCGGAAATATGTAAATGTACCAAATTTTTTTTATATGGGATATAAAGACAAACGAAATCAAGCAAGTCTATCGCCTGGTGGAAAGCAATCAACGCCGGCCATACAAATCTAAAACACCATAGGAATTTTCTATCATAGTTTGTGAAATTTTTATAAATACCATCCTGACTTGAGATATAAAAAGAGATATTTATTTATGTAAATACGAAGTGTCCCATCAAATACGTTTTAAAAATTATCCGTTGGACGCCATTTAAAGTGAGAAGTGAGTAATAATATTCTTCGAAGTTACGTATTCTGATAATTAGAAAGAAAGCCTGTTTATACATACAAGCAACTGCGGTCTTCCCAAAGCGGTAAGTTTGATCGCCATCAGCCCAGTGCTTTTGGTGATGCCTGGAATGTAACAATAAAAAGGATTATTTATTGATTTTTGGTCTACACAAGAGGTTCTCAAACTTATTTGTCTACCGTCCCCACCCCCCATAACACTCATAATACGCATAACGTAAACATAGCCGATTTTCGGTAAGTTTTTGGTTTAAGTTCCAAATAAATCCACTTAATCCAACAGAAAAACACACATTATTAATTTTCTGTTATTGTTTTGCTTGTCGCGGATCTTAGCTAAGTAAAACTTTTGACTGTCCATATAGTGATGGATTTCCGCAAAGTAACGCCTGACTCCATTAATAATCCTAATAAACAATTTAGTTTTTTTTGACATGAGAAATACGTTCATTAGGAATTTAAAAAAAACAGTCACTAATCCATTAGGAATCTTAATTGAAGCACTTTTATTTACAGTTCGATTTTTTTTAATATTGATTGGCAAAGATTAACAGGATACCAAAGAGCATACGGAACGCATTTGGCGTTCGGAATAACCCCTTTGGTATCCCGTTATCAACAGTTATTGAAAATGCATATGCCGCCAAAATTTTTGTTTATTTAATTTACCCCACCTTAAAAATCACGATCGCGATGATAACAATGTTATTTTATAGCGTGTCATTTCAGTCTTATTATATTTTACGATTTTAGAGATGGGTTTTGATTTGGGATTAGTTTTTAATCTATATATCAGCAATTCTACACCCCCTTCCAATTATCTTTGGGCCCTTAACCATACCCCTAAAGGTGCAATGCTCACAAGTGGGTGATAACACCCCCTGCGTTATCGCCCACTTTGAGAAACACTGTTCTACACTAAAATAGAATCAGAATATATTTATCAACACGGCGCATTTGGCTATATTACAGACAAGACACGTAAACACAATTACAGTCTCTGCAGTTGTGTCCTTGGTATGTATTAATAACAAAAACCACATAACCTTGCCACTGTAACTAATATTTTTTATGGAATAGGAGGGCAAACGAGCAAGCGTGTCGCCTCGTGGAATGCAATCCACGCCACCTATATAGATCATCCGCATCAGTTGAGATATTAGCGGTCTTGTATTTTTGAAAGTTCCAAAGTCGTATCGGTTCGGAAATACGACTGAAATTAACTGTTTCTATAGAGTGGTGGTTTATCATTATATTATATGTTTTAACAATATTAAAACTTCTATGGATAAATTCTTCAAACAACAGCATATATTATTTGTATTTTTTCCCTCTTACTTGTCGTAGCGATGGTGTAAAAAGCTTTACCTTTAACCTTTGGTGAAATGGAATAAAAATTGACGTTCAGTGCGATTTTAAGAAGCTAACATAATTTTAAGCATACACGCGCACATCCACATCGCTTCTACAGTAGATATAGAATGGGTACAGCGACAGTTGACACAAAACACTTACACTACGCACAAAACACTACACACACAATTTGAGCACACGCACCCACTACACATACACCCACACCTCGTCACGACGGTACACAGAAAAAAATATTTTATTTTATATATTCACGCCTATCCCCCGCAGGGGTTGGCAGAGACCACAGAGCTCCATCCGCTACCATGCATCGCAGCGAAACGGCTCTCCATTGGTCGCTTCTCGCCCTTGTGAGAATCAGGATGTGACGGGTGGCGAACCACGTCGCCGTCATTTTTCAACAAATTAAGTATATTAAATTCGTCTTAGTGAATCCCACGAGCCGCAAGGGAGGACGGAGGTCAGCCCCAGCAGTGTCCTGCATACTGAGGTAAGGCACCATAGTACCCGGGGGAGCCCGACCCCGGGACGGTCGGCACGCTTGTCACTAAGCTCTCCCTTAGCCACGCATCCTTTGGCACGACAGACCGTGGATTGGCGGAGAGGAAGGGAAAGGACAAAGAAGAAAGGAAAGGGCAGGAATGGAAATGCGGGTTACCAGAATCGGAATAAACAATTATAAATCCATATAATTTTTTGTTCCGATGCGGGAATCGAACCCGCGACCATTGACTCCGCGGGCGGAGGGCCCCGCCACTGAGCCAATCGGTCGTCATTTATAGTCGGTAATGTATAATAAATAAATAAAAAAAAACTGAAGGCCAGGATATAGACAGACTTATACTAAGTTTGCTTCTCTATAAAAAAGTTAACACAAAATACCGGCAACGGCGTCGATGCTCCTCAAAAAGGCTTCCATGTTCTTCTCGCAGGAGGCTTCATTCAGGTAGAAGTATGTGCGCGCGCTGGTTACCTTGTACCGCCTATCCGCAAACCTTTGCTCCACGTGGTACTGCTTCAGCTGACCTTCTTCTTGGGTGTCACCGCAAGCCGAGATTGAAGCACTGGAAACATACGAAATAAATACTTGTAGTAGTAAAGCCACGGTATTATGAATAGGCCGGCTGCACTCGGGAAGTCCACATAAGAAGAACCACACCCGCAGCGAATATCCGATGTATCCGATATATACCCTCACCGAGTATCAAGTGACAGAAATTTGCCGTGTCATCACCGCGTTACATACGGTGAATTCAAGGACCAAGAAGCACTTTGTTTCTTTCTCTTTCTTCCCTGTAGCGATATATCCTTCTTTACCTCCCGTTATTCACATCCTTACAGATGTGTGGCTTTCTATCAGTCGACATGCTTGCTCATTTGCCTCCCTTTTCAATAAAAAAAACTTTCTAAAGAAATGACAGTTTCAAAATGGCGGTCATGTAAAACATATGATTAATAACCATTTTTTGATTTAAAAAAATCACGAGGACTGCCGAAATAAGTGAAAACTTTTTAAAATTTCGAACTTATTGTAATATTAAAAATTAAAATTTCATAATTATTGAATTAAAATTATTAACATTAATCTGATTTCACACATACCACTTAATGTACTTATGGAGAATCTGATAAGAAATTAAAAATGTATGTTTATAGCTAAGTTCATAGCTATAGGTATACCTTAAGCATTAGCATGTTGCTGACGCGAACTCATAAATTTTTTTTCCCAACCCAAAGTCGTGTAACGCGACTATAGAAGTTTCACTTCAAAAATCCAAAGCAATAATATCCTGTCAGTGTGTAATTCAATCGATTACTATGACTTTACATTTGATCACAAAACAAAAGTGGAATATTTATCAGCTACTTCTTTTATAGCGAATTGAGACTTTTAAGAAGGCAAACGAGCAAGCGTGCCAACGCCTGATAAAAAGCAAACATAGAGTTGTTAGACATACTGAATAGACATCTGCAATACCATTGGCATTTTATAAGCGTTGTCGACCTTTGAGAAAAGTTATAGGCTTGTTTTTTTTTACGTTTCAATGTTGCATTGATTCGAAAAAATCCCTAGAGGTAACTTGTTCTTCAGAGTGGTATTGTGTGATAAAAAATCAACAAAAACATAACCAACTAGACTCTTCCTTGTTGACATACGCCAATCAAAACTGATTCAATATTAACTGGGCAATAAAAATAGACTGACGTTCGGCTATGCTACAAGCTAGAAAAACACATCTACGCGAAATTAGACTCTGCATCAATCATTGTGTCGATTATTTTAATTTGACGTATGAGTTAAAAAAAAATGTAGGTGACCTTAAAAATGGGTGAATATGTTTGGCAGAACTCCAGGCAGACTTTCACTCTCCTTGAAAAAAAAATTCAGTGGGAAGATAAAATAATCAAAGGAAAGATAAATACATAATTAAAATTATAAGAAAGCTACATGACAGAGAAAGAGAGAGAAATAGATAAATTACATTAGGTATACTTTAAAAGTGTGTAATTACATATATTCACAAAAATAGAACGTAATGTAAGGTTCGAATATTCTCGTAGGAAGTGAAATGAATTTATCGATATAATAAGATTATGAGATGAAATTTCTGATATATGACAACTCTATGAATATTTTCTTATAAAATTAAATGAATTTATCGATATGTTGATTGAAGATTTCGAATTTTTAACATCCCTATTTAACGATTGTACATCGATAAATGATGATATCGTAGTGAATCACGTCACAAACCCAATTACATCTCTACGAGTATAGAATTAATTTATCTACAACATGACGTGGCAACTGTAATTTATAAATGTTGACGTATCCGATGTCTACAAGTCTATTTCCACATACCAACTATAACATGGGAATATAACACATATTGAGTAGGCGCAACAATCAATTTAGCTTGCTGTGTAAAATCGAAACACGTAAAATGTGGCGCCTGGCGTAACTTGAACACAGGGGAAGCCGCACTGTTACAACGGTCATGTATTATGTTGACTATCGGCGCCAATTCTAATCGATGACGTAAAGGGTTTAATGTCCTTTAGTGTTGCGTGTATACATTTTTTTCTTTATTGATAGCAATGATTCAACGTGCCAGTGCCAAGTACAATATATTTTTTTTTGATATGTACATTATATAATCGTGTCGGTTCTTCTAATAATGTTATGGTATCCTAGTCCATTATTCGGCTACAGAATTAAGCGTATACAATTGGAAGGCACTCTCTTCCAAATTCTTCTTCATCAATATATTAGGTGCAATTGCTCATATTATTTATTTATAGGCACACAAACTACAATATATACAAACAAACTAATACATTTGACTAACAATTTGCGACCTTATTGCATTTCAGAAATAGCGTGTACAGCCTGCTTATCTGTAAACATGTTTATTAAGTAACTAAATATTTTAAGTGTTTGATAAAATACAATAAATAATAATAAGCACTAGCAAAAAAAAAACAATTTATTATATCTTCCAAACAAATGGAGAATTAAAATACAATGTCAGACTTTTCCCGCCAACTTACATCAGTGACGTTGTGTTTTTATTTCATTTTCATAATCTTATATCATTATCAGTAATGTTGTTCATTTATGGTGGCGTATTATACAATATAATTCGATTAAGGCGTATAAGTGGAGTGATATGAAATAAATGCGTGTATCGTGACTTTTTAAGTTGACTGAAAAAGTCCACAGAAGGTTTTACTAGAATAGCCACCATTTTCATCAAGACGTAACGTTATATTTCAAGAGAGATATTATCGTGTTTTACTTCACAATGGCATAATAGTTATAATCAATTGCCATCAAAGAAAAGAAAAAAATATCTCTGACGTATTAGTGCATTGTAACTTTATATCATTTTCAAAGCTACCTAGTTAGTCTTGTGAACGCATGGAGTTCTGTCTTGATAATTATTTTCAAGGTTTGAATAATAAAGATAAAGACCGTGCCTACATCGACAATATTACTTTAATGTACCAAAATAATACTCACGATTACTATGTGACTACGTAAGTTAATTTCTATTTAAAAAAAATCATAACAAATCAAGAAGATTCACTTTAGATAAGAAGTCAATTTTATTCATAGCATGTTGAACAACATAAAATCTCTCTGCGCAGATCTTCATTACATCTGGCCGGAAGGCAACCTATAGTACGGTTATCAAGACGCGATCTCCACTCGTCCGCTCCAAATTGTCAGTTCTCCATCATTTATAAGCAACGCTTCTGCAATGCCCATGGCATTGCAGATGTCTATGGGCGGCGTTGATTGCTTCCCATCAGGTGACACGCCTGTTCGTTTGCCTTCCTATGCCATAAAGAAAAAGCACCATGTTGCTGCTTCATTTTTCTAATGCAAAGATCTATGTCGGCGTCTTTTTTCTTAGGGCCATTTTTTTTCATTCCAAATCTCTACCAGACAAATTACAAGCATTATCTGAGCGACTTAGAGCTGGTAGAGTGTCGTGGGAGAATATGGAATGGAAGCACTGGTCGAAGACTTCTATATGATGAAGGTCAACTAGATGACAAATAGCTAGTTTGTTCCGAAAATTGTTAGCAACAAAGTAAATATAAATTAATTATGAATTACTACCACATATAGTATAGAAAACAATGGGAAGATAATTTACTATTATCGTCATTTTTGTTTCTTTATGCTTGTGACGTTCACGAAGCTTATCATGCCCAAACAATTCATATATCAACTTTAAAATCTAAAATTATAAAAAAACATTCAACAAACGTTTTAACATTTTTCTGCGTTACGAGGACCTAGATTTTTCAAATTCTAATGACTTTTTAAACATTTTGGAAATACGCATCGATGCGAAAAAACGGGTTTCTTTATTATGTAGCTGTATTTCTTTGTTATCTCGCCTTTATGGCGATACAGAAGCCCGTCTTTTTCTTGAAGTAGTAGTTAGTCTTAGTTTTGTGAGGGAGTAGACTCTGTGTAGAATTTTTTTTTCATCAGCCCATATAGGTCCCACTGCTGAGCACGGGCCTCACCATTACTGGAGAAACGGACGTTAACCCACCACCCTTGTCCAATAATGCGCATTGGCAGGGGGGATCGAACCCGCGACCATTGACTCCGCGGGCGGAGGGCCCCGCCACTGAGCCAATCGGTCGTCTGTGTAGAATTACCCAATTATAATTATAAGAAAACTTTCACATGGTTATTAATAAAATAGTTATGGCATAAACATAAAATAATGGTCACCCTACATATAAGTAACAATATATGTAAATTCATTTCGAATCCACTATCTTGAAGTTCCACGAGTATAAAGAACAATAAGACAATAATTCATAATTTATACAACCATTTTTTATTTAATCTTGTGTTTGAATTAAAATATAATTTGTTATTGCAAAAAACATAAACGAATTAATAAACTGGCATTGTATCGATGACAGATAAATTATTTGGATGAGCAGTGATTCATTGCTGTGCATTTTTCCCGAAACTCGTTTCCACCAGAGGCGCCTGATGTGTGTTGCACACGGGCGCAGCGGTGTTGGGGGCGCCGGCCGCGACATCTTCAATGGTCCTGCGCCCGTGTTATCACGCCGGGCGCTATAACTCGACCCCACGTAAAGAGTTCCGATTTACATACATTTTGTACGCCATCCGGAGCTCTCCTTATATGTGTCGATTTACAGCTGTATTTTACTTGACACTAGCATAATGATCAGAGCTCGTTGGCTCTTGCTGAAAACCACCGCCAGGTGCCCCAATAGAACGCCTGGCATATGCTGAGCAAGAACAATTTCATGACGCTTGTTAGATTAAAATTATTCTCTTTTTGTTTTGTCTATTTATTTGTATATAATAATATTGTTAAGGTTTTAATTTTAGGTATTATAATAAAGGTGTCATTAATAAAGTTTTTTCTATTTCTGTAATAGTTGCAACTGGTTGCCATCAAAGAAAAGAAAAAGAACTATATAGGAGTAAAAAAACATGGCGAGAGCATAACAACCAAACAATTTAATATTCGACGTCAGTATTTGATGGAATTGCAAACAATGTCAGCGTCTTTTTCAACTTCAAATATTACAGTATTATATGCAGAATTTAGAAGTCCTTGATAATTAATTTTTTACATCCCACGTTAATGTCCTTTCGTTGGGCACGAGTCTATCCACTTCTGAACGAATAGATAATAGCCAACACGCTTGTCCAAATCAGATTAACCTGGAGGAACCTTGACTCGGAATGAATACGGTATTTATTTATGACATATCTGTTCGACGATTCGTTAATATAATATTTGTTTATAGATAAAATTCTGCAATAAATTATTGATAAAATTGTTTGTTCAATTATTTGTGTCAATAAATCATTTGTGATTGTAATGTAAACAGTTTAACAAAAAATTACACGCCTAATAAATAACGACTTCGTAGTAAACTCAGATAAAATCAGAGAAATACCTGTAGGGCACAAAATATAATATTTATATAGATGCGACATTCGTGGTTTTGATTTTCCACCTTGGCTTAGGAAGCGAATCCTTCTCATTTTCTTTTCTTTGATGGCAATTAGTTATAACTATTACGCCAGTGTCAAGTAAAATACAATAACATCAAATCTCTTGAAATGTCTAGTCGGCTTGTAAGATTACGTCTTAATAAAATGGTGGCTATTCTACCAAAACCTACTATGGACTTTTTCAGTCAACTGAAAAAGTCACGATACACACATTTATTTCATATCATTTCACTTATACTCCTTAATCGAACTATAATGTATAATACGCCACCACAATTAAAAAATATAAATGATAATAATATAAGATTATAAAATTAAATAAAAACACAACGTCACTCATATAAGTTGGCGGGAAAGTCCGACAGGCTACTTATCACGTCTCGCATAACTATTAATAACATTGAAAAAAAAAGTCGATGAAATATATAGCATTTTGGCATCGATTGATCATAAACTACATCGATGTTTTTATACGATGTTTCTATTTATAAAAAATTGTAGAAGTAAAAAACTTAAAAATAAAAATGCTACTCTGTAAAAGCTGATGCCGCCAATATAGATAATGGAAATATCTTCTTTGTATAATATTATAAAATGAAAAATATATGAAAAGTTGTAAAAATATATTAGTTTCGCCTAATACATATATTTTTAAAACATGCGTGGTTAAAGTTTATGATTACTATCCTGCTCCTTTTTTTTCGATACATCGAAAAGTATTTGCCTTTTCGATGTATCGAATAAAAATAACGATGTTTACTCGATTTTAATTTTTTTTGTTGATTCTTCAAAATCGAGATGGGATTGATTTGATGCATCGGTACTTTATTTACATCGAGTGTTTTTAAAACATCGATCAAACATATTTTAATGACCCACAAGTATTATATGAATTCCTAGTGTAGAACTACAATGTATTGCGTTTTATTATTATTGAGAAATATATAAATATTTACCTGACTTCTCTCTTCTCAGCTTCTTCTTGAGACAGATCTTCTTCAACAGAATAATCCAAGATGGATTTAACACCGAATGAGCGCAGTCTGAAAGAAATTGAGATAATTACTTCGAGAAATTAATTTGTCGAATGATACACGCTCGAGTATAATCGAGGATAATCGGAATGTATCATACATTACTTAAAATTATTATCGCTTATAATTAAATTTCAAACCCTATATATTTTATACAGTTTGGTTATATAAATTGGTTTATATTTATTATATACAGTAATATAAATTGGTTTAAACCAATTAATATTTGAAACACCGCTGTGTGAAATAATCCCTTGCTTTCTCTCATCTACCCTTCTTATTATCCCGCCTCTTTCACCGAGACAAGTCAACCATCCACACTGGCCCTGGTTTTACTGATACCAAGATGCCATTGGTTATTTAATCATCAGGTGACCCACTTTTTGTTCACTGTCTTTTTTATAAAAAAGAAAGTATAAATACCGTAAAAGTATATATATAATAGGTGAAGACCTCACAGGAATGCCAGTGTCAAAGGTTGCACCCACCACAACTCTATGGAACCGATACGACATTGGAACTGCATTAAAACCGAGCCAAGGCCTAATCTTTGGAACATTAACCCCTTGAACGGAAATGACAAGTCCAGTTCGTCATAAACTTTTCTGAACAAACTGACAATGGCGAGCTGGACTCGCCAGAAATTATTGAGGTTTGATGTTTTTATGAGAGCAGTATCTATAAGTCATATCGAGTCTATTGTTTTGATATACTTGTGTGCATGCTTCTAGTTAACATTAGAATGTAATTTGTATAAATCGTCAGCCAAAGCAGTGCTGACTGAAAATAAATTGTCTTTCAAGGGGTTAATGTTCATTTTAGGTTATTCTGAATATTTGTCTAGTGCTTTACACTAATTTTTAGCTTCATTTTTATTTTGCTTATTACTTTGGATGTTGTTTGTATTGTGCCTTGAATAAACAAGTTATCCATCTAAATATTTATCGATTCTGCCGTGAAAGTGGACAGAGAGAACAATAGATGGAAACGTCATCAGTTCTGGCGTGGTGCCAGACCTAAAATACCATGACGGGTGGTGACACGGTAACAGCATAGCTGTAAGACGCATGATACTCAGACGAATACTGCGGACAGATGTCTCATCTCAGCATCTTTTATATGTATATCATGCTGACTGCCACGCGTATCTGCAATGCAATTTCCGTGTGCCACCCGTGGCTCTGTGAAGCGTGCACTGCTTTAGTACTTTACAAAATTGTGAAATAAATAAATATTAGATATATTTATATATATCTATAATAAATAAATAAAAAAGATCCCTTGTAATCAAATCAGTGTCATTCAAATGTGGGTGATACAGCCCGATGAGAAATCTGGCTGTCTACCAAATATGAGTGACCTAGTGTCAAGTTTTGCTGTCGCTCGAATACGGGTTACGCGGCCTAGTGTGAAATTTTGCTGTCGCTCGAATATGGGTGACGCGGTCCAGTGTGAAATTTTGCTGTTGCTCGAATGTGGGTGACTGCCGTCACCTCGATATATTAAATTTGCTGGGCAAAAACTAAGTTCTCTTTTGTTTGAATTCTCTTATTGGTGGTAGATTTTAAGGGTTGTGTAAGGGTGAAGTTTTCATAATGTTATTAATTGTCTTTTATTATCGTCATCACTCGAATTGTTAATAGATAAGTTGAATAAATCCTTTTTAAAACTGTAAGATGCACAATAAAAATGATTTATTGGCGTAAAATTATAATAAATATGATTGTGAACTAGGTTATATATGAAGTAAAAGGTGTTGTGACAAAAGTTGAGAAAGGGATGCTTAGATGGATTTGGCACAAAGGGTAGATGAAAGACGACTGTTAAAAAAAATTACGTTGCAGATGTGAATGGAGGGGTCGGTAGGGGAAGACCAAGAAGAACATGCCTTGACCAAGTTGCCGAAATTCTTAAGCAAGGCCAGAACAAAAGTACCCTTAACCAACAATTAACCTAAAGTAGAAAGTTTGCTGAGATCGTAGCAGGTGGAGATATTTTATTTTATTTATTTCCTTCGCTCTAATACAGGAAAGGCTTACGAATAAAAAAAGTATAGGGAAAACATAAAAGAAAAATGTTACATTTTTATTCTTCCTTTAAACTTCCAATTACTTTCAATAGATGGCGTTCGTGACGGCTTTATCGTCTAACGGACGTGTTTTTATACAAAACTGTCGTATTTGTGCGTATTTGAAGTACTAACATACCAGGAGAAGATAAACCTACAAAGAGATATCATTTTCGTTAATATGAATGAAATAAATTATAGGTAAAACGAAGTTCACACCCTGAGAACATCTAGTTATGTTTGTTCACAACTCATATGTCCCACTGCTGTGCACGGGCCTCCCCATTTCTAGAGGAACAGACGTTAACCCACCACTCTTGTCCACTGTGGATTGGCGGGGTTACCAGACTCAGTCCAGTTATTTAATACGTTGCTAACAGCTAACATTTGTAAAAGTAAAAGAAATAAATAAAAAAATAAAATAAAGACTTATATGGCTTTTATATTACCTGTCAATGGTTGGCCGTATATTGTTCTGGTCCTCACCAGCAACGAATTGACCATAAAACGTGGCCTTCATGATCACCTCGAACATCCGCTGGCCCACGACTTGACGGAGTCGTTTCATCAGCTGTTAACAAAAATACATTGTTAAAAAAATTATGAATTGGCAACATGCATTTGGTTAATGATCAAATCTTAGATAATTCGGTAGTTGTTAGTTTTAATAACTTCATCTTGTATTGCACAGATAAACTATTTTTATGGGATAGCAGGGCAAACGAGTAGGCGAGTCACATGACGGAAAGCAATCAACGCCGCCCATAGACATACGCAGCGCCATAGGCATTGCTTCTGCAATGCCTATAAGGCGTTGCCAGCCTTTACGTCAAGTATAGGCTTGTTTTTTGAAGCTTTCAATGTCGTATCGGTTTGGAATCAACGCTGGAGGTAGCTGGTTCCACAGAGTAGTGATGCGTGGAAAGAAGTTTCTTGAAAAACGCACCGTACTGGATAGCCACTCATCCAGATAGTGGGGATGAAAGTTTTTCTTGTTACGAGTTGTACGGCAGTGGAATTCAGCAGCCGATATTATTCAGATTATTATTCATTTATTATTATTGTTCAGTTTAGGTGAGTGGGTTAAATTCAAAAAGCAGCCATATTATGCACGGCTATGGTCTTGAGAAGGTTCTTTCCTTGGATGCATAATCGTTATGTGCTTGATTTATCCCGCCACGAAAGATTAAAGGATCCCATAAAAAAAAAACTTGAACAGATGGGCGTCCAAATTTTTATCGATAAGTCCATTCACAGAGACTATTATTATTATAGATTATAATTCCAGTTGCATAGAACTATTAATCTCATTTGTGGTTCCGTTGAAATCATGACTAAGTAACCCGAGCGTCCGCGTAGCAACGAATTATTCGACAATGTGACATTGAAGAAACGTCTGAAGGGGACTACAGTTGATGCATGAAAGAAAACGAACGCGTGACATCGGTAACTTCACAACCAAGGTCGACCGTATTAACCAATAAGAAAATTAAAACACAGTAGTGGTCGAATTTAGAATGTAATTCATAAAATTTGTGATTTCATTCGGTTCCTGATATTAGTTTACATTCTCCTTATATATCTTGTTCAAATTTTCAATCTTTAATCAATAACTTTTTATTCATCCGATCAAGTTCAAATATTAAACATTTTTTTTAAAATTTGTAGTGATTATTATTTGAAAATACTGTATTAACATCAAGATGTTAATACAGTATTTTCAAATAATAATTCATTAATGAAATTAAATTAATTAATTTTAGTTTTATACGGTAAAAAAAATATCTTAGATATATAATATATTTAACGGGATAAGAATGCGAATTAATTGTAATTGTTAGGACTTTTCCCGCCAATTTACATCAGTGACGTTGTTTTTTATTTCATTTTCACAATATTATATTATTATCAGTTATATTGTTTAATTGTGGTGCCTTATTATATAATATAGTTCGGCTTATAAGTGAAATAATATTAAATAAATGCGTGTATCTTGACTTTTTAAGTTGACCGAAACAAGAACGCGTGACAAGGACAGTTAAAGAAAATAACTGCGCGCGGGAAAGAGACAGGACGATGTCTAGAAAAGACTACACATTGCTGGAACATTTTCGAATCGTGGAATGCTAGAACTTTCGATAAGAGTGCCCAAGACAAGTTTAAAGTTTAATGTGAGACTTTTTAAGTTTAATGCGGAGGAACATCGGAAGAAAATAGCAGAAGAGAAGAAGTGGAAGTAAAGTGAAGAGAAATGAAAGTGAAGAAAAGTGAAACTAAAGATTATTTGAACATCTTGCCTTCACCTCACGCACATGATTGAATAAGATGGCGTCACGTCTCACACTGCTAGAAAGACATGGAGCTTCTTCTTGATTTCTAATTTAGTAAGCCGTTTCGGAGATATCCCTTGGCCGCCTACATCCGGAGGATCTACCTATGGACTTTTTTCTGCGAGGATACTTCAAAAGTGTAATCCATGAAACAAACCCGACGACCCTCTCAGCACTACAAGAAAATATCGTCCACAAGGTAAACGGCATCCCGTATCACCTCTTCCATGAGTGGCACAGAATACTGTGGCTAAATTCCAAGACGTGGCGGTCAACATTTAGAGCAAATAAATAAAACAAAAATTAAAGTTTTTGAATTTTATTAATATCTTTTGTAGTTGTTTTTATTACAATATTAATGTTCGAAAAACGAATGCTGCCACTGAAGAACCTGTATATGTACATAAATAAATAAAACCGACAACCTAATTAGCTCAATGACGAAACTACCGCTTTTGCAAATAATAGACGCGGGATTGGTTGTGGAAAATGTAACGAAGCGTCACAAGGGGTGGAGGAATTTAGTGTGATGTATTTTATCAACAGCACCTTGTTTTGGATTTGATCAAAGGAACTTGTAGACATTTGCAGCGCTCCCCCCAGAGGCCCTTAGCGCGCTTCCGCTTCCGCCCCCATTAGTCCGTGTTTTGTACACTTTCAGTTTTCACATATTCGATTAAAAAAAATCGATTTAAAATTAATCGGAATATTTGTTCGGAGATGTTTTGAAATATTATTCCAACGAATGTATTATAAATTATGTAACAGAAACATTTGTTTCCAAGTGAAGCTTCCAAATCGTTCGGTGTTGCCATACGTACAGAGGTGTGTCTGTTTAACCTTGACTATTTAAATATACCAAGCGTGGGATTCGTTACGGACATGGTTTCTTTGGCGCTGACTTTGATTTTCTTACGTGTTTAGTATATACCCAGATGTATTACAACCCGTATATCGGGGCAAAAAAGTGAAAACGTGGTGAACCGGAAAATGAAAACCTACCACAGGCATAAAAACTTTTAAAATTTCTGAAAAAATATCTGATCACTCAAATACGCTATATAAAATTTTCTATTGGTTGCAGATCTGTGAGGCTCAGAACTTTCGACTCAGTATTGTTTTCTAATCCGAATATGCAATCAATTTTTTTTTGTCATCTACCTTTAATAACTTCATAACTTCAACTGACCTATTAAAAAGCCGTTAACAAGCATTAGAAGCGTCGTGGAATAATAGCAATCGACGTCATAATAGTGACAGATCGTCTAATAACGTGGTGAGTCATTGCGCGGGGTCGCAGGTGTGTGATCGGCTTAAATAATTCAAACATTGCGCTTAAATGTCAAAATGTATCTTTTTCTTAGATGGCAATTACCGATTACTATTATGCCAGTGTCAAGTAAAATAATAATAATTATCTTGTAATGTAAATGTCAAAATGTATCGTCTTTTTCTTTGATGCCGATTACCGATTACTATTATGCCAGTGTCAAGTAAAATAATACCAATTATCTTGAAACCTTAATTCAGCTTGTCAC
Organism: Baronia brevicornis; assembly: GCA_031353405.1. NCBI lineage: Eukaryota > Metazoa > Arthropoda > Insecta > Lepidoptera > Papilionidae > Baronia > Baronia brevicornis. The sequence continues at coordinate 102,624 of JASFAT010000662.1, read as the reverse complement.
GATACGTCTTGATAAAATGGCGGCCGTTCTATCAAAACTTGCATGGACTTTTGTACTCAAATTAAAATACACGATACACTCATTTATTTAATTTCACTTTACTTCTACGCCTTAAACTACTATATTGAGTAATACGACACTAGAATTATAAAATTAAATAAAAACTCAATATCCTCATGTAACTTTGCAAGAAAGGCCAAAAGAGAAATAGAAAAACATTATTCATGACATCTTTTTTTCTAAAATAGCTAAAATTAAAATCTTAACAATAGTATAATATACAAATAAACAAAACAAAAAGAAAATAATTTTAGTTTAACAAGTGTCATAAAATGGTTCTTGCTCAGCATATGCCAGGCGTTCTATTGGAGTACCTAGCGGTGGTTTTCAGCAAGAACCAACATCAAGGTCAGATCGCAAACCACAGTAGAAAAATGTATCTAGTAGACATTAAAAGTTAATAGAAATTACCAGCCACAACCAAATAAAAATTCTAATATATTACAGATTTAAATTATCAATCATTCATTATGAACAGTAACACAGTCCACTGTTGGACATTATCTTCTTCTTGCTTCTTCCTTCCAAAGCCTATTGTAGATCTCGATCTTCTCAAATATTTTTTTATATATTACAGTAAGAATGTTTTTTTTCATACATCCCATATAAATATGTGGCAAATGGGGGGCATTATTGGTGAAACATTAATCTACCACAGTTGTCCATTTGCAGGATAACCAGACTAGGAATGAATATTGGTAGGCTATACATATATTTATATTTTTTTATGGGATAGGAAGGCAAATGAGAAGGCGTGTCACCTGATGGAAAGCAATCTACGCCGCCCATAGACATCCGCAGCGTCATAGGCAGTGCGGAAGCGATGCCGATCTCAAAAAGTGTCATTATGGGAGTGGGAATGGGAGGGGGAGAGGCAGAGAGAGGGGGAGGGTGTAGGGCCTCCGGAACTCGGTCGCTCACCGTACGAAGCGCGGTAGGTAAGGTACCACTCAGACGCCGGTTTTCTGCGGGAATGTGGTACTTCTCCGGGCGAGCCGGCCCATTCATACTACAGAAAAATTTTATGCTATTCTTGACAAAGTATTCGTCTGCAGCGTTGCTCTACTACTATTATATGTATTTAGAGTATTTCTTACTTATATATTTCTTTGTTTATTTCATTTTCTATGTTTCACCAATTGTCTGGGCGTTGTCTTGAGCAACAAGAAGATTCCCACATTTACCACTCTGAACTAAGTAGGTTATTTTACATTCAACTTTTTACTGCATCGGGGGCAGTTATAAAAAAATCATTCTCCTTTTACAGAGCAATCCGTAATTGAGTTGACCAAGATACACGGTTGTTCTAATTTTACGAATCACCATAAATAATTTTTAATTGCACCGTATCATAATGCATTACAGTCTGTTCTTCAATGGCCGGTTATTTGATAAACTTGTCAGAAATGCCATTCCTTGCTAGTTTAAAATTGTAATAAACCAATGTTTTCGGTCAACTTAACCCTTATACCTTTGAATTAAAGACTAATTTTGATTGATTTGTCCGTATAAGCGTGTTGTTGACTGTACAGTCGTTCGCGAAACCGGTTGCCAAGTTCATTGACGGCTTAGTCTAAAGCGCAAGCCACACGGAGAAGAAATCGAAACGAAGCTAAGTTCACACTCCGCGTCTATTTAAACTTCAGTTCATTCCGCGTGATCGGTCGAAATGAAATATTCGTAAACACACATACGTATCGTTTCGATTCGTTCCCCGTGTGGCTCGCACTTAATGCTACTCTTTTTTATTGTGATATGTATTATATGTCAGCCGGCATTTTACATCGAACGCAGACAGCTGTTTTTTATGGGATAGGAGGGCAATCGAGTAAGAGTGTCGCTTGACTGGATGCAATCTACGTCATTCAGACATCTGCAATACCACAGGCATTTCAGAAACGTTGCCGGTCTTTGAGAAATGTGTATGCATGTTTTTTGAAGGTTCCAATGTCGTATCGGTTCGGACGGACCGGACCGGTGTCGTATCGGACGATATTTCCGATTGAAATATCGTCGAAGGTTCCACAAAGCGGTGGTGCGTAGATAGAAGTTTCGGGAAAAACACACCGTACTGGATCGCCTCTCATCCGTATGGCGGGGATTAAACTTTTATTTGTGTCGAGCTGTATTCCATTACTATGATCATAAATTTAAAATTTGTTTAACAGCTGGCCATTGTTTTACGTTTTGGCCATAGACTAAGAAGAAGCGGAAAAAGTTTATGGTTTCGACATATTGAAAATAAATGGAATAATTGGCCGAAAAATGATAGTCTTATAGAATTATAAATAATGACAATGATGTTGATAAATATGTATTTTCTAAAGTAGACAGATACGAAGTGAATACCTAAAAATCTTCATGTGCACTGGCATCTCATAAAAGTATTAGTTCACGTCTTTCTAGTTGTATAACTTCTGTGAAATATCCTAATGCAAATAATATACTTAGTTCATACTGAGAAAAAAAAAATTCTCAGTAAAGTCGTATCAAGGACGTATTTAACTCGCTCGTTAGTGTCGTACTTGTGAAAATAGGGTTGTTACATTAAAGTTTATAATCAGTAACAGCTAAAATCTCGAAATCTAATTTTGCATCATGTCCACATCTATCTCACTTTATTTTCATAATTTCTTTTATGGGCAACCGAGGAAGCGTGTCACCTGATGGTGATTAATCCGAATCACCCATGAACATCAGCAGTATTAAGAGCACTACAGACGCGTTGCCTACCTTAAAAAATTCGCATATTTGGATGACATAAAAATTTTTTGCATATGATTTGATCTGCATTATACAATTATCTGATCGTTAAATAAAATGTTAAAAAACCGAACGAACTTATACGACAACCCAATATGTATTTCAATTTATATTCATATAGAAATAAGAGTGTTTATTCGTGACTTGTATAAAAACTTAATGTCATTAACCTCTTCAGGGACGAATCTTTTTAAGTGAGAAAACATTTATTTTTATTACGAGTTATTCACCTTATATCTATAACAATTCAGTAAGATAAGAAAATAACAGAAAATAGTAATTTTTACAAAAAAATAGATAATGAAGAAATTCAAGAGAAATTAGCCACATATTAGGAATATGTGGCTTATTTCTCTTGAAATAACTAAAATAAAACAAAAGCTAAATGTACACACATGTGCCAATGTCCCTGAAGAGGTTAATGGAATCAGGCGTTGCTTTGCGGAAATCCATTACTATGTGGACAGTCAGAAATTTTACTTAGCTAAGATCCGCGACAAGCAAACAAAATAGAAAAAAAATATATGTGTGTGTTGACGCGGTTCCATTTTGAACTAAACTAAAGTAACCGGCACGCGTGCGCCCTTTTATACCCTATGCCGTAAAGCGTCTAGAACATTCTCTAGAATGATGGAATATTCTAGTTTGTATCCGAATTAAAACAAAGAAAAATTCAAGGAAAATAAAGTCCAAGGATTTAAGCACCAACGTGATATTTTTTGTTGCTTCTTTTTTTTATATGTGCAATATTATATAAGTATAATATAGGTTTTAATTTTAGCATTAAGTTTTTACTTAGCTAAGAACCGTGACAAGCAGACAAAAATAGAAAAATAATGTTTGTTTTTTACTGGAAGAAATGGATTTACGGGCAACTTAAACTTAATATTAACGAAAAAACGGCCGTCAACACAAAATATACAACACCACTCTTCCACAATATACACGACACGTATTTCGCCTCAACCCGAGGCATCAACAGATATAGTGATAAAACATTACTGTGATAACATATGTTTATAAATATGTCCTATCCTATATGGACAGTCAAAGTTTTACTTTCCGCAAAGTAACGCCTGACTCCATTAATAATGTCCTATCCTATCCTACTAATATTATAAATGCGAAAGTTTATGAGTATAGATCTATGTTTGTTACTCTTTCACGAAAAAACTACTAGACGGATTTGGATGAAACTTTACAGTAATATATGTTATACATCAGAATAATATATAGGCTACAATTTGTAATGATTTTATGTAATTTCGGTCGTTATATAACGATAAACGTCAATTAAGTCGGAAAAAATCTGTCCTCTGAGAGCTATCTTGGCGTACGTTGCTTAAACCATTGGAGTTACACAAAGATGATGTACCGTACGATTGTTTTTCTAAATAAAAGTCCGCGACAGCATTTATCTATCTTTTATGTGGAAGCCACTATGACCAAAATTGTGAACCATAAATTAAGTAAAAAAAATATACTTATTTAAAATGATCACGAAACTTTATGTGGCCGACCAAATTCCACGCGAGCGAAGCCGCGCGCAAAAGCTAGTATATTATATAACGACAGGATACATATCTGTAATTTAAAGCGATGTACACACACGCTCATGACTTATCATTTAACACATCAATAAGAAATGAATATACGGTTTGCACATCTAATTTTAACCGATGAATTGGGGAAAAAGGTGTGATCAAATATCAATCAACAATTCTCGAGGTACTCCATAACAAGCAAATTTATGACGTAGTATACAGGTGTCCCAAAACTCAACGTCAAGCCGAAACGGGGTGACAGGATTGATTGTAACCATCATGAGAAAAATCAGAAAAAATCTATCCCATGCAGTTTGAAAATTATGGGCATTTAAGAAAAACCTAGAAATTTGGTCAAACTGTAACCATTTTTCGGTTATTGTGGTTAATTTTTATTATTTTTGTACATTTAAACTTTGGAACCGTATCCCTAAATAACATTTCTAGAATCACAGTAAAAAATAATGACACAATTGCCCCAAGTTTCCTAGAATTAAGAGTATTTGTTAAACTATGCACTTAAAATTTTCAAAAATTTGTCGACTTTGAAAAACTCTCCTTTAAAAAATGGAAATGCGCCAACTTTTAATGACACTTGCCTTGCCTTGCCGTGCCTTGGCAAGTGTCATTAAAAGTTGGCGCATTTAATCAGGATTGTTTTTACAATCCTGGTACAATACTTGTTAGTTTCATACTAAAAAAAACGAGTAAAAAAATAAAGAATTGAAGTAACCCGATTTTTGCTAACCCATTTTACTCAGTTAAAATGTTTTTTATTCGCACAAGCTCTGGGTAGGTTCTTAATTTTAAGATCTTCAGATAGATTTTTTTTTCTGATTTTTCTCATGATGGTTACAATCAATCCTGTCACCCCGTTTCGGCTTGACGTTGAGTTCTGGGACACCTGTATGTTATGTATATATCTTTTACTCTTCTAATGTCTCACAATTACGCACTTGGAAGATCGTTAGTTATTTCAATTATTATCCATTTTCGACACATTTTACTTAACCAGCTATCGTTAAGGTAATTACGTGTGTCGAATTGTGTGGCCATTTTAACAAAACGACCTATAATCGTTTGCGATGAAATGCGTACAGGAAAATATAGAACGAAAATAGGCTTGCCAAATGTAACATTACTAGAATTGGTTTCATTTGTTTCAGTTAGGCTTTTTTTAATGGGATAGGAAGACAAAAGAGAGGGCGTTTTAAATGTTGGAGAGCAATCAACGCCGCCCATAGACATCCGCAGCGCCATAGACAGTGCAGAAGTGTTGCCACCTTTAAGGAAAGTGTCATTATGGCGGTGGGAGGGGGAGGGTGTTGGGCTTCCGGAAAGCAGCCGCTCACCGTACGAAGCGCGATAGCTAAGCTACCACTCAGATGCCGGTTTTCTGCGGCGTGGTTCTATTTCTCTACCACTACTTTATCTTCTTTAAAGAAAAATTCTTCGATAAATCCTCGGCCTCAAAATAGAACAAGTGACTGGAGAATCCTGAAGTATGCTGAAATTAATGTGCTTTTGACCGTTGCCAACATTGTCAACTGGGCCCGACCCAGGGCGTTTATACTACATTTCGATCCACATCCGGTCGGCCGCTCCAGATATTGTTAGAGTGACGCGGTGATCACGGATTTGAACGAGTCTCAACTGGTGAGAAACCGCACAAAATTTGTGACTAATTGAGCGTTGGCGGATCGAAGGACAAGAATTTTATGTCGTTACACCAGCGAAATTTGTCAAAACGAAATAAATATTGTAAAAAACAGATAAGTAATATTTAATTTTAGACGAACGATTGGCTCAGTGGCGAGGCCCTCCGCCCGCGGAGTCAATGGTCGCGGGTTTGATTCCCGCATCGGAATAAATATTTATATGGATTTTTAAATGTTTATTCCGAGTCTGGTAACCCCCCCAATCCACATTTTCCTTTCCTGCCCCTTCCTTTCTTCTCCTTTCCCTTCCTCTCCGCCAATCCACGGTCTGCCGTGATGCGTGGGATCGTGCGCGATGCGATGCACGGGATGCGTGGCTAGGGGCGAGCCTAGTCGTAAGCGTGCCGATCGTCCCGGGGTCGGGCTCCCCCAGGGACTATGGTGCCTTACCTCAGCATGCAGGGCTCTGCTGGGGCTGACCTCCATCCTCCCTTGCGCCTCGTGGGATTCACTAAAGACGAATTTTTTATACCTAATTTGTTGAAAATGACGGCGACGTGGTTCGCCACCCGTCACGTCCTGATTCTCACGAGGGCGAAAAGCGACCAATGACGAGCCGTTTCGCTGCGATAAATGGCAGCGGATGGAGCTCTGTGGTCTCTGCTAACCCTTGCGGGGGATAGGCGTGAATATATATAAAAAAAAATTTATACGACATAAATAACATTTAACTTCCTTCTTGAAAGATAAAATATATCTGTATGCTCCTAATTGTTGTTGTAGTTGTTTTATGGCAATAAGACACATATTCCGAGTAATATATTTCAAGTTACTTATTATTATATAAAATACAAGCCTTTGCCCGCGGTTTCGCTCGCGTGGCATTTGGTCTGCCACATTAAGTTTCGTGACAGATCATTTTAAAGAAATATTTTTTTTACTTAATTTATGGTTCACAATTTCGGTCATAGTGGCTTCCACATAAAAGGTAGATATATATGCAGTCGCGAACTTTTATTTAGAACTATTCAAGACAAGCAATCCTACGGTACATCATCTTTGAGTAACTCCAATGGTTTAGGCAACGTACGCCAAGATAGCTCTTAGAGGCCAGATTTTTTTCAGACTTAATTGACATGTACCGTTATATTACGACCAAAATTACATAAAAGCATTACACATTGTAGCTTATATGTTATTCCGATGTATAACCCTTTATTACTGTAAAGTTTCATCCAAATCCGTCTAGTAGTTTTTTCGTGAAAGAGTAACAAACATACATCCATACTCACAAACTTTGGCATTTATAATATTAAGTAGGAAAATAGGATAGGATAAAATAAACACATTTATTATGTACAGATTGATTAAATAATTACATTTGAAAATGATATGCAAATGTAATCAACAATAATATTATCTTGGCTTAGCTGACTCATAAAATATTGTGACCCGCATGAGATAACATTTACACGTCGAGGCGTCTGCCGTTTGTCTGGACAGCAGTTCTGAGTACATCATATCAATATAATGTAAATACATTCACATATTTCTGATTGTATATCTCCAAATAAACTGTTTATACAGCTTATCTGTTGATATTACATGTTTTTTATCTTAATACAAATAGAAAAGATAAATTATAATACGCGTTATTTGAAGCTAACGAAGTGCTGAATAGCGAAACTACCGCTTTAAGCGTCAGTGATCGCAGATCGGATTCAACATCGGAACATATATGTTTGTCCTACAGCAGGGATTCCCAAAGTGCTCAATATCCTCCCTAGGGTTCGAAACACACCACCAACCGCGTTTTTAAATTGTTAAGTATTTTGTATCAATAGGTAACACCTAGATATAGGATTGTTAAAGTGATTTGGCTATCAATCAGTTCATTTTGGAAAAGGTGTCTCTTGCCCAAAATAGTTTGGGAATCCCTGGCCTACATTGAAAAGGCCCTTGTCCAGCAGTAGAAGATATATGGCGCAGAATAAAAAATAGTTTAGTGGCAGAGTTCACTTACTAAAACAAGAGATCTAATTGAAAACGTATAAAATATTCAATAATAATAATTCAACTAGGCTGCACGGTTTCTGCGATAGAAATTTGTGTCGTACAAGGCGACTATGAATGCAACTACCAGTAGAGAGGCAGCAGCATCAGGGTGCGATTTCCATTCCGTTCGCCAAAGGTTGGCGATGACAGTACATCCCTCATTTGCAAAAGAGGCCAACGCAGTGGACTTTTACGCCGATATTGATGATACTTATGGAATGCCACTGCGTGTAACAAATAGCTTTTAGCTTAGCATATTATTGCGGTTAAGCCAAATAGGGAAAAGTCAGAATAACATACGTATTCATTTATAAGGTAAATTTTGCATGTGATAATGGTTTGAGCGTGTACTATAGAATATTTTAATGCTATAATATACATACTTTTGACATATCGTTCTGTACGAGTAATATTAGTGTGCTAGGCATCATTACAAGACCGAAAGAAGAGTTCGGGTGTTGAACCACCCCCCTGTATTACGTTGTCTTGATAAAATGGCGGCCATTTTACCAAAACCTTGTAAAGACTTTTACAGTTAACTTAAAAAGTTACGATACACGCATTTATTTCATATCACTTTACTTATACGCTTTAATCGAAGTATTGTAGATTGTATAATACACCAACACAATTAAACAATATAAGATTATGAAAATAAAATAAAACACAACTTCACTGATGTGAGTTGACGGGAAAGACCTTACTATCTATCTTTTAAGAAGAATATTAAATGTTACGTCATATCATAAGCAAATGTGTCAGAAAAATATGGTACTAGAAACATCAACAACACAACAGAATAACGCTATTCTATATAAAAGTTACGAATATTTAAATGGTTTGTGAGCATTAAGGTAAGAAAGTGCAGGAACAGTTTAATTTATATAAATTTATTGTTTCTCATCTCACTATCATATATTTACTATACAGATCTATTGTTTGACAGAAAATTCATCATTATGTAGAACAAAATATCGTATTTTCAATTTATATATTATTATTTCTCTAATATTGACGCACATATAAATAGTTTTACACCTCCAGAACAACTATAAATTATTATTGAGTTTTGTTTTCATTGCCGGCAAAATTTGTTTTATTAACCTAGCATTTTAGTCATGCCTGGCATTTTAGCGCCCGAAAAGAAATCTTCGGAATCACAATCGCTGTTTACATTTTATTATTTTTATATATATATTTATTACACCTAATTTTATTATTTTTGAAAATTTTATTATGTTACCAAACAGTCATAGATATACAATAAATGCAAAACGATAATAATAAATATTTCGTTTGCTATTTTTTTTTCCTGTACTAGTATACAATTAGAATAAGTTTTCATGATTTTGTATTAATATTTTACTATAAGGTTCAACATAAATAAATAAAAAATATATATATATAAATTCCAATAAGCTCTTTCAATCAAATACAAATCTATCAATTTACACTTTCACTTCTCTTTTCATTTACATTTTGTAAATTGTATTTTTTATTTTCTCAAAATAAATAAAGTAACAAAAATATTTAACAAAAATAAAAATTGATAACAAAATAATCAAAATAGTGTAATAAGGACAGTGAGATCAAATTGTATCTATAACTAATTATTAACTGTTACTTAGTTTTAGGAAACTGATGCAATTGTATTAATTTCTTAGCAAAACATCACAGATTATACTAAAAAAGAACAAAGCTTACAAATTAAGTAATCTATGGCAGATTGACTTGTATGAATGGACCACATGATTAGATAATTTAAAGACTGTTTATGTAATAATAAATATTCAGTAATTTATCAAATATAGTAGAATAAAAATGTTTATAAGATAAGGAAGATAATAACAATAGAAGATTAATTTATAAATAATTTAAATAAGGTTCTGCATGTCTTTCACTTTTAACTTAAACTTTTATATATTATATATTTAAATTTTATAGTATACATAAAAACAAATATTTGTAGTGAAATGGAAATTACAGAACTTGCTATATTTTTGTTTTATTTACATTATTTTTGTTAATAACCTATGATTTTATTGTTATTGTTACAAAGATTGTTAAATACAATCATATAATAATTTATCACATTATTGATACAATAAAAAAATGTTGGCTAATTAAAAAAACAATTTACCAAAGTCTAAAATATTTAGTGTCATGATTATTTGTAATGGACATATTTGTTTGTAGACACTGGACCATAGTTAGCATTGAGTTCATTTAAAGAGTTATTTATTGAATTTTATATGTATTAGTTGCATTAATAGCAAAGACGAGTCAGCTAGAAAATAAATGGAACTTTTATTTCCTGACCTATTTATATGACAGATATTGATTTTTGGTCTTGCTGGTTAATGTACAAATAACAGTTTTTATTTTTTCGAAGGTTATACATATAATTGGAAAAGAAATGCTTTTCTCACATTGCAATGCTTCATTGGTAATTTGTCCTTAACAAGTTTACATTGCCAATGTAAAATTATTTATGTCTCACTCCAAATTACAAACGTTCTTTAGTATAATATATGATTATACTTAATAATGTTTGTAATTTGGAGGCTTCTAGGAAGTTTGAAGGTATCAAATTACTCTCCAAATTTGTTGATTCCATACCTAACTTTAAAGAGCTAAAGTCAGTTATTACCTGACAATTCCAAATAATTATTTCGGGCAAGTGATGCAAAGTGGCTTACCCTAGTCCTGAATTTGCCTGCTAAAAAACTTCAAGGCATGATTACCTGGCTACTGGTTCAACTTTGACTTACTTGCGAGAAGCCATAGCTGTTAGTGGAATGTTACAGGCTTTATTGATAATGAAAAATCAAACACCTACTAACATAAGCTATATATTAATTGTCAGTCTCGAATAGTTTTAACTATTTTTTATGTTTTAATATATTTATTATACCGTTTTAATAAAATCTAGATTAGATTGAAAACTAAAACTTACATAACATTTTCTGTTCATATGCTTTCATTGGTTACTTAGAAAAAGGATGCTAAAGCACTTTAAAAGAAGTTCACACAAAAAAATTGGATTTAATTTAAAGCATGTATAGTATAGATATGATAAAGTGCTTTTTTATGAATAAAGAAAAAAATAGATGTTAATATTTATCAAATTAAAACCGAAATATTTATTTACGAAAATACATAGAAATAATAGGTGTGGGTGTCATTTATTTTGTAGATTTTTACCCTTATTTTCTGCTCCATACAGTGCACGCAAATATTAAGTTCGTCGCATTAAATTAATATTTTATATTAGAAAATTAAAAACCAAAAATAAAAAACATCAATAGCCTAAACCAGTCCACGCTTGAACTAAGGCCTGTGGGAGTATTTCCCAATTGTTACCATAATGTACAGGCGGAAGACGATCTCGGAGCATGACGACTCGGTATATATGTATATGCTAAATTGATTTATTTACTACTGAAAAACAATCAGGATTTTTCAAATATGTTTTCCCAAAATTTGTATCGTACATGACATTTTTAAGTTAAATTTCAAATCGAAAATTATGTGTGTGAAAAAATTCGTTTAAGTCGGCAATGAAAGTTGAAGGAAATCCAAATCATACTGCCAAACTAAATTAATTAAAAAAATAAGGTGCCTCTCAAGAATAGACTAGATAATTTTAGCTTTTTTACCATAACCTGTGTTAGGTTTTAATATCAATGACCTATGTAGCCGGCCGCTTGGTCGCACGCCTAATTCACATGTATCGAGGCTGTTAAAGAAAATTTACCATAATCGTTGTTATATAATTCGTATTTTTCAAAGTTATCCCCAGGAGCCTTTACTATAAAGTAAGTAAACTGAAAAAAGGAGAGAACGAGATGTGCATTTCTTTTACGTAACATCGCAGACGAGAGAAGTACGCAAAGACATTGTATCGAAGGCCTTACGTCACTCTCAAACCCGGGAGCACGTGCAAAATGGCAATTCGTACAAAAAGGCGAGCGTTCATACGTTACCATCGAATCAAATTCAAGGATACGACTACCGGTTAATTTTAGAGGCGCTGTATGTATGCACAACCTGTGTGGTGCCGACATGCTACACACACGCCGCATTTAGTCTTACGTAAGACAGACAATACAGCACTATCGATCCACTCACCATGGCGTTGTTCTCGACGATCCAGTTGATCGAGCATATTTGGTATACCAAGTAGGCGCGGACCAATTCGCTAGTCTTCTTGCTTTTGAACGCGTCCTTCGGACTGTTGAAGTTCAGGTCGAGGTCGTCGCGTGCCGGTGGCGGCGGTGTCGAGAGCACACGGACACCGCGGGGCGCGTTTACAGCGAGCCGTCTGAGCAGAGCCATGGTCGAAACTCTGCACACTTTTTTTTTGTATATACGGCACACGTCCACTCACCGCGGCGCGCAAGTGACAACTGTACCGCTGAATGGCCTGACGTTGACGCTCGATAGTGCCTGCGCGCGCATCATTCCAGTTATAAATCGCGGAGGTGTGTCGTGGATCAGCGATACAATTGGACGAACGTCCCCGCGCGTCAGTATCGCCGGCCATGTTACGTAACTGATAACTGCAAAGCTTCATCGAATGCAATTGCGGTAGGACAGCGCACATCACATCGGGGATGTAAGAAAACATCACATCGGGGATGTAAGAAAGCACGTCACATCGGGGATGTAAGGAAGCATATCATCTTACGGCGGGGTGTTGTGGCCGATGATTTTTAAACCTAATGTTTTCATTCTATATTTCCACATGACGGTGATGAATAAAAACGTGATAATACTAACAGACAATGGGTAATAGCATAATGATAAGCAGCATCATCTCCATTTGAAAGAGTCACGCTTACGATCTGTCTTCAATTGTCTATTGATGTGAACCATAATTCACTAGCACAAGCATTATTTGCAGTCATCGGAGTAGGTATATTAATTTAGGATCAATGATCTCAAACGTATATGTAAATATGGACATGCTTCCGGAACACCAAATAAATATCGGAGAAGTATAAGTTTCAAAAAGACTCTTTCACCCCCCCCCCCCCCAAAAAACGGCTACGAGTTACAGGCCAGATTCTCGCATAAAAACAATTATTTAGTTATTTAAATTGGACCAAAGAATTGAAGGTGTGAAATTTGAGAAAAGTTATTTGCAAATAATTGCAGTAGTTAAGAGTGCAAATTTATTTAAAGGTTTATATTTTTCCGATCACAAAAAGTCTCATCCAGTAAAATTGTTTTGTTAATTTTTTGAAATGTATGTGAACTGTGAATGGATTTATTGGTAAAACATTAAAAAAGCAGCATTTCCTCGGATGCTTAAATCATTCGTTGGCTTGGTTTTTCACACAATTAATAATCCTAATAATAATATTATTTTCATAGAATAATATTGTTCTATAAAACTTTGAGTGCCACCGACTCGCTCGCGAGTCAATGTTTTTGGGTAATATTTTCAAAACGCATTCTTAGATTCTGTTAAAAATTACGGATATACATAGTATAATATAGCAACAACATTATATTATAGCAACATTATATGGTACACAGTCAGTTTTTCTATGGATAATATTAATATTTTTATTGTCATTAGCTTAGACGACTAAAAATTTTTTTTATTTTTAGAATAATTTTAGGATTTAACCCTAGAATCCCAATTATTTCCATAAAAAGGTCTCTGAATAAACTTCAATTGTGTATTCTGGCCCGATTGGCCTATATATATAACCAAATGCACGGTGAAGGACTAAACTTTTATTTATTAGATTTTCCAAACTACCCACGCCATTGACAATAAAATCAATCCAAAGGCTGTTTTTGTACTGAGCGGGGAGGGCCGACTACCTGGTGTGACCTCACTTCGAGGTCTGCAGGCTTAATTTTAACTGATAATACTTTGGCAAGAATGGCATAATATTTGTCTGTAGCATGAATGGGCCGGTTCGCCCGGGGAAGTACCATACTCCCGCAGAAAACCGGCATCTGAGTGGTAGCTTACCTACCGCGCTTCGTATGGTGAGCGGCCGAGTTCCGGAGGCCCAACATTACTATTATTCTACAAATAAACAAATAGACGGACAAGGAAATAGATTATAAAGCCAGTTAAGTAACGAGTGAGCTCACAAAATGCGGTGTCAAATGACTTTTTTGTATGATATATGGATTACACTCTGTTTTTGATTGACGTAATTTGTGGTAATAGTTGTGTGAAAGAATGAATTGTCGAACATGAATTATTAAATTTATTTAGTTGTTTTTTCCTTGTGTGGTCCTTTCGCACAATTTAGTCAATATAATTAGTAAGGCGTTTGCTAATGCTCCCGAAATACGAGCTAACTAACTGACTAACACACTATTTCTTTCCGTGGAGTTTGTCTATTCTAAGACCTTTACAAGTTCTCCGGAAGGCGTGAAACGATTCTTAAGGGAAATCCTGCATACGTACGGGGACATCTACACCCACAGGGGTGTGGGATCGAGCCTTGGGGGTGAAACCCCACTGCTCGCGCAACAACTTAAAGGACCGACCGCCCCCCGGTCCATATATTTCGCTGTTCTCAGCCGTTTTTGGGCGTCCTTTAACGACTTCGCGTCGTCGAGATGTGGGTGAACCTATTCCTACGTTGGGTCTGTAGCTGACCCTTTCCCCTCGCGAGCGCCAGGCGGCGACAGGAGGATTTCGCGTGGGAGCGAACGTCCGTCAGATGGACGAGTGTGGAGGGGAGCAAAGTATTTTAGGTGTGTATGTGGTCCATTGTCGGTTCGGTCAAACATCTTTCGAGCAAACCGGACCACAAACTCATGCCTGCTCTTCATCTTGACGTGCCTATTACGTCATTATGTATATAGCGAGCCGCCCCCACGATGGAGCGCAGAGACTGATTCTACTGGAGGGAAATCCTATAGTTACGGCCGCTCATTCCCAGGCCGCCTGAGGCCTGGGAATGAGCGGCGACTTCCTAATCTTAATATGCGTTTTGGCATAGGTCTCCCCCAACTTCTTCCATTGCTTCCTATCTTCTGCTACTTTTGTCTAGCATGACTCTATTATTAGTTTGAGGTTATACTCCATCTCCGACCTCTTTTCCTCTTGCAAACCCTTGGATTCCAGACAGTGAACTTTAGACGACTACTAACTTTCAACCAACCTTTACTATAGGACATTTTTATGAGAGCAGATGAGCAGGCATACGAGTCGAACTATATTTTATAATACGTCACCACAATAAAACATAACGTCACTCATGTAAGTTGGCGGGAAAAACCATATGTAAGTTGAATATAATTCATTACTCTATATCTTAATAATTTCGAATTTAATGCAGCTATGGCGTACAAAAAAGTAAAAATGAATAAAAAATTAGGCATGTTGTTAAAATTAAGACGTGGTGGCTTCCGGCACAGAGAGGAAACACTATTTTCATCGCCATACCAAAGGAAAGATCCCTAAGAGATCTTTTAGATCCCTAAGAGATCATTTAGATTCCTATGAGATCTTTTAGATCTCTAAGCGATCTTTTAGATCTCTAAGCGATCTTTTAGATCTCTTACAGATTTTTTAGATCTCTAAGATCTTTTAGATACCTTAACGCAGGAAACATGTTAATCATCTGAGACGCTTCGGCGTTGAATATGTTTGGATGACCACCAAGTGAGCCACACGCTCATTTGCCAACTCTGCTAAAAAAAACTTCTAAACTAAAAACATTGTTTGGATATTCTGTTTGTCAATATTTCATGGAACGCACCTATGAATAAAGTCTCACAATCTCCTCGTCTATTAGTTATCTTGCTCACTTTATCTACAATTCATATAAAATACATAGTATTGTAGTCATGTTAAAATTTGGTCATATAATTCGTATTAACAAGGAAAAGGGAAAATTGCTAGTGGTTTGGGAAATACAGTGTGTCACCGCACAAAAGTATTGATCATCGCGTATAATCCATAACAATAAATTAGGACATGCCTGAGTTAAACAAATAAAATAACTATAATAAATAGTAAAATAACTTCATTACTGAGTCAATTATGTCGACACCGCTTGTAATATATTATTTATTTCTGAATATACATATCAGTCTTCATA
Organism: Baronia brevicornis; assembly: GCA_031353405.1. Taxonomy (NCBI): domain Eukaryota; kingdom Metazoa; phylum Arthropoda; class Insecta; order Lepidoptera; family Papilionidae; genus Baronia; species Baronia brevicornis. The sequence goes on along the minus strand of JASFAT010000662.1, from coordinate 86,460 downwards.
CATTTCTACCTTAATCGGTCCCTCATTACTGAGGATCGTGGTCGCTAGATCCCTTCAAACGGACTGTCTATATGCTTCCATCGGTTTCTGTCCAAAGTACCCCTCACCAACAGCTGAAATTCGGAAGATGAAGCTTCCTTTTCTTGGTCGGACCATCTTGTTGGCGACCGTCCTTACATTCTATTCACCTCGGTTTAACCAACAATGACCAGCTTTTGGGAAAAGGGATAGTAACCTATCTCCTGTTCGCATAACGCGTAAAATAATTTACAGTAATAAAAAAAATCGTAAAAAAAATATTATTATACAATTAATGTTAATAAATAAATCTCAGATATAAATGTTAATAATAAAATTAATCATTACATTAGTGATAAATAATATATATTGTCTACAATAACATTATTCATGTCGATTATTTCATCACATTTCATTCTTTAATTATAATTTCAAGGTTTTTATGATTTTATCATAACAAATTTGGAATATTAATTATAATGGATAGACAATTACGTATATTAGTTTTTGTAAAAAAATAGATATGTCACATAATGCTTTATGTATTATTAACGAATGCTTGGCTTAGCTATTGTAGTTTATCTTTACTAGTTTTCTTTCCTGGTTCAAACAAATTTAAACCTACTTTTCTGGTGTAATTTGTGAATAATAAATAAATAAATAAAGCCTTTATTACTTATCATTAATTAATTTAATTTGTACAGTCGACAGCTTGTCCTTCGACAAAGGCCTCCTCCAAAGATTTCCATGCTTCTCTATCTCTTGCTTATCCTATCCATTTTTTGCCAGCAACTCTTCTTAGGTCATCTTCCCAGTATTTTTTCTGTCGCCTTTTGCTCCTTTTTTCATCATTTGGATACCACTCTGAGACTATTTTAGTCTATTTTCCTTCTCTTTCTCTTTTCATATGTCCTGTCCATTGCCATTACATACTTTTATTGCGTCTTTAAATTTGGTTAGACTTTTTATTTCTTTTAATCATACTTTGTCTTATATCTTTACGCCAATTGTACTTCTCTCTACACTGTTTCGACATATATTTATTTTGCTTATTATTTGTTGCGTTAATGCCCATTTTGGCAACAATATGTTAAACATGACAAGATGCACATGTTGTAAAATTCTCCTTTTTTCTTTCATTGGCATGTCCTTGTTTTTCATGACTTCACTAAAAGACCAAAATCTTCTCCAAGTATTCGCTATTCTTCTGTCAGCTTATTTATGCATAGTATCACTTGAAGCTAATAATTCTACTACAATATATATATATATATATATATATATATATATATATATATATATATATATATATATATATATATATATATATATATATATATATATATATATATATATATATATATATATATATATATATATATATATATATATATATATATATATATATATATTTTATTTTTTCCGTATTTACTACAATATTATACGTCTGTTGACCATTAGTCATTATTTTAGTTTAACTTGTAATTTTGTAATTATTTATGTGTAAATTGTGAATATCAAAGTCCGACAATTGTTGAATTTTTTGAATTCCTCTTCATAAGAATGAGTGTACTTGCAGCAAAGTGAATATTTTTTTTTTTCAATTTTTATTTTATTGTTTTAATTTCTAGTGAATTAGTATATACGTACATATCGTAGTATATACGTACATATCACGCCTGTCTCCCGTACGGGTAGACAGAGACTACAGATCTCCATCTGCTACGATCTCGGCATACTGTCCTTGCTTCCTCCAAACTCATCACTCTCCTCATGCAAACCCGCCGGTTAAAGTTACTCTTGACCTGGCCTTTCTTAAAAACTTCGGCAACTTGTTCAAGGTGTGATTTTCTAGGTCTTCTACCGACCCTTTCATCCACATCCTCAACATAAATTTCTTTTATCATCATCTTTCATCCGTCATCTCTATATGCCTTAACCATCTAAGCATCCCTTACTCAACTCTTGTCACGACACCGGCTTTTATTCCAGCTACCAAGTGAACTAATAATGCAATGAGTTAGGAAATGGTCCACATCAATAGTCTAATGAAGGATACGAACTCTAGACGTCCGATCGTAAGCCTAAATGTTCCCAACCGAGCTAATGCTACTTAATGTTTATTGATTATAGATTTGTGGGCAGTTAAAAGTTTTACTTAGCTAAGATCCGCGACAAGCAAAACAATAACAGAAAATTATTATAGTGTGTTTTTCTGCTGAATGAAGTGGATTTATTTGGAACTTAAACCAAAATCTTACCGAAAATCGGCCATCAATTCTCCAACCACCACACACTACACCAATCACACACTACCACTTTCCCACCTTGTAAACGACACGTGTTTCGCCCCAACACGAGGCATCTTCTGGTATAGTAGACTCTAGTCTTCGGTTGTCCTCCGTAGGTCGTGTTGGGGCGAAACACATGTCGTTTATAAGGTGGAAAAGTGGTAATGTGTGTTTGGTGTTGTGTATAGTGGTTGGTGGGTGGAGAATTGATGGCCGATTTTCGGCAAGTTTTTGATTTAAGTTCCAAATAAAACCACTTCATCCAGCAGAAAAACACACATTATTAATTTTCTATTATTGTTTTGCTTGTCGAGGATCTTAGCTAGGTAAAACTTTTAACTGTCCACATAGTGATGGATTTCTGCTAAGTAACGCCTGACTCCATTAATAATGATTATAGATTTTCAAGATTCATTTTGATAAGCGCTGCATGGAATGAGTGGCACTTGAATTATATTATAGTGTTGCCCATAAAATGAAAATTACAGTCTGCCATTTAGAAATACCAAGCTCTTGAAGTTGGCATGGTGGAATTCCTCGTGTGATATAGATATATATATATATATATATATATATATATATATATATATATATATATATATATATATATATATATATATATATTTATTATCACTCAAAATACATATGCACTAATTATATTTAACCTAATTTAAAAATTAATTATATAAAAGATCTAATTCGGTACGTTCCTTCCCGAAAATTCCGTTCTTTTCCCGAAAATTCTTTCCGAGTACGACCTTTCTTTGGAACCGGATACCTTCAGCGTTGTTTTTGAGTCATTGGAACCTTCAAAAAACATGCCTACACTTTTCTCAAAAGCCGGCAACGCACAATGTCTATGGTATTGCAGACATTCATGGGCGGCGTTGATTGCTTTCCATCAGGCAGCACGCTTGCTCGTTTGCCCTCCTATATCATACAAAAAAAAAAAGATGCCACCAGAGATCCTATACTTAATAAGGGTTTAAATAGTTGTTTCGATTAAATAGTTTTTTAATAATAAATAAGAACTACCTACCCCTATATCATATTTGTTTAATGAAGTCAGATGTAATGTGTGACACGCTTGCTTTGTGTACGCGCGTATAACTGCCGCAGGCTATTGATAATGATGTTGATTGATAATAACCTCTGTCATCTAATAACAATGATTAATTTTACCTTTAAAGGAATACTCATTTATTATGATCGATGATTCAAATTTCTAGTATCGCGCGAAGTGAATTAGATGATTTGGCACAATGCCGTAATTTCCACTGACAATATCACACTAAAAAAAAAACCTAAATTTATTTTTTCCGGTAAAGCTTCGCCACTGAGTAAGTTGGGTAATTAAAAGAATAAAACCACCAAATATATTGTATACATATACGTTTTATTTAAAAAATACTTCGTATAGCTAACAATCTAATCACAATATGGCATCCTACGTCCGAAATATAAAGTATATTACAAAAATTGCTTATTGCAAATAAACAGCATTGTTGATCACCGACTATAGACCATCGACAACTATAGACCATCTCCCTCGCACAACACAACATATATTCGATGTGACTGTACATTGCGAAGTTTAGAATTATTATTTTTTTCAGTCGTATTTTAATTCCGTATGCTAAAGTATATATTGACTCAAAAAAGCGAAAACGCTGTAAATGACACAAATGCAAATTTTTTACTGCATATGCGGATCAGAAGTAAATACTGCGTCTAATGGTATGAGTCTCGTAGCTTTACGACCAATATAAAAATTGACTTTTTCAAGGAGATACAATCGTTTTACAATCTTTTTTTTTATGGCATATGAAGGCAAACGAGCAGGCGTGTCACCTGATGGTCAGCAACCAACGCCGCCCATAGACATCCGCAACGCCATAGGCAGTGCGGAAGCGTTGCCGACCTTAAAGGAAAGTGAAATTATGGGAGTGGGAGGGGGAGTGGGAATCGGAGAGGGAGTGGGAAGGGGAGGGTGTAGGGCCTTCGGAACTCAGACCGCTCACCGTACGAAGCGCGGTAGCTAACCTACCACTCAGACGCCGATTTTCTGCGGGAGTGTGGTACTTCCCCGAGCGAGCCAGCCCATTCATGTTACAGACAAATAATATGCTATTCTTGACAAAGTATTCGTCTGCAGCGTGGCTCTACCACTAGTGAGAAATCTTTTTCTGAAATCTTAAGTCTCTGGTGATATATTTTTATTTTGAGGTTTTCTAAGTTTTCGCTTTTTTACGTGGATATTGTGTATAGAGCTTCTTAACGTTTTAACGTTAAACCCTTACATTATCTTATCGACATTTAAGGACCTATGCACAAGGCGTATGTATTTCACAGACCCATCGACGTGAGTTTGTATTGATACAAACATAAGATCCTGCAGCTCAAATTCCATAGCTAAATATTTTTTGCAATCCGCAAATATTTATCATATATTGGCATATTTATGTGATATGGTAGTGTATGGACTGTGATTCATCAACAGAGACTATACTAATGGATCACAATCCATATTGAGTGTCTAGACTTCGCCTTACACGTATATTTATTCGATCTAATGTTTGTATCCATACAAACTTAAACAATACACCTACTAACGCACGTTGGTAGCGCGTTTGTATCAATACAAGTGCAAAATATGTCAAAACACTGTAAAAATACGACTTGTGAACAGGCTCTTAAAGATAACTCGATTTTTAATGGTGGTATAATTTTCTAGTTCGTATTGTAACCGTATGGACGGGCTCATGACGCGCCGGCGGCCGGAAATATTCCTCTGAAATTTTTACACGCCATAGGGCACAGGCCATCCATTATAAAGTCATTAACATTCTTTCAATTCAACAATTCTACAATCCCACGTTTTTTTTTTGTAAGCAAAAGATTTATTTTCCTAATTCCCCGTTTTACTAAGTCACCTTTTTATGGTACTCTATATAGTGTATGTATGTTTAAAATTTATCAGCGCCAAAATTTCACAGATTATATTTGCGTTTTTTTTTTTAATTCAATGCACCGAACTTTGTGTGATATAAAAAAATTGTATCATAAAAAGTAAAACGGCTTACTTTGATAAGAAAAAAATGACTAAACAGTGCAAAAACATAATAGTATTATAATTATTTTTTATTGTGTATTTATTGACGTTCAAATTATAATATGTCCAAACCTGTGTGCTTAAAGGGTTTGGGGCAATTTTAAAATAAACATTCGAAAGGTAACACATAAATATTCGAACAAAGAAAAATAACTAAAGTACGTTTTGAGTGCTGCAATAAGAAATCATCGAATACGTATAGAGTAGACGTACCTGTGCAGAACATAATTCCACGGTGGTTGAAGTGAGAGTGGTGTATAAAATATCGCTATGAAATTTTGTTTAGTGGTATTTTTTGAAATTTTAGAAACGTACAATGTCATGTAGAAACCTACGCATCACCAGAACAGAAAATACGTCCTTTTTAAAAACACATGAATCTCTAGTAAGAAGATAAATTGGGAAACTTATTTAGTCAGGGCTGTCCAAAGCACGATATGCGGGCCGCATTGTATTAAGCATATTTTTAATCTATCGGATTTGAATTGACCCATTAAACCAGTGATTCTCAACCACTGTGCCGCGGCACTTTTGTGTAACGCCAAATTCTTAAAGTGTGCCGCTAAACTTTAGAAATCTCTCTCTGAGTCCCAAGTCCTGGTGGGGCATAGGGCAGACACGACGTTCCTCCATCTCGATCTGTCGGAGGCCATACATTTCACTTCACTCCAGGAAATAGCAAAAATCATAAGGTTTTATTTTATTATAAATTGAGTTTAAATTAAAGAAAAGTACGTATACATATATATATATATATATATATATATATATATATATATATATATATATATATATATATATATATATATATATATATATATATATATACATACGTACTTTTCTTTAATTTAACAGGAAATATCAGGACTTAAATCCATAAAAGAATATTACTTGTAACGCGTTCTTTCTTAAAATCATAAACAGATTTTTATGCCTCAAGTCGGCTCACACATGTCAGGCTTTTTGTGTGCCGCGGCAAAAAAAAATCACTGCATTACACTGACATAATACATATATATAAAATGTTGAATTTTTTGATGAAGACCCAATTGTCTCAGTAGTAAAGCTACCGCCTTCGAGGTCAACGGTTCACAAGTTCGCTTACCCCATCAGAATAAATATATGTATGGCCTATAAGTATTTATACCAAGTTTCGGATCGGAAATCAGGAATATATGTATGGCTTATAGGTATTCATTTAGACTTTGTAAGCCGCCGGTGCGCTTAGAACAATCGAGGTGGGTATAACGTCCATTCCCCTAAAAATGAGAAGGCCTATGCCCAATAGTGGGATATGTATATGTATATATATATTTATGATATGAGCTGTGTGAAAAAATAAACTACATGCTTTCACTGTCAAGTAAGTCATTTGTACACGCACTGGGTTTGACAACGATTTTAAAAGTCAATTTTGATACGATTGTAAAAGACAATGAACAAAATAAATAAACATATCGTCGGCCTAATTATGACAATTCGTATCTCCATATGAGTAAAATTTACAGGAACAACAAAATGCTAATTTTCTTTTATGGTTTGAGAAAGTTTTATATTATAAATATCGTTATTACTTTAGCAACAGAAAGAGGTATTTTTTGAGGTAAAAATGATTATCCATTCTAATCTGAAAAATGATAAAAAATGTTTTTTAGAGTTACAAATTCTGACAATTAGTTTCTAGCATTCAACATACAAAATTAAAACAGAATTAAAAGCATACTTTGCGAAAACTGTCAAAAACACTACGGACTTACAATGATTTAAACGTCAAATTAATGTGGGGAAATGTTGCCATATAAAAGTAAAAATTTCGCAATTTATTTTGAGAATTTCTTTTTCTTTACGAAAGGCCTCTCACAGTATTTTTTAATAATCAGCATTTTTTTTTCATTTTTGCCTTCAATCAAATATTTTATAAAAATGCTCTTTGTTTCTCTAGAATTATTCGAGAAATCGTCGAGGCACTTAAATGACTCACCACTGGGCGATGAAAGAAATTTCAAGCCTTACAAAGTTTACCAAATTACTAATAATTTTAAAACCTTACAATCGGGATAGGTCTTACAATAGATCGTCGTGTTATTTCAATCATTTTTTTCGATTTGGATGCTAAAAGAAATAATGGTACAAATAATCGCATCCGATTCTCTATAACTATGTATAACATACAATTGCATAATAAAGTGCTGTCGCATAGCAAGAGCAAGATATTCGTACAATGACCCCACCTACACTTGTCTCTGTCTCTCCCACATGAAATATACTGATGTCGCACTCACACAGTTCAATGACCAAATCTGCTTTGCGGTCGCACTTTATTTAAAATAAATATAAAAAATATATGCCTCATTGAATGGCAAGGGAATTCATATCATAACTCAACCGTCTATATTAAATAAAAGAATATTATGTCGGTGAATTGTAATACATCTTATTCTAAATTTGTGATTTGGGGCTGTTCATAAAGTACGTCAAGCTAAATTTTCTTTCCGCGACCCCCCCCCCCCCCACGTATAAATGTTTCGTCACGAAAAAGAACCCTTCCTCCCCCCGTACACGACTCATGGCTTTAATAGAACGCAAATATTGACACTTTAAACTATATATTTTTTTTTTCAACCATAAAATTTTGATGAATCAATAAAAACAAACAAATAAAGATGATGGAGGATGTTGATATGACAGTGGCAATTTTATCTAATGCGAGAAAGGAATGGCGATATCGTGCGGACGTAAGTTAGAAAGAGATAGCGCCATTGTATGGGCACGCATTTCCTATTGATGCGTCTCGGCGTACGGACCTAAGTCTCAATGGGAAATCACGATCTCAATCGTTTAATCGAATTAATACCGATCGGTATCTATTCTTTTGAGTTTCTTTTTTTACTTATGATATTTTGGTAATTTTCCGACATACATAGAATAACAATATTATATGCCATTCATTTTATTGTCTGCTCTCGAGAGACTTCAGACAGTATTTCTATTCGTTGCATAATCGAGTGCAAAAAGTACATGGTAGCCTGTTTTCTCTGATGTTTGAAATACACAAGGACGGATCGGCCACGTCACTAGCGCGCAAATGCCGAAATGTAATTATGGGTGAATATCTATATATTTACAAATACGAATAGAGTGACTTCTAATCGTAACAGTAAAATCAAATAAAGAATGTGAACAGTCAAAAGTTTTACTTAGCTAAGATCCGCGACAAGCAAAACGATAACAGAAAATTAATAATGTGTTTTTTTTTCTGGTGGATGAAGTGGATTTTATTTGGAACTTTATTTGGAAAAACTAACCGAAAAGATTTCGGTTGTCTTCCGTAGAGTCTACTACTATACCCGAAGATGCCTCGTGTTGGGGCGAAACACGTGTCGTTTACAAGGTGTGAAAGTGGTAATGTGTGTTTGGTGTTGTGTGTAGTGGTTGGTGGGTGGAGAGTTGATGGCCGATTTTCGTAAGTTTTTAGTTTAAGTTCCAAATAAATCCACTTCATCCAGCAGAAAAATACACATTATTAATTTTCTGTTATTGGTTCGCTTGTCGCGGATCTTAGCTAAGTAAAACTTTTGACTGTCCACATAGTGATGGATTTTCGCAAAGTGACGCTTGACTCCACTAATAATCAAATAAATAAGTTTTAGTATGATGAACTGTAAACATATTTCCATAAACCCCTCTCGTCTCCCCTTGTAACGATTTCATTCTACTTGTATGCACAACGTATTTTATGAATGACCCCTTTAAAAAACAAAGTTGACTAAATGTATCGACCACTCTAATTAGGCACCTACTACATATATATGTATTACCTTAAAAAAAAAAACACCATGAATTTACAATACTAGCGGACCTATTTAACGTGGTCGACTTTATCTTGGTAAAACAAACATTTAAATATATCTTACAAAATACATTTCCGCTATATTTTCAATTATCTTATAACTACATATACTAATATGTACATTCATTCATAATCTTATGATATTGTGATTCGCGTCCCATTAGAAAGTGAAAAAAATCAGGCTCATGTTCTTTTAAATACGCATTCTATATGTGGAAAAAATTGATAAAAAAATTACGTGTATTATATAACTAAATGAAACCAGCCAATATTATATATGTAAATGAAAACGGCGATATAAAACTAAATATATAATTATTTACAGCAAGCTGCATGTTACAATACGAGGAGGGAATAATCACATCTGATCGCTTACACCTTCAATTTTCAATAAATGCATGTTATGCTAGATATTCATTTAATATATGAAACATACATTGTGTTCATATAAATATTGTTTTTAATATCATTGTTTTCGGTAGAATTAACTATTCTTTCTACTCATTACTTCCAAAATAAAAATTGTATAGAAGCTAGTCTACTCATATGTACTGCTATTAAAAATTTGTGCAGGTGAAAAATCAATTGTGGTTTTTATTTATTTTTAGAGTTTAAAAACAAGAATATTTGATAAGAGCAATTGAGGACTGCTGTATGTACCCTAGTGTTTGAGAACATCAGCTAGGCATAACGAATGGGGTTTACTTTTAGTCAGGCTATTTAGATTTGAGTACAATCAGCGTATGTCGACGCTACTTCAAGTATTTTTTTAATTATAATTAGAAGTTTACCAATGTATTTTAATAAAAACGGTTTACCAGTTTAACAAATCATTCGATTGAATTAATGGAGCCATATTTATTTATTGAATGACGTCAACTCGCCTGAGGAATGAGATTATGTCAAAATCCCGCCCACGGTGTCATCATATAATCAGCATCAACTAATGCGACTGACTGACAAATACTATCTTGAAAGAAACGGTGAAGATCCGCAGAAGTGGCTCATACTGACATACACTGACAATCTAAATAGCAGTTTCAAATACATAAACCATAAGTATTACTTTTAAAAAAAAAGAAACATTACTTTTTCTTCAAGATAGACATATTATTGAAGTTCATACATATTTCACGAGATTAGTTGTATTAACTTTCAATGTAACGAAAACATTTTTTTTTTATTTTAAACTTCATACATAACGTTAGATTCTATATGTATGCTTTTAGCTTAGTCAAGATTTGAGCGCAAAACTGAGATGGAACGTACTAGGTTAAAACGCCTAAGTTCTACCTAAAATGTGATGTTTATTTCATAACGATGTGATCTGAACTTCTTGATATGTTTTTGACACATTACATTCAATTTATCAATATTAAAAATATATTACATAACAAAGAAAACACGTGTAAACATTTGGGGTTGAAATAAATATTGAGATTCTAAATACTTTTATGTATAAAAAAAATACACGATTGTCCGTGAATATTTTATTTTTGTAAATAAATATTTAGATTCAAATGGAAAATAATAATGTGAGTAAACCTTGTGATTACATGTATTTTTAGCTATCGCACTTAGCTTATGAACACTTGCTTTAAGACTGATTTTATTCCGACCATACAAACTTTAAGCCTATTTACAAAGCCAATCCATTCAAAAACTTTCGCCGTCATATCTGTACAAAAATAAATGTAGGACACAATTACTTAGGCATAATATATGCTTAATATAATATATACAACAGCTATAGGTCACTAGTGTAATGTCTTGGTGTTACCAATTTATTCATATTTCTAATAATATTTTCTAATACTCTTTAAAACTAGTAGTATAAAATTTCACTTCACTCAAATACAATATATATATTCTGCTATTAAATGAAAATCGTTACGATGTACATATACACAATCCACCTGAGTACATTTACATTTATTTCCATAATTATTGTATTACAGGCACAAATGAACGTTATTTTAGTGCCTAAAAGCGTCACTACACTACTTACAGAGTAGGCGAGGGGTTTTAGTCCTACAGGTCAGTATTTGATTGATTCAAACATGCCCCTAATAATAAGAAAACAATTGATGGACATAAAAATACACGATAGAATACACTTAAATCTACATCCTAAATAAATCCTGTGATGTCCATATAAAATAAATGAAACAGCTACCAAAATATATGTAACTCTAATATTTTAATCATAATATTTTCTTTTTAATCGGTATTTTAGGTTTTGCTAACGAAAAAAAAACATTAACCATCAGTAATATTCTTGTCATCGGCAAACATAATATATAGTCACATATGTAAACTTAATTTATATAGCTAACATTAAACTGCTGCTAGTAGCAGATGACAAGGCAAAAAAAGAATATATTATAAATTAATATTTCAATTTGTGCCATATTTTTATTATTTTACAAGCACCAAGTTTTTAGTAAACGATGATACATTAGCACGGTTAAGTTTCTGAACGTCTTCGTGTTTATTTATATAAATTATAGAACAATTCACTTTTCACTTCAGTAAATAATAAATTTGAATATCCAATATATTTGATATGCAATTATAATACCAAAGATATAATAATTGCATATATAGATATAATAAGTGTCACTTTTTTTGCCATTTTTTGGTATTTATCTACATACGTTATTTTTTTATATAAATAAGTTAGTTAATCTTTATATTTCATTGAAAAATAAAATAAGGCAAACCACAATGAATTGATTTGTATGTTTTTATAATAAACATAATAGTCCTCTCAAACATTATCGGTTGTAAAAATAAACGAAATTAATGACCCTCAATTAAAACGTGACAGGTTTAAATAATACTCTAAACGCTGTCCTACCTAAGTTAAGTTAAATGGACGTTCAGAATCCTTATTTTGATAGAAATTATCCATCAATTGACCTACGATCAATATAAAGCTAGAATGTTACCGATGGCAAATGTCACCTTCCTCACACAGCGCAAAACGACATGATAAATATACCAGATGTTTTTTTAACTCAATTTAGCACATTTTTAAGATAAAACTCCTAAATAAATCGCAGACAGTTTTACAAAAGTAATAACTGAATGTAAAATTTACCAATGCACACGGAGGAATATATTATAAAGGAATATGTAACTGAACTCCAGAATTTTAAAAAATTTGTTAGAATATAACAAAACTGAAAACTAATCTTTCTTCTTCCTCAATAAACTCCTACAATAATCTTTTAAGTTTTTTCAATATAATTAATTTCATGTACCAAATAAATATTTGTAAATTTTGTATAATTAGTTCATAATTATTATCAAATATGAATAAATAATATGTGCCACAGATTTAAAAAGTTTACATAATAAAAAATATGTAATTTAACTATATATTATTAGCTTTTTCGTTTTGTACATTGCAAAACTTTTCTTTTTAAAATGCATTAAGTATGATATAAAATTTCCACATAACAGCCTGATCATAGATTTCATTTCACTTAGTTCATATCAAATATTTCCCTTGTTGCTACTAAATAGCAGTTACACTAAAATTTCGACCTAAAAACCTAAAATTAGTAGGAAATTGTTGCAATAAATGCTTACGCACGACGAATGTCTCTTATAGAGTATCGAACCTCCGTCGAAGCACTTTCTAGAGCGTTCTTTACTTATTCACTGTCGGCTGCCAAAGTTATAAAAAAAAGTAGTTCGTATTGTCCAGGTATAACTAAGTAGAGAAGTTGAGGATCGCCTGAAAAAAAAGCACACGTTTCATTTAAATTTAATAAAAAAATAGTATAATAGATCTAGTATTGAAGTATATATATTATAGTAGAACGGGCAAAAGAATATGCGTGTCACTTGATGGTAAATGATCACAGACGCCCATAGACATAGGAAACGCCAGAGGCGTTTAAGATGCGTTGCCAGCGGGCATGCTCGTCTCTTGAATGCCCCTATGTCGTATTTACATGGGAGCAAATATTTACAGTTAGTGACAGAATAATCAGTATTCTGTCACTAACTGTAACTGTATCGCACGGTGGTTGACGGCTAGCCATCCATGGGATGGAACCTATTTTTGTGGCGCGTAATCCGATGGTTGAACTGTGTGGTTGGTACTGGATTAAACAATTCCATAGAGCACTCGCTTGTGGTACAAATGTAACAAAAAGATGAAACAGTTAAAAACTATGATTTCATTTAAAAGTGGTAGAGCCATAACACAGTGTGACTGGGCAGGCATGGCTGCAGAAATACCACACCCTAACAGAATATCTTAGAATTAGAAAGCTTTATTTATGACACTTTTTTTTAAATAACTTAATACTAAAATCAAAACCTAAATATATTATACAAATAAACATATAATATGTCAGGCGTTCTCCGATGACATTTTTCCATGTTATAGCGATTGATTGGAATGATAGGCTGCTGGAATTATTCTGAAGAACTCTTCAGAACACTCCCCATGGTAAAATCGATAGGAGATGCCGATAGATTACATCCGCTCGCGTCCCGTCCTGTCCTGCCCTGTACGCTGTTTGACCAAACCTTTAAGAATCCAGTCGTTCGGTGAATTCGGACTTCAAACCTTGTGCCGCAAGTGGACTTGGTTGGATAGGTCATAATCTCCGAAGGAACCCTGATCACATTCCCAGACAGGCGCTGGATTGAACTCCTCAAGGGAAAAGGAATCGAGGCGGACCCAAACAACTGAAAGCGCTCCGTAGCAGCCGAGATGAAATCCATTGGATTGACGTGACCTAAAGTGAAGCGCGTCGCTCAAGACCGATCCCAATGGAGAAGCACTAGGGACATAGGACCATAAGAAGAAGAAGTACTTACCTAGTCCGAGTCAGAGTCGTCGTTGACGCTAGACCTCAGCTTGGAGAGCGTGCGGCGTGTAGCTGGCGTATCATCCTCCTCGTCCGAAGAGATCACGATGCGCTGCCGGGGCTTAACGCCCGTAGCGCCCCGGGTCATCCGTCTTGACACGCTGCTTGTTGTCTCTGCTTGAAAAGTACAATATATTATGTATACATATCGTCACGTCCGTTTCCCGTAGGGGTAGGCAGAGACCACACACCTCCATCTGCTGCGACCCCGGCACACTTTCTTTGCTTCATCCACACTCATCGCTCTTTTCATGCAAGCTCGCCGGTTACGGGTGAGCTGACTGGCTGGCTAGGAGCATTTCCTCATAGACACTTAACAATGGACAAGCAAGTTCTTGTACGCTTCTTGCACTAGTAATACTGCCGGCCGATTTAGACTAAGCCTTTTTTTGCGTAAAGGCAGACGTGTGACCTTAAGAGAAGCAGTCCACATCGCTTATAGACGTCTATATCTTTGCAGAAGCTTTGCCGGACTTTAAGAAATGTGTAGGCTTGTTCTTCGAAGGTTCTAATGTCGTATCGGTTCGGATAGACCACTATAGCTGTAGTTTCAAGGTAAATGCATTGTATTAGACTAGTTATACTGATTCAAACCTCTCACTTCATTCCTGACCTGTACTTTGAGAATTTTATATCAAAAATCCTTCAGAGCATCTATCTCAGAGCAATCAGAGCTACACTGTAACAAAAGTTTGACAAAACTAAGTCAATAGATTTTGTTTTACAAAAAAATTACTTGGAAACCGTCGTGAATTTTTTTTTATGGGACAGGAAGGCAAACGAGCAGGCGTGTCACCTGGTGGAAAGCAACCAACGCCGCCCATAAACATCCGCAGCGCCATAGACAGTGTGGAAGCGTTGCCGGCCTTTAAGGAAAGGTCATTGGTCAATTGGTCATGGGATGGGGGGGGGGTCCATAACTCGACCGCTCACTGTACGAAGCGCGGTAACTAAGCTACCACTCAGACGCCGGTTTTCTGCGGGAGTGTAGTACTTCTCCAGACGAGCCGGGCCATTCATGCTACAGACAAATAATATGCCATTCTTGACAAAGTCGTCATCTGCAGCGTGGCACTACCACTATAAAAATCCTTACCATCTTCTTCTTTGTGTTTCACTTTAGCTTCTTTCTTGGCTTGTTTTTCTTGTTCCTTCTTATCCATCTTGGCCTGTTTTAGCTCTCTACATTTCTCTATCGTGGGTTTCCCCTCCAAACCCGCCGCAACCAGGAGTTCGAGCATTTTCGCTACCCGCTCCTTGTTCTTCGTACAACCTATGCAGAAACATTTATAATCCTCAATATATTGTTATGGACAGTAGTAGGGAACCTGATTAAACTATCTTACATCCACTCTCCACTGTATTCAATTAAAGTTTCACTAGGCGAGTATTTTTATAGATAGCGATCAAGGTTATATAATAATAATAATATATAATAATAATAATAACACTATATATAACAGTAATAATACCATCAACAAGCTTCTTGTAATCGAATCGTATCCCGGCCGCTTTGCAGAATTTCTTCATGTCCGTGATGCCGGGCTGTCGCAGCTCGGGGGGCACGGGGGGCCGACCGCGCCGCCCCGGCGTGCCCGGGGTCCGTGGCGTCGTGTTCTTAGACCCCTTGGGCCGACCGGGGCCACGTTTCAAAGGCATATCCTAAAAATTTATTATACATATAAGAAGAGAAGATTACGTCGGGCCCATTATTTCTATTGCATATTCAGATCAGAAAAAAGTACTGCGACGAATGGTTTGAGTTTTACGAAGCAGTCTCCACTGCTGGTTACAGGCCTTCCCAGCACGTCATCCAGCCCAACCTTTGGCTACAAGCATCCAGTTTTTATTAGCCAAATGCCACTTCAGTTTGCTGACCTAAAAATGACTGATCCTCCCAGAGTCGTCTCTAGCCCACATAGCGCCCTCTGGTAAGCGCGCGATCAAAATAGAACAGGTACCAGCGTTGTTAACATAACATTTCTTTACAATTTCCATTTTTTGACATAAACATAACATTTATATAGACATGCTGACGTGGGAACGTTTCGACTTGTTGTACTTACAACAGTGAACGGAGATCCGGGTGCAAATGGTGGGATTTTAATGGCACACGCTACGGATGGACGAGGCTAGAGTACCCAAACTCCTACTCGACGGCAAACCACATGGTCGTAGAAGCCGCGGAAGGCCTAAGCTCAGATGGCAAGATGGAGTCGAGGACGCCTTAAAGGCAATTGGTGTGAGGGGCTGGAGGGAAAAAGCTAAACGAAAATCCGACTGGAAAATTTACTGAACCTGGCTAAGGCCCACCCGCGGCTTAATGCCCTGATGATGATGAAATACATCCACCAAACAAATATCAAACATAACCGTCCTCTCCTCAAAAGGGTTATTCGATACAGTGGTATTAGCTGTATAAATACTTTCAGCAGAATTTGAACGAAACATGGTTAAGAAAGATGGAAAACATATAAAACCCTTACACCCACATCATCACTCTCTTCTGAACCACTCCCCGAAGAACCGGACGAATCATCCGATGACGAAGAATCCACTGTCGTGACCTGCTAGGTGAAAAATAAATTATATAATATACAGTCATTATCTAATTAATACATTTTACCTGATATTTCAATACCTTGCCAGTTTCTAGTGTGTATACAAGATATTTATGGGATAGGAGAGCAAACGAGCTAGCGTGTCGCCTGATGGAAAGCAATCAGCGGCGCCCATAGAGATGTTGCAACACCATAGTATTTTACATATATATGTATGTATATATTAAAGTCTTGTTCATAAAGATGAGAGTACTTGCGGCAAGGTGAATATTTCTTTTTTCAATTATTTTCTTTTATTATTTTATTTTCTCGTGAGTCAGTCTGTATACACATGTGTATGTATGTGTATGTATATGTACATATATGTATAAATATTGTATCTTAATGCATAAAATTAGTTTTTAATTTTTCTTTTGAATCACCTTCAAACCAATCTTCTCAGGTTGACCGATAGAGAATGCCCAATGGCATTAAGTCCGCCTGATGTACATTTGTGCAAAAACGTTTACGTAGCAAAAACGCAAATACTGTGAATATTTATGTATATTTAGTATGTATTTATATATTTGGCTAATCCAAAACTATGTCGATGACTCTGGGTCTTAAAAAAATAGATAAACGGCTCTAAAAACAACCTCGTTAGACACGATCCCCCGGGCTTGTAGTTTAGCTGCGGCCAACTTGGCCGCGGCGGCCTTCTGGGCGGCGATGTGGGCGGCTTGGGCGGCAAGCTTCTCGCGTTCGGCGTTGGCGTCGTAGTAGTTGAACAGCACCTCCATGGACACCGGCACGTCGCCGAAGTATACCTCGTTGGGAATGTGTGATGAGTCCAAACAGTCGTCGCTCCATCGCCTTTAAATGTAAACACACGTTATTTCGTTAGAAATATGTTGATAGATACTAGATAAAGTCACTAGTCACTAAAAGAAGGTAGACACAAGTCATTGATTACTAGAAGAAGGTAGACACAAGTCATTGGTTACTAGATGAAGCTAGACACTAGTTACCAGTTGAAGTTAGACACTTGTAACTAGTTACTAGATGAAGCTTGACACTTGCTACTAGTTACTAAATGAAGCTAGACACTAGTTACTAGTTACTAAATGAAGCTAGACACTAGTTACTAGTTACTAAATGAAGCTAGACACTAGTTACTAGTTACTAAATGAAGCTAGACACTAGTTACTAGTTACTAGATGAAGCTAGACACTAGTTACTAGTTACTAGATGAAGCTAGACACTAGTTACTAGTTACTAGATGAAGCTAGACACTAGTTACTAGTTACTAGATGAAGCTAGACACTAGTTACTAGTTACTAGATGAAGCTAGACACTAGTTACTAGTTACTAGATGAAGCTAGACACTAGTTACTAGTTACTAGATGAAGCTAGACACTAGTTACTAGTTGAAGTTAAACACTTGTAACTATTTATAGATGAAGCTTAGACACTTGCCACTATACTATGTACGAATGGCACAAGGAGCTCCAGCGGAAGGGTGAACAACCTACGCCCAAAGAATGGAAATCGTGAAAGTTCCACGCTCGACAGCTTTTATCGAGAAGTGGTGGGAAAGATTAGCTCATCCCAGAGCATCATTGCCAGCCTTGGCGAGGAGGTTGGGGATGAGCTTTCCTGAACGGCCGGAGCTGCCTTTTGTGAGAAGGTCTTGGCAAGAAAGGAGTCTGCGAAGAGGGACACTTGCTACTAGTTACTAAATGAAGCTAGACACTAGTTATTTATTACAGGATGAAGCTAGACACTAACATAGAATATATATTGACTTGATTATTGTATTTATTTTTAAATACTAAGTAAGCTTCTATATATAAAAATCATGAAAATCGGTCAAGCCGTTTCGGAGGAGTTCGATAACAACACTGTGACTCGCGATTTTTATATATTAGAATATTATCTTCAATTTTATATTATCTACAAAATCTGACCTTTTGAATTGTATCCCAGAGAAATCCTTTCGAAACGGTCGTACAGCGTACTGATATCCGGGCTGTCGCGGTCGCGGTGGGCCGGGCTGCGGTAGACGTGGGCTGGGAACTGCGCCCCGTAAGGGCGGTATCCCGGGCGGGTGCGGCGCCGCCGGTCTAGTGGGGGTTGTTCCGGGGGGCTTCGGCTTGTTCGTCGACCCTTTGGGACGTCCACGCTTCTTCGGCTGCCACATAAGGGTTAATTATAAGCAGTGTTCTCAACCGTACGGTAATTATCGTCAGAGACGTGACTTGTTTATATACAAGTATTTCAAATACAGATACAAATTACGTATTTCCATCTTGTATCTAAAATACTTTATTAAAATGATTTTTATATCTTGTATTTAAATACCTTTTATTTGGTATCTTATTTTTTTTATATTTTATAAGACAAAAGCCGACAAGCCTTTTAGAAAACTGTCATTATAGGAGAGAGGAAGGGGAGTGAGATATATTTGGTGTAACTTTGAATGATAGAATAAGGAATGAAGATATAAGAGAGAGAACGATGTGAAATAAAAAAAAACGTGTGTCGTGACGAAAGTTGAGAAAGAGATGCTTAGATGGTTTGGGCACATAGAGAGGATGGATAAAAGACGACCGGCAAAAAAAAATTACGTTGCGAATGGAAGGGTCGGTAGGGGAAGACCAAGGAAAACATAGCTTGATCAAATTGCCGAAATTTTTAAATACCCTTAAGCGACAGGCTTGCGTGAGAAGAGTAATGAGTGAGAACACCAGGAAAGTATGCAGAAATCGTAGCACATGGAGATGTGGTCTCTGCCTACCCCTACAGGAAACACGATATGTATGTATGAAATAGCATATACAGTGTCTTTGTATTAGAGTAAATAAAAAAATTAACCCACGTGTAGTTTATCTCTAAAGAATTTTTGGTATATACAAAATTCGAAATACTATTTACATATTAGAAATGAGTAGACAATCTGTGTCACTTGGATAGGTGTCAATAAACCGCAACAGCATAACGGTGAGGGTCATTGACTTATATGCATTAAAAGAGGTCGTTAATCCCTTTATTTTTAAAAATGTCATTGACCCTATCTCTATATCGATCACATAACGTAATATAACTTATTACGTCATGTGATCGATATATTATATTTTATGGATTTACGAATAGATGAATTTTTAATTTAAACAAATTTAAAAAGAAAATTAAACTAAAAGTTGTAAATTGAAAATTATTTTTTTATGGAAATGAAATGAAAATTATTGTTTTTTATACGAGAAAAGAACACTCGTATACTGTGAGATGCCAGGAGAAACTATCACACTATATTACCCCAACTGTCAACCTCACCTACACGCAGTCCATCCTGAAGTAAGACGAACAAGGCTCTGACGTTGCAAAACTATCTAGAACTAAACAATCAGTCAGGCCAGGTACCGAGGTCACAAACCCACATGTCCAGTGTGACCACGACTAATAAATCTTAACTTGAAGTACACTTTAAATTAAAAGCTCGCCGATCCCGGTTTTTAGTGGCTTCTCCCAAGAAGCCTTTATCCAGTAATTAAATGGCTCAGCATGTTTGTGACAGCGATAACTATTATTATAGCAATGTCACTTTTCAAGTGACAATAAAAGTGTATCTAATTAGGAAACAAACTCACTTCTAGACCAGAAGATGGTGTCTTTAAGGGTGATGCGCTGAGTTTTGGTCCTTCCGGGCTACTGAACGGTTTCCTTTCATCCTCACTGAAAATATAACAATCGTGATTCGTCAATTTATCCAACTACAATTCTTGCTAACCACACCAACGTACTATTATACGTGATACGTCAAGTAGTTATTAAATAAAAAAAAAGGAAATTGAATCTAAACAAAGAAAGAGTCTGATTTAGTAGTGTCCACAAGATTTTTATTTAAAGTTTTTAATACCCTGGAATAATATCGGGAGGTCTTTACGCAACCGAGAGCTCGAGTTAACTAACTATACCCATCGACTGTGGCTCTGAGTCGATATTGCTGACACAGCAGCCCTCAGCTCCATAAGATACAGTGAATGGATATAACAGTACGTTGTAAACGCAGGAGGCCTTTCACCAGTATTCATCCTGAGAATCGTGGGCGTGGCGATGGGAATCGAAATCAATGATACACTCACTGACGATAGAATATAATTATTATAGTACATTTCTCATCACCTAAAACTATGGTCTATAGTCCCCCAGGCTCTAAGGTTTCGGGGGTGAGAACCGACCGGGTACATGAGTGAATCTCGTGTACGCGGCCGGTGTAGAGTTGTTACCTACACTATGTGCTCGGCTGGTGCCGGGGTGCGTGTGAGTGTATGTGTCGTGGGTGGATTCGAATGACGTCGTTTCGTCGTCCGGATCGTGTAGAACTTTACGCGGACGCCGTCTATTCGGGTTCGCGTTTAGGTCGGGCAAAACTGTGTCGAATACGGTCGCCCCGCATCCATATATACGACGTTCCGCTAAAGGGGCGCCCAAAGACCACCCACTCTTTGTTTACGACACAGATAATGCACGCTTTGTCTATGACTAAAATGACTCATTCTTTGTCGTTGACAAATATAAATCACTCTCGGCGCTGAAGGCATATTAAAAAAAATTGTATTCGAAAAACAGTCACTTGTTTATAACAAAAACAAGTCTTACCTTTTATCAGCCGATTGGACGCCTGACTCTATTGGACGTGGGGTTTCAGTAGCACTCTTTTCCGATGACTCCGATTTGGATGCTTCTGCTTACGAAAACAATTATTAACGTAAATGTGAATTTACCAAGGTAGCAGCAGAATGACGAAACATGGTTGTGATGATCAAGCGATGATGGTATTAACATTTATTTCACGATAAGAATCAATAATAGTTCTTAATGGAGCACATCTAGATTCTTAGCCGAACATAGTGGCTAGTATAAATCATTCAAATATGTTAGAAACAATGTCGTTGGTAGCATATTAAGATATTACTTATGATTGGGCTATTGTTTATTGTTCTCTTTGAATTTGGATAAAACTAAATTTTTTCAATGACTAAGTCAGAGAATAACTTTTTTTTATGGGATAGGTAGGCAAACGAGCAAGTGTGTCACCTGAAGTAGCGCAACCAACGCCGCCCATAAAAATCCGCAGTGCCATAGTGCTCCTTTGACAAGATAAATTCTTGTCCCATAAAAAAAAAACTCACCTAAAGGTTTGTCACCCGGCATGTTTTCCACCCCCGTCTTTATTTGACTGTCATCTGTTCAACAAAATATGTATACTCAATAAATGTTCACCGGTATTCATCCTGAGAATCGTGGGCGTGGCTATGGGAATCGAACTGATACACACTTTGTAAACAATGGATTATAATTTCCTTCAGTACATTTCACTTTATATATGAACCACTTTAGATACAAATTACTTTAGACACAAATTTCTTATACAATTAAATTGAACAATTAACGATTCGTCGCAGACACGGTGCTCTGGCGACGCCTCAATTCGAGCCGTGCGAATATGGCCACCCCTCTTCCATATATACGACGCTCCTCTAGAGGGGCGAACAAAGACTACCCACTTTTCGTTTTTGACACAGACAACGCACTCTTTGTCGTTGACTAAAATGACTCACTTTTTGTCGTTGACTAAAATGACTTATTTTTTGTCGTTGACAAAGACAAATCACTCTCGGCGCCGAACCGGCGTCGTACAAATTTAATTGAAAACACGTGGTAATTACAAAGTGTCCATAAGACTGAAATATTGTTCATTCGCTTTCTGTACTTAAATTTTACGGCTCGCAGGTGTAAAAACTACAAGATTATCTTACCTTTAGTCTGCAATTCCACAGGTTTTTGTATCGCATCCAAAGCCTGTGCACCTTCTGTGGATACAACTATATGTAAGTTCTTTTACTTAATATTAGACTGGCCAAGACGTCATTTTGACTGCTTTTTAAGTTTATTTAAAAATATATACATACAGTTTTACTAACATAGAAATGTGTACAAAACCACAAGATTCTAGGAAATTGTTTCATTATATATATATTCTTCAATAAACAAACAGTCAAAATGACTTGCTGGGCAATCTTGTGTTAAAGAAGTGAATGATATAGTTTTCACAAAGTGAAATGGTATTGTGCCAACACCCTATCTAGCTATCGTTGGATCACCACGAGACGATGATTCATACGCCTGTGTATTGCTGCCTTCGGAATGCCACTAATTGCATTTCTTTTTGTATATATTAAATTATTTTGTTGAAAAGAGCGCGTCGTGAACGCACGACAATCACTGAAGATCGATATTCAGTTATTTCGAATTTATTACGGCGAATATTCTGAGGAATTGTTCAATATCCTCGCAGCCGCACAGTTTCACCATCGGACTCCGCGCCACAGAAATAGGTTCCCCATCCCCATCACCTGGGTGGCTGTCGATGCACAACCGTGAGATTAAGTTGCAGTGCACTGCCACGAACTATGCAAATATGAAAAGATTTTCCACCTACGGTATATCTACGTAAATAAAGCAATCAAGAGACGAGCGTATGTGTTCACAAAAGGCCGGCAAGGCCTACCAATTAATCTGACACTGTCATGAAGATTTTTTATAGCAGAGCGGGTAAAGGAGAATGCGGGTCATCTGGTGGTAAGGCCACCGTCAATCGTAGAAAACCGCAACGACGGTCACTTGCCACCAGATGACCCGCATTCTCAGGTCAAATTGATTAAAGGTGTCGTGTTTCCAGCTGTTCCATATATATCATCACGCCACTTTCCCGTAGGGGTAGGCAGAGACCACAGATCTCCATATACTACGATCTCGGTACACTTTCCTTGCTTCCTTCACGTTCATTACTCTCCTCATGCAAGCTCGCCGGTTAAGGGTACTCTTGACCTGGCCTTACCTAAAAATTTCGGCAATTTGGTCAAGGTATGTCTGTAAGCTATTCTATATAAGCTCATTTTCTCAATTGCATTTGGTAAATTTTACTTATATTTCGAAAGTACGTGCTGATAGCACAAGGGCTCGCCCTTGAATGAAAACAGAAAGCTATAATCCTTGCACCACTTTAAATAGTTAGTAAGGTTGTGATAAATAATGGATAAGCAATCCTATGAGAAGTTAAATTACCACGTGATTTATCAGCTTCTGGCCTGTGAGCTAGGTCGTCTGGTTTGAATATGTCCGTTTTTATTTTGATTTTAGGTTGGTCTAGATCTCCACCCTGGAAAAAAACACACAAAATTACATACAAAAACTGTCTTCAGACGTTAATAGAATTAAAGGAGATATCCTTGGATCAAAGGCAATGGAAATTAAAATAAATGAATTTAACAAATTAAATTCTTAATAAAATTGCCATCCATATTTTTTTTGAATTATTAAAAATTTTTAATAATACGCGCTTAACTGTGCGCTGTAACAATACGCGCTTTTTGGCAACCATGGTTGCCAAAAAGCGCGTAAGCGGTTAGAGGGTTGTGTTTACAAGTGTGAATTTTATTGTAATACATTTTTTTTCTTTGGGCAGACCCAAGGGGTAGAAAGACTTGTCTCAATGAAGATCTTTGGGGCATGAGCAAGTTATCATTTTGAGGAATAGAGAGCACAGGCAGTAAGAGATGAAAGAAAATCGTGGAGAAGGCCAAGATCTACAATGTTCTTTACAGTTACAATAAAAACTTGTTCTTCACAGTCAGTTCTTGGCAAACTTCACATGAAGTTTGATATGAAACAACCACAAGAGAAAACACCAGTAAATAGACAGCAACATCTACCTGAGTAAGAAGAACCAATCTGCAATCCCTTATCTTCTTGGCAAAGGGATTACAGCAACACTAATTTCTAAGAGAGACCAATGTCCAGCATTGAACTATTATGGGATGATTGGTATCATGATATTGTTTGTACTACATAAATACCATTATTTCAGCCTCCGGATGCGGCCTCTTCTGAGCATCTGCTGGTTCTAACTTAATCTCTGGCTTAAGGTGCTTGACGTCCAGTGGCTTCTGCGCATCTACTGGAGCTAGAAGCTGGGGTTGTGGAGCCCACGCTGGTTTGTGGACTACTTCTGCACCATATCCTTGCACTGGAACATTTAGATGTCGCAATCATGAAATTGACAACCAATTGGATCAGTGGCGGGTACCCTCCCTCACGGCGTCAATGGTCGCGGCTTCGACCTCCGCATCGGAATAAATGTATATATATGTATGGCCTACAGATATTTATTTCGAGTCTGGTAACCCCGCCAATCCGCATTGGGCAAGTGTGTTGGGTTAATGTCCATTCCTTCATTAATGGGGAGGTCCAAGCTCAGTAGTGGGACATATATGGCCTGTAAAAAATCATGAAATAGATTCTTTTTTATTATTATTACTGCATTTATTTCTTGAAATACAATACTTAATGCCTGCCTAGTGAAACCTAATATACTCAATGCAACTTCACCTGTAAATTGTCTTAAATAATTTTATATTTCAATAAATTATTTTTTCTTTTAAACTTATGTAGATCTTTTACATTGAAGACACAATAACAAATACATTGTAAGTTAGTCCACAGTCCTAGACAAAGACCTATTTCCAGCAGTGGACTGTTGGAGACAGGAATAATTTAGATTATGGATGCATCAAGAAACATTCAAGGCACTATTTTTGAATCAGAAATAGTTTCTAAACTATATTTTATATATTATATAAGGCACTTCATAGAAAAATTAGACTAATTAGGCCCACTACCCTACTCCTCTATTCTTGAAGTAGTATAAGAATGTATCATATTAGCATTAAGATATTCTTAAGACACAATGTACTTTCATACTTTCACACTCTTCTTTCAATATTTTTTTTTTGAATACTTCAATTTTTTTTATAGTAACACTAACTGACTCGGCAAACCTTGTTTTGTAATATAAATTATTTCTAGGTATAAATATAAAAAAGGGTAGGTTGTCGTGGAGACCGGTCTGCCTGGGTCTGTTCAAAGGAACCTCATTCCGAAATGGTTTACCACTATTTCGGATTTATTGATAACATACTGCCGTTCGATAAATTGAAAAACAAGACATTTGAATTTGAAAATAGTTTACGACCTATTCTCAGACCTACCACATATACAAAAAAAAATCATAATAATGGGTCAAGCCATTTCCCAGTTTGATAACAAAGACTGTGTGTGACACTAGATTTTAAATATATTTGATTTGCTTTCTCGCTTATTTATTTTTATAAAATTAACATATACTTTTTATTATTTTTTATCCATAATCCTTATTTTTATCTTTATATTATAAAATATACTTTTGAGCCATTATTAATGGAGTCAGGCGTTACTTTGCGGAAATCCATCACTATATGGACAGTCAAGTTTTACTTAGCTAAGATCCGCGACAAGTCGCGGATTCTTGTCGCGGATTTTAGCTAAGTAAAACTTTTGACTGTTCATATACTTTTGAGCCACTTTACAACCTATTAAATACTTAAAAGAACAGCCTATATATGCCCCACTGGGGCACATGGCCTTCCTACTTCTGAAGGCATAGGCATTAACCCTAGCACTCTAATCCAAGGCGACTTGGTGGGATTACTAGTCAGAATAAATCCCCGTAGGCCATGCATATTTTTACCCCAATACAGATATCAAACCTGCAACCATTGATTCTGAAAGCAGCATCTTCTCAACTGAACCAATTAAAATGTTGTTTTGACTTACTTAACAACACTTAACAATACTATCTTTGAAGTTTGAAACAATTATTAATTCAAGATAGTATAATATGAGATGATGCAACTGATTTTTATATTCTTTTAATTAACCAATCGTATGTCACAATTGTACTGATAAAAGAGTAATGCTTTTATGAACAAATATATTTTAGATTGTGTAATAGACATTAAAAAACATTTTCTATTACATTGCTCTGTGGCTCCCACAATAGAATAGGGCCATCTCGCTTCTGAAAAGTGTTGTACTAGGTGAGCATACAGGAGCAAATACAGGTAGATGAGTGGCAGCATTTTTTTTTCACAACCCATATAATGTCCTGATGTTGAGCAATGGCCTCCCCATTTCTGGAGGAATGAACGTTAACCCACTTCGCTTGTGCAATGCATATTGGCGAGGATACTGAACTCGAAATAAATATCTTTAGGCGATACATATATTTATTCCGATGCGGAGATCAAACCCACAACCATAGACTCTGTGGGTAGTCGCTGAGCGAGTTGGCAGCATTTACTTAAGTTTAAAGATACTTTAGTGTGGAAAAAGAAAACATGTTGCTTGTAAGAGAAATAAAAAGCATAAAAATTTACAATATTATTTCATGTTGAACAGTAAGCATGCACAAATTATTATTTAAAAATGAAATTGGCAAAGAATGGGCCTGCGATCAGAAGTTGCAAGTTTTTCTTTCTTTGGAATACCATTTTCTGGCACAAACATTATTCATTAACTTAGATGGAATGGCTAAAATTCTAGTCTTAATTTTTTTTAAATTACTAAAAAGTCATCATATTGAAACAGCCAATGAATGTATTTATATACAAAAATAGTAGTTGTTGTTCTCCATTATAAATAAATGACATTTTTAATAAATATTAAAGGGTTTAGTAGTCATTAGAGCACTTGTACACTTGTTATATAGTTTATATATAACATATATGTACCTCCATATTGGTTTTCTGCTGTGTATTTTATTATCTGTGAAAATTATAGCAATGCCCTAAACTTCAACTATAAGAGCCCATACCCAGCAGTAGATTTCTACAGCTGTATTGATTAAAATGAATAGATATTTTTAAAGGCGGCAATAGCTCAGTTGACAACATTCACACTTTCAATATGTATATTGAGAATTCACAACATCCATTGAACTAATAATTTAAACCATTTCCTAATACAAGTATTATAAGCTCTATTGGAACATTTACTGCCTAACTCACAATCTCACATTTCGGAGATTAATTACATTAAAAACCACTTACAAACTTAACAGTTATAATCTAAACCTAAATATAACTCATATTTAATTAATTTGAAATGAACAAAGGATTGGGCCTACAAATTATAGGGATCTAAAATTAACACAAGGGAATCCCCCTTGGGTTACTGGACATCCAGGCTCAAAATAAAAACCTGTAGGCCACATTTATTTATTCAAATGCAGCCAATCATTGACTTCAAAAGCAGTGTTTTCACCGCCACTTTGTTGTTAAATTATATTTATATGATCTTTAACTAACATTATTATTTTTTAATTATATATTTAGCACAAGTACAAACCCATGTGTGATTGTGGCATATGTAGCTGGGGCTGTGGCGGTTGCTGTGGTGGAAAACTCTGGTGATGAGCATAATTCTGATGCGCGGGAGGAGCATATGAGAGGTTTTGTGGAGCATAACCTCCTGGAGGTGGAGGACCATATGCCGCAAATGCATCTGGCGGCGGATAGTGCGTATTGTACGCACCCGCATATGGTTGATAAGGTATCTGATGACCATTGTCTACAATAAAAAAAAACAAAACAAACAAACATTAATACAAAAATAAATATTCTCAATCTTTTCCCGCTCAAATTTTATGTAACTCTACTCACCTATGTAATTAAGCGGCAATCCGTTTCCTTGTACGACACCGTGCCCTGGTTCACCCTCCATCCTTAGCCGCTTCTGATTCATAGCTCTTTCCGCTTCATAATTCATCTTGTACACTAAAAACAAAAACTGCTTACAGTGGAACAATTTGTTATCGCACAAATTTTTATTTCCACACCTACATCGCAACAAAATAACACATAATCGTGCGTTTCGCGTTAACTATGACAGACGCCAACCGGACGCTTGCATTAAACACAGGTTATATGCTCCGCAAAAGCAAACATAGCGTACCTTTGTTGGTCACTGATTATTATCGATTTTACTTAATAGTCGCACTAAGAACCTACGTCACTGTATAATAGTACATAATAGAGCACAATATTAAGTCAAAATAACAGTTGCGTACAAAATATGCATCAAATTATCTGGTTTACTGACAGTAAAATTAGAAAAAAAAACAAGTGATGCGGAGTCCGTATTTTTTTATATCTTTTTGTACATTGCAACACTAAATGTTCATTCATAATTTTTTACGATAAAATAATGTATAATTATCTATATACTTCAAATATGTATTTATAATTTATATCCATGAAATATAACTTATCAATTTTTATTACTTGTAGCGGAAAGGGTTAGTGATATATTTATTTTATTCAAAACACATGCAAAAAATCACAGTTATATTATCACGCAAGTAAAAATATGTTAAATGTTTTAATACTCATCATTTTTAGTAATCGTGTGTAGTGATTAATTATTTAATTTAATTCTGTTGATTGATATATTATGATACACTAATTATACTTTTTTTTAATGATATTAATGATTAATGAGTAAACAGGAAAATATATAGCTGCATAATTTCACAAGAATTAACATGTGCATTAATATGTTCTTATACATTTTGTTTTAACATTCATTCATTCATTCAACATCATTTCATTCAAATATCGTCAAAACTGAATTATTTTGGCTTGATTATAATTTATATTCATATATCTATTAATAAGTCAAATTATTTCACATATAACAAGTTTTTATCGATTATCGATATATGATATACTCACGCGCGCAATTATTTAATAAGCATTATATATTAAGTAGTAGTTTTTTTTACTTAATATTTTTAATTAAAATAATAAATTGTGTCATTTTAGATAATTCATAACTCAAAAAAAGCATTTTCTATTATCAACCAAAAATATTCTACCGCCAGATAATTTTTATTTTCCCTAGGCTACTCTATCTTCCCTAGGCTTAGAAAATTCTTAAAACGTCTATAAAATAATAAACTTTTAATCTTTAACATAGGAATACACAAATTAAAATGATATTGTTCACTGTCACGAAAAAGCAGAACCAGTGACTGAATTTAAATTTGAAAAACGTTACAGATTAGAAACCACAACGTCGGTGATGTATAATTTACATGAGCCGAAAGATATCTGAATCTCTTTTACACTTAGAACGTTTTTCTCTTTCTGGTTTAGACTTATTATGCCGCCATTAAAAGACTGCCAAACCTACACAAAAAAATATATGGAGTTTGCTTGTTAACCTGTAGAAGTAGATATGGTTAAAGCACAACTGAAATGAATATAGTCACAAATTATATATGTATATGGGACTATAGTGAAGTGAGTTTTGTTCTGGTGCTGAACTACTATGCCATGTTCCACAACGATCGTATGAAACGATTTAAAATAAGTGATAGTATATGTAACGGTGATAATATTTCTTCTTTGGTGTTAATAAATTTAGTAATTAGATGCTCAAAACTTTTATAAATAATGTCTATTAGTCGGTTTTCTTTCTATTTTCATTAGTTGACTTAGTTCATAAAATTGTTGCTTTTGTTTAAAAAGTTTTGTTTATGCCGAAATAACGGTGCTTTTCGATAAATACAATATCATTGTAATTCATTTCGGTTCATATTTATACGTGGTGAGTATTTTTCAAGTTATAAAAGATTATTTTTCTTGTTTTTAGGATTTTTATTTAATATTATGTTGTCAAAATATGCTTAACCATAAACTGCACGTGTAGCGTATACTTAACGATGCATTAAATAATTTGGTGTTTAAATATATAAAGTTAACATTTAATTAAAACAAAAAATTAAAAATTTAATTATTAGAAATGGAAACGAAAGAAATGAATATTTTTGTTTCAAAACTATAATGAGAAAGGTGACTCACATTTCTGAAACTTTAGAATTGCTTAGTTGTACTACCGATTGTACTAGTGATTTTCTCCAATTCATTAATTTCATTATAATAAACATAGAGATAGGTATCATGGTTTATAACTTTGATGCCTACATAAATGATGAACAGATGTTAACCTTCGATTCTCAATTCTCTATTGTTGTCTCTATTCCAGCACTAGTCTACTTATATCCAGCCCATTGCCATATTATATATAGTTATTCTCTGAATTAATTATTAACAACAACTTTTATCCAAATCCAAATTCACCTACCTCAGCAGCATTTCTTGCAGTACTCGCAGAGATTCTGACATGATCATGATGATATGATATTATGGGCAAAGTGTTAGATGTACTTGGTGATTAGAGTACATTTCATTCTTATATTAAAAAGTGTAGTACTCAATTCAAATACCAAAGGATTCAGAAGCTCATTGATGTTCTACAAAGGCCTATTTATAGTCTCCTACATAACTTCCACTTCTTCATTTGAGTATGCCATTGTAGGGAGCACTATCTAGATTTTACCAGTTAAATATATTATACTATTTATATATATACCAGAATACATGGTTGTTTGTGTACAAAGCCAGCAGTGGATTGTTACAATTGTATTGATTAATTAATATTCTTCAGAGGAATCTCATTATAAAATTGTGGTAAAATCTTGACTGTTGGTGAACTGACATTTGACAAATTAAATGTAATTTTTTATGTCGAAAAATAAGGAATTTAAATTTGAGTTTTAATGTGGATTTTTTGCACCAACTCACATCAGTGACTTTGTTACATTTTTATAATTTTATATTATTATCAGTTATATTGTTTAATTGTGGTGGCATATTATACAATATAGTTCGATTAAGATGTATAAGTAAAGGGATATGAAATAAATGTGTGTATATTGACTTTTTAAGTTGACTGAAAAAGTCCATAGAAGGTTTTGGTAAAATAGCCACCATCATATCAAGACATAATGTGATAAGTGCATTCGTTACATTTAAAAATATTTCATATTATTATATTTTACTTGACACTGGCATAATAGTTATAACTAATTGCCATCAAAGAAAAGAAAAGAAAAGAGATTTTTAATCTGATGTTCTTTCTGTTCTCTTTCAGCTTCAAAATTCGGGAACCATAATGTTTAAGAACTCAGAAAGTGTTTTATTGACCGATGATGAGCTAAGAAACTTAAGTGGGTAAGAAATCATTTGTTTGCCATTTATTCCTTTCCCTTTAAAATAAAAGGTAACAAGGGATAAACTCATTGCGTGTTTGAATTACTGGTTGATTGACTCAAAGATAATAAAGATTTTAACTAATCGATACAGTAAAGAAAGTGTTACTGTACACATTGTAACATTTTTATGATACATGATCATATACTTTTTAATTATTTTACATCATATTTTTGAGTTTATAAGGTAATGCAATGTATAATAAAGCTTTCAGTCTATCCTTGCTGTATATATGTGGTCTATTACTTCAGAGCGTTGTCAGCTTTTGACGAAAGTGTCATTATGGGCCAACCCCCCCTGTTGGGCTTCTGCAACTCAACCGCTCACCGAACAAAGCGCATTAGCTAAACTACCACTAAGATGCCGGTATTCTGCGGGAGCGTGGTACATCCCCGGCGAGCCGGCCCATTCATGCTACAGACAAATATGCCATTCTTGACCAAGTATTTGTTTGCATCATGGCTCTACCACTAAAAATAACATTTAAGTGTGATTGGAGATTTCATTATAATTTTACGTGTATATTTGTTGCAGGGATATTGATTTTTGTATAGAAAATATGAATAGCATAGAACATATAATATTGGACGAGGACGACACTATAGAAGCTGAAAATAAATTCAACACTCATTATGATCAGTTTGTGCCGGTGAGTCTGCACTAAAACCCAAAACTATTTCTTGATGTAATACACTTGTATTTCAGTGGCAAATGTGACTCTGTTTAATGTGACAATTAACCTTATATTTCAGTTTCACAATGAGTTATCTCTGATCGGAGAAACAGTAAAAAAAATACAACACACACTTTCCTTCATCAACTTTAAAATTTTTGTTCCCTTTACATAAATAAGTTTAATTTTGCAAACTTCAGTCTCATAATGTTAATAAGCAAACTTCCTACATTTCTTAATAAGATTTTTCTTAACGCAGAACAAAGAGCTTTACTCTTTTAGGGTACGTAAACTGTAAGGGTTTTCTTTCTTTGTTTTTTTTCCATCACATTTTCAGTTACAAGTGATGATACATAAATATCAGATGTACAACGCTTGATGTTGAAAATTCATGTTGTGTGTATACATATGCTCACAATGATGTTATTGGATTTGTTTTTGATAGATCTAAGTTAGATTCATCCATTCTTAGATCATTCCATTAATCTAATTGATTAATGGAATGATCTAAGAATGGATTCCGGAAGTTATGCCTGACTTCATTAATCATATATGAATATCATGTTATGAAAATAGTCCCATAGGAAGTTATAAATTGATATATAGGTAAAAAGTTGCTTACCTGGTTCGTATGGGACATGACAGGAAAACAGTAAAAGTCATGGACAAAAAATGGGTTGGTTGGACAAAGAAGTCTTGTCCATGTTATATCAGGAAGTGAACTGGGATAGTGAGCTCTCTAGATTTAGACTTACTCAAGACAAGGAGAGTTGGGCTGAAATGGCTACAAACCTTAACTGGTTGGAGATGCATTGCAAGAAGAAGAATAGGAGAATCAATCAGAAGTAATTACAAGCAAATTAGATATCTACTACTACTACTCTAATACTGAATTTATCTGTTTTCATCATCATCATCATCATCATCATCATCATCATCATCAATCTATGCCGGTTCACTCTTGGACATAAGAGTCCTTCAAGGTGCTTAGCTTGATCTTTAGCTACATGCACCCAGTCTATGTTAGCTTCCTTGTGTATTAGAGAAATGATTGTGGAGTCTAATTCAAACCAAACAATTATTAACTTTTTTTTAAATTAAATTTCAGGCATCACCACCTGGACCTCCAGATAGAGAAATCTTTGCTGGTGCGCTGAACTTTCACATTGAAATAAAACCATCTGAAACAGATAAGAATAAATTTATGGTAAGTAATTAGTCTAATATATAAAAATTTTGTGTCCCATTGTTTATTATTAAACTCCTTTGAAACAGCTTGACCCATTTTTATCTGAGATATCTGAGGTCCAAGAATAGACCGTAAACTATTTTTTATATCTAGAAATAAATAATATGGCAAAACAATGTTTGCCGGGTCAGCAAGTGTTTTTATATAATTCTTTCTTTGGCAGAAGTTTTACTGCGTTTCCTTTAAGTGATAGATGAGTTTGGTTTCTAAATCTATTTGTTCATAACTAGATCACAGCACTACCTATCGGCTTTGGGCTTTTATTCTTATGTATACTCAAGCCTTAAGGCCTTAAGGCTTGGTTATATATTGTATAGATATATATAGATTGTAGGTGTATATATGGGGTCGATCATAAAGATATATATGGGACTCGTATTTCTCAAGCTACACTGCACTGCATTTCTGTGAAGGTCGAGTGGAGGCAGAAAATCAGATTCTCTGCTCAATGAGTGTAGGTTTTGACTGAGCCATCGCCCATTTCCATTAATGTATACTCATATGTGTTGCTGCAGGAGAAATAAATTAATATATCTATCTGTTGTCTTTCTTTTTTCAGTACTCAAACATTCTAAACAGAATATACGTGCATATGGGGGTGAATTTCCCAGTACATTTCAGTTGGGACATTGCCAAACAGTCTATGTTGTATGGTCAAATCATGGATTTGTATGTGAGAGCCACCGTGGTGTTCGCCGATCAATCGCAAGCCGAGAAAAGGGTGGAGACTTGCATACAACATGTGCATGAGCAAAATAATCGAAGTGAGATATTATTATTTTAATTTCAGATTAAGTAAAAACTTATTCCGACAGACTCGATTCATTATTAATACAAAGAAGTCTGTCACCATACCTGTTCAACCTATTCACCAAGACGCCTAAGGGTTCGCCTAAGGGTTTCAATCCCCCAGCCTCTCAAATACTTTAACCGTCCCACCGTTTTTTTTTTTTCTCACAGTGTTCTATGTATGGCCTACAGATATTTAAACCGAGTCTGGTAACCCCACCAATCCACATTAGACAAGCATGGTGGCTTAACGTCCATTCCTCCAGAAATGGGGAGGTCCATGCTCAGCAGTGGGACAATATTTATTCAATACAAAATCCACAGCATGTCATATGCTAACACTTCTATGCTAGAACTTCTGGAACCAATTATCATTATCATCAAGGCATTACAGCCGCGGGTGGGCCTTAGCCAGGTTCAGTAAACTTTTCCAGTCCAATCTTCGTTTGGCTTTTTCCCTCCAGTCCCTCACACCGATTGTCTTTAGGTCGTCTTTAACTCCATCTGAGCTTAGGCCTTCTGGGGCTTGAAGCCAATTATGGATTTACATTTTAATTATATTAACTTATATTATTTTAATTATATTAACTTATATTAAAATATATATACAGATTCGTTGGTTATAACGATATATGGGCTAGTCCTGCAATAAAGTTTTTTATTATTATATATTATTATATATTATACATACTAAGTTATAAGTGGTTTATATCCTACTACCTACTCATATTATAAAAGCGAAAGTTTGTGAGTGGATGTATGTTTGTTACTCTTTCACGAAAAAACTACGGGACGGATTTCAGTGAAGCTTTACAGTAATATAGATTATACATCGGAATAACATATAGGCTACGATTTTTAATGATTTTATGTAATTTTAGTCGTTATATAATTTAACTATTAAGTAAAAAAATATATATATTCATTTAAAATGATCTGTCACGAAACTTAATGTGGCAGATCAAATTCCACGCGAGCGAAGCCGCGGGCAAAAGCTAGTTAAAATATATATTATTAATCAAAGTCATTTTATATATCTATATATGTTATATGTTGTGAGCATGTAAATGAGTGAGAAGCAAGAGTGTATATTTTTTATTCTTTTGAAATTAAAATTACCAACAGTATTGTTGTTGATAAAAGCTGAGAAAGGGATGTTTAGATGGTTTGTACACATAGAGAGGATGGGTGAAAGACGGCTGTTAAATGAAATTTACATTGCTGATGTGGATGGATGGGTCTGTAGGGTAACACCATGGAAAACATACCTTTACCAAAATGCTTGCATGGAGAGAGTAATGAGTGTGGAGGAAGCAAGGAAAGTGTGTCGAGGTCGTAGCAGATGAAGATCTGTGGTCTCTGCCTACCGCTACGGGGTTTCATATCTACCAAGCGTCCTATGACGCTTCTCCTTTTCCATGAGTGGTTTGTGAAATTAACTGTATTGATAAATAAATACCATATCAAATAGAATATCATTGCTTTTTCAGGCAACAACGAAGCAATTGTAAGAAATGTACTAAGATCGGGACGTGAGATCGGTACGCAAGGCGTGTACTATTGCGGGTTGGCGAACCAGCCGGACTCTTGGTTTTCTGTATTGGTACAGTTCCCTCAGCCAATGGGTCATGCGTACCAATTCGTATGCAAGAACTCCTGCTCATCCGGGATCAACAGAAGGAATATTGCCATCATATATACTTTGGAAGATAGCTGGTGAGTTTACTTTCGATTAGATATACACTTTTCGTTTTTTATATATATACATATGTACTATTTTTTTTCTATATATATATACATATATATATATATACACACACACATATATATATATATATATATATATATATATATATATACATATATATATACATATATATATATACACACACACACACACATATATATATATATATATATATATATATATATATATATATGTTTCTATCTTTATACATAGTATATAAGCCTTCCTTGTTCATAATTTTAATTATAATTTAATGAAAATAATAAAGTTTTTATTTTACAACACTAAAATAAAAACGGGGGATGTGTAACATATATTTTAATATTGATGTCGTGGGTTTTAACAACATAATAATTGACTCCACATCAACTATATTAAGAGCGCCTTTCTTTTGGCAACCACGGTTGCCAAATTTTCTCGCCTTTCTTTTGGCAACCACGGTTGCCAAAATTTCGCACCTATTTTATTTCTATAAGTTTTTTTATATTTATTGATATATTTCATCTATGCAAATAATATACAAATGAAATATATATAAACAAATGTTTTGATGTATTTCATTTGTGACGATTTTAATCGTCAATGGTTGCTTTTTGAATATTCGATATATTCAAAAAGCAACCATTTTTTATATTTATTTAACGAAACGTTAAGCACGCCTTAAGAATGAAATATTAACTTTTGTTTTTGTGGAATTAGTCTGTTTTTTTTCCCAGCGGCACGGTGTTGGGAAGGCAGATGGTGGGCGCGCGTGTTTGCGCTTGCCCACGCAGGGACATAAATAAAGACGAGGGTGATGTGGGACAGCCGGTCAAACGCAAGATCGCACGCCCTCAACCCATTGTCAACACGGTCAACAAGAAGATCAAGATAGAGGTTGTGGATACGGATGA
The DNA here is from genome assembly GCA_031353405.1 of Baronia brevicornis. Lineage (NCBI taxonomy): Eukaryota > Metazoa > Arthropoda > Insecta > Lepidoptera > Papilionidae > Baronia > Baronia brevicornis. The sequence continues at coordinate 49,353 of JASFAT010000662.1, read as the reverse complement.
CGACATTAGAACACTGCCAGCGGTGAGTAGAACAAATATATCACCGTCAACAGCCCGCGGCAGTCTAGAAGCGCCACCTAACCTTCGGCTTTCTTCTTTCATCGCACCGTCTAAGCAGGAGGCTACCCACACTACGTTTGCCAAGACGCGGTCTCCACTCCAGCACTCGTCTGCTGCAAACCATGACGGGACCTTTGCCAGAGATACTCCAAGCGTATCTCTCTCCATAGTTCTCCGAGCGACTCTGAGCTTGTAAAGTAGACGGGCTGTCGGTGCCCGCGTGTCGGCACCATAAGAGGATATAAGACACAGTGAAAGAAGAAATACATGTGGATTAATTTGGTAGTTTTGACACATTTCGACCCACGGGTAGATATGGGGTGACCCTGTGTGTGTGATGAATTATTATGTCCATTTTTTTAATATATATTTGCTGGCTGAACGAGCCAAAGTTTTTCGTGGTTTCTAATACGAGAATACGCCGCTGGTCATAGTCTTTTGCCTTCCCCCCAGTTGTTAATATCAAGGTAGTTCATCACCCCAATGATAGAGCTGGGGCGACCGACTGGATGTTTACCCCATGGTATTCCCATGTATATCCTTTTAGTAGCGCTTATCTTCCCCATCCTCTCCAGTTGGACCCAGTCAACTGAGTCTGTGTGCCTTTGTCTGTCCTATTATGTTGGCAACAGTCACAGACTCATCAAATTCCCATGTATATCCTTTTGGCAGCGCTACTCTTTCCCATCCTCTCCAGTTGGACCCAGTCAACGTAGTCTGTGTCCCTTTGTCTGTTCCATTATCTTGGCAACAGTCACAGACTCTTCAATTTCAGCAATTTCAACATTATTATACAAAATGCTATTTTCTTACAGATTCCAATAAAGGGGCCTAGGATTATAAAAACAGGTTTAAAGGTAATGATGAGCATGATGGAACAAGGGGCCAGTGAAGCGACCAAGAGAAAGGACACCAAAGCCATTGCGGAATACAAGACTTGTATATCGAGCCTCATGGAGGCCATAGAAAATATGGAGAAGAAAACTTAAAACCACCGCGATACACTTTAATATATAAATAAGGTTGAAGCTCAAATAATAATTAAAATTTAACATATTTTATGTGAAGCACTGAAACTGTAGGGTAAAAAATGTGGGTAGTTTAAATTTTTTAAGTAAAAAAGGTATATAGACTTATCTAGTATAGAGATGATTTATATCTCATATATTTCCAAGGAGAACAGGTTACTTTGAAGACTACCCTCTTTGACATGAAAAATGAGCAACATAACGCATAGTCAGTATTCTAATGGGTGCTTTTGTCCATCCTCTGTGCGTTGAATGTGTGTATAATTTTCGGTTTCACCTATTGCCAGTTTGTGATTTTTAAATTTTAAATCGAATTTTTAAGACCTAAAATTGAGGGTAGTTGACAAAGACTAATTTGAGATCTAGATTATTTATTTTTTTATTTTAACACATACCCATCAGGAAACGAGGTTTATCGTTTTTAAGAAAAAATTAGACATTATTAATATAATATCACCAATTGCGTGCGTTATGTAAAATTAAAAATATGTACGTAATACGAAATCTTACGGATAAAGAATTTCAAGGAATAAAATTAATGAAAATTCTAATTAATTTAAAACTTCGAAAATTATGTATCAGTCTTTTTCATCTGTATTGAAATCGTCTTATATATAAAATACGATTAAACAGGCGTTCACTTTTGATGACATTTAAAATCTAAGACTGGACCATAACTGTAGAATAGTACCCGCAGTTTTAATTTACGAAATATTTTGATTTCATAAATCGGGATTTATAGGCAAGTTTGAGCAAAAATAGCCCGATGGGAATGTATTAATCTAGATCTATATTATAAGTGAAACCACGCACCAGTATATATATCCAGTGCCTTTACTAGAAGTGCCTTATATGTAACAAAGTCTATAGTATTTTTATGATAATCTCTAATAGCGGTCTAAACCGATGTGTCAACCTCATCTAAGTGAACCTTGCATCGCTACAAGTCCCTCTCATGCTATTGTCATGTTTTCCATTGCTTCAGTGGAGTTCTAGCATTGAGATAGAGCCCCCATTTGCCAAGTCAATGCTAGTAGCTGGAATTCAGGTGAGGTCGAAGCCAAGGTTCAGACCAATATCCGAACCTAGTCTCTGTAGGGAAAAGTAAACATTCAAATATCATCCCTTTCGTATCGATTGACTTTTAGTTAGAGGCGCCATATGATATGTTAAATTTGATTTACGACGTTACATTACATTTTTTTTGTGCATTTTTTCTCGATTTAGGTTAAAATTAAGTAATCTCTTTGTAGGTTAAGTTTTTTATTTTTTTTTATATCTGGAAAACTACTTTGTTTATGTTTTAATTAAGGAAATATTACGTATGTTATTTTACCAGTATTTCGGTGTCCAATCACGGAACAAGACTAGTTGATATACATTTAAAAAATAAGAAATATGTCCCAAAAGTTTTTAGACACATTCATTAATGAATCATAGACAATAATTTTTATGTAAGCTAGCTTAACATCTGTATTTTTGTGGAAAATAACTCTGTGGTAGGTTCCACTTTTCTATCATCGTTGAAATTCTTTATTTTGACAATGGATAAGAGCACAACTTTTGAATAAACAACTTTCACAATATCATTTTATTTAGATGGATACAGCGCCTGGAAAATTCTATCAATATATATATTAAATATTTTTAAGAAAGAGTTCAACAATGCATAACTACTATATAGCTAAAATATTTAAAATTTCACTCATCGCTCATATCATGGAACACTTATTTTTATCACAAATATAAATGGTACGGAACAAGCGAAACAAGACTTCCTATTCTGTTAATTTTTTGATTGTGACCAATTATTAAAGTACATATGATCATGTTAATACTCATAATTAAATAACGATATAAACGATTTTTATATAACAGACCAGAGATATATAACAGGCTGTAAGTGTGTTTTTAAGAGCAAGGGATGCTGAGTTTCTCTGAGATTGATGTACAGAGGACAGCTCACGTAGGTATTTTTCGCTGATGACCGGTTTTTTGAGATTAGTAACAGCTAAAGTACAACTGTTTTTATCGTATTAGTTTTATCTTATTACAGGAGTCGATTTATATTACAATATTCGTTTGAATCGCACGAATTATTAAGCTAATTATTGTTTTTTTGTCACTGCCATATGAGGTAAATCATATTAAGATTTAATGTAATACAATAAAAATTAGGCGAAACCATTCATATTGATTTTATTAATATTATTAAGAAATATCTACAATGTTTATCGCACTGCGGATGTCTATGGGCGGCGTTGATTACTTTTCAACACACGCATGCTCGTTTGCCTTCCATAAAAATATATTTATTAAAATAAATTGACTGATAACTGTTCTATGTGGCTCACTTGATATAAAACCTCTGCCTTTCTCGTAATGTGAAACAAGTACATTTTTTAAATATCCGTTTCCTGTTATCAGAGGTTTTAAATAAATGTTTCTCGATACAAAAATTCTTAAAATAATATTAGAAAATCTATCAACCATGTTTTGTAAACTACGGCTTTGTAGAGCGTTCTCTCTTTCATTTATATGCATGAGAGAAATATCGTTCTGTGTCTAACATTTTGTCTGACTTGGTACCTCAGACGAGTAGAAATATCATAGACAACCGCTCTACAGTTTAATATTCGGCCAGTCACTTGTAATATGTATAAATAAGAAAAAATTATGTACCGCATAATTTATTATGTTTTATAATAAATCCCAGTTGCCAAACATAACCAAACAAATATGTACAAATATGTATGTGTGTATCATGTAGTGTGTGTTATATTCAAATTTTAGTTTATGGTTTTAAATTCGTATATTTGTACTAGAATATTTTCAAAAGTTCTTCCATTTTTTTTTATATTTTATTTTTATCTGTATCTTTAAGTACAATAGTATATGTAGTCATATAAGTAAGAAAATTATTGAATTTTAATTTATATATTGCCTCTATAGTCTTTGACAATAGTAACCGATCATTTGTGGTTACCAAAATTTTCTAAAATATGAAATTCTAATCCACCGATTTCCAAAATACATGGTCACTCAAATAATAGAAAATAGAAGTATGCTATTCCCACCTGCTTTCCCCTATGGGTCTTTGTAAGTTTTAATGATCACTCATTATGATTAGACAAAACTCCATAATTCAGATATTTTTTGTTATACCTATCAAAAGTATTTTAATGAATTTAATTTTTTTTTTAATTAATAATTAAGTTTTAAAAAATGTATGTTTTTGTCCAATTATAGAAGTAGCAACACTGTAATTCACATCAGGGTTTGCAGGTTTTAATAAAATTATGTTATTTTTTTTTAGTTATGTAAAATTTAACATACTAATATTAAAAAATTAAAAGTGAAATTTCAAACTTTTTTAATAAATAAATTGTGTTTATTTACTAAAACATTCCAAATAAAAATGATACTTATTCTTGAATTTTAAGTATGTAAAACTCCGCCCTAAAAATAAAGTTAAAATTTGCAATTGCAGATGGAGACAGACATTCGCTATAAGGGGCCATACATAAACTTATAACACGAATCATCATTTTAGAACTCCCTCGTCCTTCCGATCCTCTACTGTGATACATACATATCTCGCAATTTTGACATTCAGAAATTAAAACAATTCAAATTCCCTAAATGACAAAAATATTTTGTTTTAAATACTGATAGAAATTATTATATTTTAGTTTTGTTGGAGTTGAAGTATATAGTTTTAGCACATATATGTGACGTTACGGAGCTTGTGATAGATTCCCCCAACTTCCTCTCAATGTGAAACGTTATTTATGGATGGCCTCTAATCCTTATCCAAGGGCATTTTGCGAAATAGCTGACAATATTCACGTCATGAATATTTCTAAATTTTTCACTCCGAATTGGACCACAGCTACATTATTCTATCCTAGATCTTGGAGCACATCAATGAGTAGGATGTCCATAAAAGTTATTTTAAATTTAAAAAAATATTAGGTATTTTTTTAAATAGTTTTTACGGAAAAAACGTACTTCGATTAATTTAATTTTATTATGCCAACATTATAAATATATGTATGTGACCACGATATACATATTTTAATTACTGTGTTATTTTGTAATTTTTCAATTTTTTATCACCATTGTTTTTCAAAATAATTGTATGGTTTTAATGTGTAATAATTAATGTAACTATTAAAGTACTGCAGAAATGTGCATTTTCGTAAAAATTCCGCCTGTTAATTATGCCAAAATAGGCAATTAAATTTTTTTTAAATAAATATTGTGTTTAATTTTGCATTCCCAGGTTTTATAGCATACCGCTACGAGATATGGGTTCCTTCCTAATTGGGAGGAGTTACTCTATTTGACATATGCTTTTTGATATCAGAACTGCTTCATGTTCTTGATGATTAAACTTTTATCCAATGTTGCCCGTAAAAAAAATTTTGACTGGGTTTTTTACAGGCAATGTGTCTTCCATTGCCAGGTACAAGTGTCCCAATTTTCTGGAAGAATGGGCATTAACCCACCTCACTTGTCACCTTAAGTTGAAACTATATAGTCACAATTTCTAGTATTCATTTGCTGAACATCAGCATTTTTTTATAGCAAAAAAAGCAAGCATGCAGGTTATCTAATATCAAATGATCACAACTATAGATTTCCATAACACCAAAACAAATGGGTTGCTGGCCTTTGACACCAATCTCTTGAATATCCCAATATTTATTTATTTGGACACACCACAAGTGGTAGATTATTCTACAGCTGCCCAGGATATTCTCGGCAGGATATTGCAATTTAAGTATATGGTGGTGAACCACTAACCTCGAAGGTGGTACTATCGGTACATGAAAATCATTTCAACATCTTCAAATAAAAATATAATTACCAGTTTAAAAATAGATTTATGTAAAACTCAACATTACAACAATTTCAAATGTCCTGTCACTTTATCTATAATATCCTTTGGAGCTGGACCAATCCCTAATACAGTTATAGAATTTGGTGCAATTTGTGTTCTTCCTGCATCTCTTATTAGAGATGTGATAAGACCCATCTTCTTTGCATTGTTTGCTATCTGTTGGAGTTCATCTACCGAGTCAATCTTCAGAGCTACCTTGGCTTGACCAGTCATCTGCCAAGACTTCAAACCATCGGGATCCTTTCTTAAAGCCTTTTCGAAGGCACCTACTGCTGCATGACTACATTGGGCAGCCATTTTACCTTTGCCCATGTTGAGGTCTGTCCTTACAACTAGTACTAACTTATATTCAGAATCTGAAACAAACTAAAAGAAGAATATTCAATTAATATTTGTCTGCTCTTAAGTAGAGCAATGGTTGCATAACATGGGGTTTGACAGCTGCTCATGTTAGTCCATAAAACTAACAACCATTGGAATAGATACATAGAACCTTGAGGATAGACGGAGACTGTATTTTGGTAAATGTAGTAGAGACCAAACGGAGCGACAATCATAAGTGTCCCCTGACTAGATGGAATAACAATCGCAATTGAAGATTAAGACTAGGTTTTGGGGGGCTTGTGGCTAAGCTTGAGGCTTGTGACCAAGTTTGACACTAGCTTTGAGGGTGGCTCGTGGGCAAGCTTGACGCTTGCTTTGAGGGAGGCTCGTGTCCAACAGTGTATTGCCATAGTCATTACAATTGCTTATCTCTTCCATAAAAAAAATTGTTTGCTATATTGTTTCAGGTTTATTATGGACAGCAGCATAGATAGTGTAAAATCGTTTTATCTATAGATGATTTTTTTTTTTACAAAGATATGTAAAATTTATTTTTTTTATGGGATAGGAAGGCAAAGAAGCAGGTATGCCACCTGATGGAAAGTAATGAATGTCACCCATAAACATCTGCAATTTCATTGGCAAAAGGCATTGCAAAAGCATTGCCAGCCTTTAAGAAATGTGTAGACTTGTGTTTAGAAGAATATTTTGTATTCAGATTTCGCTATGGTAAAATCGATAAAAGTTGCTGAGAGATGAGACAACCCTACGCTATGCTAAAGAATCTAGTCAATTAGTGAGGTCTTGGTCATTTTACCCTTGATAAATGCTCCTTTACGTTCATTCAAGGAGCACTTGTCCTTATTGTTAACGCCCTACTACTAAGTAGAAATTGAGAAGTACCTCCAGCTTTCGGATAATATAAATAAAACAGTATCAGTCTTCGATTGGGTTTGATTACAAATCTATGATCAGATTTACCATAAATGAGAAATTACATATGAAGGTTTACTTTATTTCTTACTAAACTATCCCTTACCTTTTTTATACTTTCAGAGCCATTGGAGAAAAATCCAATATATTTTCTAAGCGCAAACAAAGAAATTCCTATGCATATGCCGCATCCCAACCCCGAAAGAAACGAAAGGTTTAGTTCCATTTTACGTTTTAAATCAATGGTTGCGACGTTTAAGCCGTTGATTGTAGTAACTATAGTAATATATAAATATAATCCTTAATTTTTAATTATTAATATTTTTTAATTCAAAATTAATCAAATCGTCTAAAGCAATTTGAAGTAGAGGTTACGTTTTTGACAGTTTATGTCACGCTATTTTCACTTAAAAGTGGAACGAATTGTGCAATGTGATAGATCAAATGCTTATCGAACCCATCTACGAGATGTCGCTATCATTGATCTCTGGTGACATGCTAGGCAACCAAAGTTGTTTATTATATTTCTAGTATTATTGTATGTTTAAATTATTGTGAGTTAATTTGTCTTGATAAAAAATGAAGAAAACAATGAAAGATTTAGCTCCTATTGCCATTCCTCATGGCCCACCAGTGGAGTGCACGGCGGAATATTTTAAATCTAAAATGGAAAGTGCTAGCATGATAAAGTAAGTTTAAATACGAGACTAACACCATAATCTGCACATCGCGTCGTCTTTCGAAAATGAGCTCTTTTGTCATCTACTACCCATAATAAAATTTTACGTTCTAAGTCTTCGGCATGTTTCCTTATGATGTGCCAAAAGTAGCTTAAGGCGAAACGTGACTAAGAAAACAGTCTTCTGCACAATGATCTTTTATATTATTTATATTAATATGATTTCAGGAAATATCCAGTATGGGATGTTGCCCGCCCCACTCCTCAAGTATTGATGGAGCAAGCTCGTCGGGACCTTATGGAAGCTGACGAGAAGCTTGCCTTAAAGCGAGAGGAAGAGAAAGCAAATCGTTCTGTAATGGATGCCAAATGGCATGATCTGCGTGAAAAGGAACTGTTACTTAAGGAGTCTTTTATTAGTTTTAATAAGGTGCTCTAAGTCGTTTTCAAATTGTAATATGATGTTTATTATAAAGAGAATACTAGTAAAAATATTTAACGACACTATAAACGACTTTAGGGAGTAAGATAGCACGTTAGCGGATGATCGAGATATTAAGTCTAAGTGGAAAAGTATTGACTTAATAAATCTGCCTCACAAGCTCAAAGACACTCAGGGAGCTACGGAAAGGACAATAGTCTAGTCGTACTTGTTGAAGACAACTGTTGAAGTAGACGTGTGCTGGACTGCAGACCGCGTCCTAGTTAATATAGCGTAGAATGATCATCGACCTGTAATAACCCTATATATTTTTTCGAAAACTCGATCGACCCCCCCATAAAAGTAATTTTCATTAAAATAAGATAAAACTATCTATTAGTTACTGTATTTGTACATTTATTCTAGCATTTTAAATATTTATTAAATTAATTTTACATTGTTACACAATAGTTTTATGAAAAATATGTAAATGTTGAAATTTAAATACCTTAAGGGGTTACATACATCTAGTAGCGCCAAAAACTCGCCAAATGATTTTTAGGTGGGATAGCAATGGAAATGCATAAAAATATTTTTTTCACATTGTTTATTTGTTTATTACAAAAACAGACCCCTGGGAGACCGATTACGACCCCAAGAGTTCGATATCGACCACTTTGGAAATCCCTGAGCAAAATGGAACATCGATCAGCGCCGTTGCACAGAGATTAAAGGCACGTAACCGAAGATTAGGCAGGGTGGCGCATGTGTCTAGCAGTGGTCTGTCGTAGTGGCGGTGATCAATCATTGGTTTAATTAAATCAGGATATTATTATAACATATCGCCTAATAGTTTATCAGGGAAAACCAAGAGAAGCGGGACAGAGCAGAGCGCAAGATGGAGGCTGACACGCAAGTTCTTCTGCGAAAAACCCACGAGACCGAGGCGATGCGGCAGCGTGTAGCTGAAATGGAGGAAGTCAAGCAACTGATGGAGAAACAAGTTCGCGATTACACTATATACGAGGTAAAATTTGCATTACAAAAGTGAACGATTTAGAATCAGTAGTTAACAATTTCAGGGAGCACAAACATGTTTGTGAAATACCTTATCGCGGGGCATGGGATGGAAATCGTAAACAGAGACGTCGTCTCGATTCTGGCTACGCTCACCTCAACTACATTATTATATATACAGGATCACTCACACGTGACCGTGAGCATACGCTAGAGACCGATCCGTCGTCAATGTTTCACATCTACCGAGCATCCTATGTCGCTTCTCTTTTTTTATTATTATTATTTTTACTCTTAAAATGTATCTGTAAATTATTAGGTCAATAAACCAAGGCCAGTTGAAAATGTAGTTTGTCAAAACTAATACCCTCGAAATTAAGAAATTCGGAGGAGAACTAGAGTCACCGACATAACTCTTCAAGTTAGCAGACTGAATGGCAACGGGCTGGACACTATTGCGGAGAACCGACAGTCGCTGGAGTGGCCGCGACTTGGCAAGCGTAGTGTGGGAAAACGCCCCCCCGCTAGATGGCGCGCCTTGAGTGAGGCCTATGTCCAGCAGTGGACTGCCAAGGGCTGATATTGATATTGATGTTGAATACCTTCTCACGTACACTATTTAAAATAATTAAGGATGACTGCCACATGTTTCAACTTGTGATCAGGTGCTGCGTGTAAAGGTTGGTTACGTGGATCTGTAATATCGGAAGTTGAAGATTAAAAAAAATAATTAGTTATGATTTTAGGTAGAGTAGTATTATATGGCGTTTTTTATTTTCTAATTTATGATTACTTTCAGGATTACCTAATGTCTGTAGTACAGAAATATCCGGAGTTCAAGCAGCCAATGGACATTTTAAATCGTTATGAAGCTCTAGGTAAAAAAAAAAACAAATTTCACAATTAAGTTTTTAAAATAAAAAAAATTAAAATATCAAACTCACAAAACTACGACCTATGCCTAAAAGTGTTAAATTTGTTAAAAATAATAACAATTTTATTAATTTGCTATTTATTAATTTAAATTACACTGGGTAATCTACATGATTTTCAATCAACAAGTGTTCTCCGTTTTAACCACGAACAAATGGCATGCAAAAACATTGTCATGTTTTATTAAAATTTCTCAAAAAAAATAATTTCTCGTACATGTAGGTACATGTAATTAATAATTGATAATTACCTCATGTTGTATCATTTCATATTTTGTATTGAAAAAATTCATCCAAAAAAGCAAAACACAACTAGATTTAACAATTATTAGGGTAACGTTAATAGCATCATTGTGATTGTCTATGGTCGGCGTTGATTGCTTTCAATCAGACGACATATTTGCTTCCTATCCCATAAAAAAAGGTTTCTGTGTCCAACAGTTTAATGTATAATACGGATGCTTAGATGGTTTGGGCACATAGAGAGGATGGATGAAAGACGACTGGCAAAAGAAATTTACGTTGCGGATGTGAATGAAAGGATCGATAGGAGAAGACCAACGAAAACCTACCTTGACCAATTTGCCGAAGTTTTTAAGAAAGACCAGGTCAAGTTTACCTTTAAGGGACGGGCTTGCATGAAGAGAGTGATGAGTGTGGAGGAAGTAAGAAGTGTGCCGAGATCGTAGCAGATGGACATCTGTGGTCTCTGCCTGCCCCTACGGGAAACAGGTATGATGATATGCTGTGTGTATGTAATATATCATGTATGTCAGTAAACTTTTGCATGATTTCAGCTGCTGCTAAAAACACATTAGCTGAGCGTCAAGAGCGAGACCTGGAAATGTTGGAGAGTGCTCGGCAAGAAATTGCAGCCCTTACTGAGGAGAAGAAACTGTTCATAATGGGCCTGAACAACACGTTAGCGGATTTGAGAGTAAGCATTAATTTCTATACTATATTTCAAAATCGTGTAAAAAAAGAGCTGGGTCTCTTTTTTTACACGATTTTGAAATATGAAGAACGAAATTGAAATAACGCGGTTCAACAATTACATTATAATTAATATTACAATACAAATAAATACACGTGTAATTACATAAATAGATCAATATTTAATTATACAGTGTATTTATTCTAATTGGTGAACCGCGTTATTTCAAAACCGTGTAAAAAAAAGAGTTGGGTGTATCGTTATTTTAAATAAAATCTATCAAAATATTTATTTTCGATAAGTATCCTATTTTCTATTTTTATCATAGTTTGCGATTCGTTACCTATCTATCCCATAAAAATATATAATATAATTTTTTCCAGTGGCGTTATGATAAAGTAAAAAATCGCGTGATAAAATGGGAGTTGGCTCTTAATCGACTTAAAGAGTGCGCGGCTGCCCGTCACGTCGAGTTGTGCCACGTACGCGCCGCCATCTGGGGGCTGTACGTGAAGATATGCAAGCAGAAGGGAATCCCACAGGACGTTGAGGAGTCAGACTTCGAGCAGCAGCTCGTGGTCATCATGAGGGCGCTGCTGGAATTGAGGAAGATTTATAAAATCGCCCAGAAACGCTCTAAGGACAAGTAAGATTGGGTTTCATAAGTTATTAATATACTAGCTGAGCCGATAGACGTTGTCCATCCCTGTTTTAGCTACGAATAGTCAAATTCGAACCTTAATTAAAAAAAAAAAGTTATTTAAAAAGATTATAGTGTTTATATATGTCAAACGCGTGAAGTCCAAAACGAACTGTCAAATGCGCAAAGTTTCAATTGACATTATATTTCTTGAAGTTTTTCAAGTTTTCGCGCAATTTTCTAAATGTTTTTTACATAAGAACCTTCTATAAAGTGTAAGGAAACTTATAAAAAAAGATAAATGATATTCGTTTATTCGTTTTTAAGTTATCGCGTGACCAAGGGAAATAGGGATTTATTTTTATATGTATAGAAGGGGGGAATGCTGAAATGTATGAAAAAAAAAAGATAATTTTACTGTTCATAACATTATATATGTTTCATACAATAGGTGAATTATTTCAGTTTAAAATGTAATATGACAAAATATGATGTCAATTTATTAATTATAATGTTTATATGTGAACAGTCAGAATTTTTACTTTTAAATATTTTATTATTTAAATATGATACCAGTTATTATTAAGTTTTGTGGGATGTATTTATAACGTATAAGCGAAATGAGCAATTTTATATACCGACACGAATAAGTGACACGAGGCTATAGATAAATAATTCCATTTGTTTGGTCGTTAAATAGTCGTCACATATATGTGACACAGTTAGCGACAGTGTTAATATCATGTGACACGCTTATCCGTTTTTTAAAATAATCTGTGTTTTTAATATTACTAGAATTCCTGTTAGCCATTCCAATTAAGTTAATAATATGTGGACAGTCAAAAGTTTTACTTAGCTAAGATCCACGACAAGCAAAACAATAACAGAAAACTAGTAATGTGTGTTTTACTGCTGGATGAAGTGGATTTATTTGGAACAAACCAAAAACTTACCGAAAATCGGCTATCAATTCTCCACCCACCAAACACACTCTGCCACCCTTCCGTCTTGTAAACGACGTGTTTCGCCCCGACACGAGGCATCTTCATGTATAGTAGACTCTACGGAAGACAACCGAAAAGTCTACACATTATTAGTTTTCTGTTATTGTTTTGCTTGTCGCGGATCTTAGCTAAGTAAAACTTTTGACTGTCCACATAGTGATGGATTTCCGCAAAGTAACGCCTGACTCCATTAATAATGTTTGTGCTAGGTAATAGTCAAATCGACGTTACTTCCATTGTACTATTTACACAGAAAGCCAACGCTATTTCTGCTTCTTTGCTTGACTACCTCGTCAAAAAAGCTCACAGTAATACTTTGTCTCCAGGGACATGGAGTCAATGCAGACCGTGTAAAAGAGTCGCTATTCGGTGATTTCTACGAATTTGTTGTCAATTTAGATTATTTACTATTAAATGAATACATTATTAAAATTCAATTATAAGCAATTCGTTTTATTACACTATCCCGCATAAATGTGTGTATAACCTTTTGTCAGTGAGCACGTCTTGTGACAGGACATTTATTTCTGGGCGTATTTTACAGTTTATATACATATATCTTACTCCTTCGCACACATGAAAACTTATTTAAAAATGAAATCGTTCTCCGTTCTAATAGCATTTCCCACGTTTGTTCGTGAGACCTCGATTTTTAGGGATTGGATACTGCCCACTACGCTTGTCAAAGGCGGATTGATGGAACATGTAAACCTGAAAAAATATCTATATTTTTGATGCGGAAATTGAACCTGTGACCATTGATTCAGAGTTTGTTAACTTTGCTAGTGCGTTATTTATAATGGAAATGAAAATTTCGTTGTAAAACTTAATAATTGAACTTAAGAAGAAAGTTTAAACCATCGTTAAGTACCTAATTAACAAGATCACAAAGTAAGCAGAATTGATACAAAGAACAATTAATAACTCTTTAATTGTTGGTAATAAGTAAAGTTTTGTACAAACCAGGTTTAATTACTCTAAGTTAATTGTGCTACAATTAAATTTACATATTTATGGGTATAAAACAGATATAAAAGCGCCCAGCAATTTGTTAGATTGTTAACCGCTGTATTTGAAATTAGTAAAACAAAATGGCGGAAGTCAAACTTGAAGAAACGTCAAAAACGACACTAAATATAGATACGATTAAAAACTACACACATTTCATGGAACTGCCGTTGAAATTTGTCGGATGTTGGGACTGGTTTAAACATCCAGACCGTGTACACCAAATAATTATAAACTACGCTTATTTATTTTTTGTTTTGTTCGTTTTAACTAATCTAACAATATCTCTAATCGTCCATTTGTACATGGAATGGGTTGACGTCATGGCCAGACTGGATGAAATAGCTGATGGCTTGCCATGGGTGGCGTCGGTCGCGATTGTGGCATATTTTGCGCTCTACAAAAGTGAATTGTATGGACTGATCGATTTTATGAACTCCAACTTCAAGTGTCACTCCGCTAGAGGGCTCACCAATATGACAATGTTGAAGAGCTACCAAGCTGCTAAAAATTTTGCCTACTTTTACACTGCGTGCACCTTGTTTAGTGTTACCATGTATGTTATATTACCTGTGATTGCGCATTGTAAGTATATGGTAATGATATAATAATAATATTTTAACAGGACTTTTCACGCTAATTTAATCGTTGTGCTTTTATTTCATAATATTATGTTATTGTCAGTTATATTATTTTTTTAGAATGGCATACAATATTGTTCGATTAAGGCGGATTTTCGTAGAATAGTCACTAGTTTATCAAGTCGTAACTTGACAAGCTGACTATATAAACTTATAAGACAGTCTCAAAAGGGCTTGAACCTAGAGTCGTTATATATATATATATATATATATATATATATATATATATATATATATATATATATATATATATATATATATATATATATATATATATATATATATTATTTTTAAAACATCTTTTTTTTACGGCCCATATATATCTTGTATTTTTTAAGAAATGAATTTTACCTTAAGAGACTACTTACTATGGTGACACGCTTGAACGTTTCCCTACTTCTTCTATAAAAAAAATATTGCGATCACCAACACACAACAACGTTATTACATCGTGGTTATTGGGTAAATATTTCTTTAGCATATGTTATTTCTGTGGCAGGTATCGTCCAGTATTAGAATTATATAGGATAACTGATGAATATTCCCTGATTCACGAATTTAATATACCTAATTTGTTGAAAATGATGGCGACGTGGTTCGCCATCCGTCACGTCCTGATTCTCACGAGGGCGAAAAGCGACTAATGGAGAGCCGTTTCGCTGCGATGAATGGTAGCGGATGGAGCTCTGTGGTCTCTGCCAACCCCTGCGGGGGATAGGCGTGAATATATATAAAAAGAATCATTAAAAAAATGAATATTCCAGTGTGGACCAAGCAAGAGCTGCAGCCGTGGATGTATACAGACGTTACACGAACCACTTTCATCGTGTTAGTGTTCCTGGGACAGTGTGTGGCGCAGGCCTTTGTAGCACTAGCACTGGGCCAGTTAGGTAAGTAATTAAGAGGATAACGAAGTTCAAACAATCAGAAGTACAGATGAAGATGGTTCACCCTTGGTATCCCTTTTCTCCAGTAATCACTATAAAAATTATAGTGGGCGAGCCACGTTGCAGATCGAATACTTTGTCAAGAATGGCAAAATATTTGTCTGTAGCATGAATGGGCCGGCTCGCCCGGGGAAGTACCACACTCAAACCATGCATGGCATCTGAGTGGTAGCTTGGCTACTGCGCTTCGTACGGTGAACGGCTAAGTTCCGGAGGCCCAACACCCTCCCCCTCCCTCTTCCACTCACTTTCCCATAATGACACTTTCCTTAAAATACGGCAGCGCTACCGCACTGTCTATGGCGCTGCGTATGTCTATGGGCGGCGTTGGTTGCTTTCCATCAGGCGATACGCCTGCTCGTTTGCCTTCTCCTATGGTCCTATGTCCCCGAGTTGGGGCAGAGGGCGTCCATTGTGCTTCTCCATTGGGATCGGTCTTGAGCGACACGCTTCACTTCAGACCACGTCAACCCGATGGATTTCATCTCGGCCGCTACGGAGCGCTTCCAGGTGTGTTTGGGTCGGCCTCGCTTCCTTTTTCCTTGAGTAGTCCATACCAGCGCCTGTCTGGGAATGTGATCAGGGTTCCTTCGGAGTGTATGGCCTATCCAAGTCCACTTGCGGCGCAAGATTTGAAGTTTGAATTGAAGTTCGTTTGCCTTCCTATCCCATAAAAAAAAATTGGTTGTTTGTACCCCCATCTCCTTAGCTCTAGCTCTAGCTGGTTCGGTTGTCTCCAGGTGTATTCTTCGCGTCTAACGCCATCCTACTGTGCGGTCAGCTGGACCTCCTGTGCTGTTGTCTGCGTAACGCGCGCTACGCGGCAATGTTGGAGACAGGTGTTGGACACGAGGCGCTGGCGGCCGTACACTCGGACATCTTGTTCGATGAGCGACACAGCTATGCTTACAATCGAGCCGAATTGAGGGACTCCGATTATCATTACGACGTGAAATACGTAAGAGATCTAATTTTTAGGTTTAAAGATTATTATATAAATACCAGCTGACCCGGCAAACTTCGTACCGCCTCAGAATCAATAGATAAAAAAGCTGAACGATAATTGCAGAATGTTTCAACTTAGTAAAAATTGTGGTCAAAACTTAACTAAAAAAAAAAATTCACTTTGATGAAAAAAAAACTTTACTTTTGAATTTAATTTGATTTCTGAGCGACTTTTAAATTTAATTGATTTCTGAACGACGGGATGAAAATAAAATATTAGACAGGTAGGAATAGTTTCTAAGGGAAACGAAATTGTTGCTTTTACTATATTCCTAATATTTTTATCATATTTACTCACCTTTTAAACCTTCCCTGGACTTCCAAAAGTAATGCGAAATCAAAATTTTTATTTATTTAATAAGTTTTATTTATTTTATTTAAAACTTTATTGTACACAAAAAACACGATATACAAGAATTAAAAGGAAAGAAAACATCTTCTTAAACTCAATTTTGAGTTAAGCTGGCTTTTGTACATACAAAAGCGAGCTTAACTCAAAATTGAGTTTTCTTCCAGCAAACCTAGAAGTGAAAGAAAAATAAGATAAGCTGTGAGAATAGAAATAAGTTAGCGAGTTTTGCGGATGCGGATTGGCGGGGTTACCAGACTCGGAAGAAATAAAGCTATTATAAAGAAACCCCTACTGGTTTGTCTGTAGCATTCCAATGTCTCCTGCTATGCTTAGAGAGTCATATTTGAAATAACTGATACGCTAAAAGGAAAGAAAACATCTTCTTAAACTTAATTTTGAGTTAAGCTGGCTTTTGTACATACAAAAGCGAGCTTAACTCAAAATTGAGTTTTGTTCCAGCAAACCTAGAAGTGAAAGAAAAATAAGATAAGCTGTGAGAATAGAAATAAGTTAGCGAGTTTTGCGGATGCGGATTGGCGGGGTTACCAGACTCGGAAGAAATAAAGCTATTATAAAGAAACCCCTCCTGGTTTGTCTGTAGCATTCCAATGTCTCCTGCTATGCTTAGAGAGTCATATTTGAAATTACTGATACGCTAAACGTTGCCATATAAATTAAAATATAACATATTTTTAAAATTTATGTTAATTTTAATTACCTTTACAGATAGACAATTTCTTAGGACAAAGAACAAGATTTGGTAAGTCCAGAATGTATTATTAATAATAGATAATATAGAAACATAGTGGATACGCGTTACTCCGGACCCTGTCTAGTCCGGCGCCCCTTGTAGTCCGACACGCCTATCTCTGTTGATTGTAAATAAAGTTTTCGGCAAATCTTCACTTATATAATGCATGATTAATTGGACAGATTGTAACTAGTTATCCCCTCAACCCTTTAGAAGATTAAGCATCAAAAAAAAATAAGTTAAGCTAAACACTTTTGTGAGAGAGAGCACAGAGCCCAATCACGGCATTTGGGAATTAGCATCTGAATCTGTCAGTCCAGTCGTCTCCATTAAGTTTTAAGTTATTTAAATTGTAATTCAACTTTTATAATTTAATTTTAAATAAATAAAAAGGCCAAGTTACGTTTCCAAAATTTGTCTAACATGTACGCACCACCATTATTGTTTTTCTAACTTTTATAGCACTGATGATGTTATTTTTATGATAAAATATAAGCTCTTCATTGTGATGTTTAATACACTAAATTTCAAATTCATATTATATATATGTACATATTATATGAATTTGGAAGCTGCTTTACAAGCTCAGAGTCGCTCAGAGCGCTATGGAGAGAGCTATGCTCGGAGTTTCTCTGGTAGATAT
Source organism: Baronia brevicornis (assembly GCA_031353405.1). Taxonomy (NCBI): domain Eukaryota; kingdom Metazoa; phylum Arthropoda; class Insecta; order Lepidoptera; family Papilionidae; genus Baronia; species Baronia brevicornis. Next base: position 31,128 of record JASFAT010000662.1, on the reverse strand, counting down.
GATTCGGAATGAACAAATCCGCCAGAGAACGAAAGTCACCGACATAGCCTTTCGAATTAGCAAACTAAAGTGGAATGGGCTGGTCACGTTTGTCGGAGATCCGACAATCGTTGGAGCAATCGAGTGCTGGAGTGGAGACCGCGTCTCGGTAAACGTAGTGTGAGACGCCCCCCGGCTAGATGATGCGACGATCTGCGCAGGGCGGCTGGCAGAAATTGGATGCGTGTAGCCGAAGATCGGTTTAGGTGGCGCTTCAAGAGTGAGGCCTGTGTCCAGCAGTGGACTGCCGCAGGCTATTGATGATATGTAGTATGATTCGTAGTTCAAATATATTCTTTGATTTGTAATTTTGCGTATTACGAGGTACTCTTATTCAAAAAATTCCAGACTACATATAATCCGACAAATTCGATAATCTGACATCGCCATGCAAAACGTCTGTCGGATTACCACGGGTCCACTGTTATAAAACATACCTTGATCAAATTGCCGAAGATTTTAGGAAAGGCCAGGTCAAGAGTACCCTTAATCGGCGGGCTAGCATGCAGAGAGAGATAAGCGTGTAGAAAGCAAGAAAAATATGCCGGGATCGTAGCATATGGAGATCTGTGGTCTCTGCCTACCCCTACGGGAGAGAGGCGTGATGATATGTATGTATGTACAGATAATGTAATGAAAGTTTGGGATAATGTAATAAACCTTTGATCCAGACAAGGCCAGGAATAACATGATCGTAAATACCAGATATCTACGACCGGAGATACGACGCCGGCACCAGCGTCGCCCTGCGGGAGTGCTCACGTATATGTCAGGTGGTGATGGAGTACAAAGCCAAGTTCGAGGCTTTCGTATCGCCGCTACTCGTGCTGCGGGTCGTGCAAGTCACGCTGTACCTCTGCATGCTGCTGTATGCTGCTACGGAGGTTTGGACATCACCATCTATACAAGCTACGATATAATTGGCCCATCGGCGGTTGGCCCATCTGGTGTTACTTAGCGAGTGAGGCTGCAGGAATCCCCTTCCCTTGGCGGGCTATACTTCCATGTATACGTATTACGTGTTTTTTAAAATATAAAATTTCGATATTTATTATTACATCTGTGCTCCAATATGTAATAATAAATATAAATTATGGAAATGAAACTTTTTATGGAAATGAAATCGTTAATTATTTATACAAATAAACTGTAGAATTTGTTCAAAGATACATTGATTTAAAGACATGTGTGGGCCACATGGGACAGACATGGGACAACCTTGAAGGTTCCAATGGTTTTTCAATTCCTACTATTATTTCACACTCTCCATATATAATATATTTATTTATATATCTTGTTCAAATTTTTAATCGTTAATAAACAACTTTTTTATTCATTCATTCAAGTTCAAATACATTTTTTTAAACTTGTAGTGGATGACATTTGATGTTAATACAGTTTTTTCACATATTAATTAATTAATTTTACTTTTATATGGGAAAGGTTGAAAAGTGGCTTATCTGGGTTATATCATGAGACATGGACAGGTGCAAATTGCTGCAACTGATCATGATGGGAAAAATCAAGGGCAAAAGACAAGTTGGTCAAAAAAGAAAGCCTTGGCCACGTAATATCAGGGAGTGGACCGGGATAGCGAGTGCTCCAGACCTGCTGCACCTCGCGAAGGAGGAGGAAAGTTGTGCTCAATTGGCTGCCAACTTTCGCAAGTCGGAGAGACATTCGAAGAAGATGGGAGAAATAAAAATCTGGTGTGTCAGATATTTAGCAGGATATAAAAGTAGGAATTGACTTTATTTTTTTTATATTACTTAATTTTAATGAAGTATTAAGGTATTTGATCGCGTTTGATAATTCGGATATTCGCAAATCCGTATAACTGAGATCCAGATAAGGAGTACTGTAATTACTTTCAGAAGTTCGATATGGTGACCGTGGAGTATTTGGCCGCAGTCGCTTTGGACATTTTCGTGTATTGCTATTTTGGCAATCAAATTATATTACAGGTAATAATTAAATAAAAACAAATCATACGAGTGCTGGTGTGGAGACCGCGACTCGGCAAACGTAGTGTGGGACGCCCTCCTGCTAGATGGAGCGACGATCTGCGCAAGGCGGCTGGCAGAGACTGGATGCGTGTAGCCGAAGATCGGGCTAGGTGGCGCGCCTTGGGTGAGGCTTATGTCCAGCAGTGGACTGCCGCGGGCTGATATTGAAATCATACTCAATACACAATATTGGTACTGATATTTTTTACTGGTGTGAACTAGAAGACACAAATGTAAAATGAAAATAGTTATATTTCTGTTCTAACTTTTATACAGGGTGTCCCAGAACTCAACGTCAAGCCGAAACGGGGTGACAGGATTGATTGTAACCATCACGATAAAAATCAGAAAAAAAATCTATCCCATGTAGTTTGAAAACTTATGGGCATTTAAAAAAAACCTAGAAATTTGGTCAAACTGTAACCATTTTTCGGTTATTGTGGTTAATTTTTATTATTTTTGTTCATTTAAACTTTGGAACCGTGACCCTAAATAACATTTCTAGAATGACAGTAAAAAATTTAAATTAAACTATGAATTTAAAATTTTTCGATCCTCAGTAACGAGGGACCGATTAAAAAAAGAAAGTTTTCTCCACAAACGTCTCTGTACATGTTTCGTAGGCCGACCGTGTCTCTACGGCAGCATACCAATGCGGTTGGTATTCAATGGGTACGTCTCCTCGTCGACTGCTGCTTAACATCCTCCTCGCCAACCGCAGACCGGTCGTGGTGCGAGCAGGGCGGTTCCTGCCGATGGACCTTCATACCTTTGTTGTGGTAAGAGATTAAGGTATTTATTACACGAACGCTTGGCTTGGCTTGTTATTGACTAACTTTTTCTCGGTTCAAATACGAGGCGAAACTGATATTTATTTAAAGCACAATTTGTTTTTTTTTTGGACGTGTCAAATATTAATTGATGTGAAATATCGCGTGGTATTAGAGTGAAATCGTAGATCGAGACGTCGTATCGATTCAGGCCACGCTCCCCTCCACTCGATTCTATACGGGGTCACTTACGCGTGGGTACTGGGAGACCCAGCCGTCGTCAACGATTGACATCTACCAAGCGTCCTATGACGTTCCTCTTTTCATTTATTTATTCTTAATGTACAATTTTTTTTTATAAAGGCGGATAAATGCCAGAAGGCACTCTCCGCCAGTCAACTATCATCATTCTCTTCATCCCCATCACCTGGATGGCTGGCTGTCAACCACTGTGAGATTTAGTCGCAGTTTTCTACCACGAACTGTGGAAATGTAGAACAATTTACCACCTGCGGTGTAGCCACGTGGTTATGACATGCCCGACAACACATTTGCGACGCCCCCAGCGGTGCTTATGCTTCAAATCAATTTCCATCTAGTCTAAAAGACGCTATATATGAATTTTCCTCGAAAACGAGTATTTAGTTTGGTATAAGTAGGTAATTTGTCTCTCTGTATTTTTTTTTTCACTGAATGGTTTAGTTTCCTTTTATTTTAAAAATATTTTTAAAAAGCAAAAGTATGTATTTTTAATTTTCTGTTAGCGCGCAGCATGTAGAATCAATGGATATTACTTGTAGCGATTAGTGACTAAGCCGCTAGATTGCACTGTTATAAAAAAACAATAATGCTAAAAATTCTTAAGTAGCTTTTTGCTCCCCTTCACGCTCGCCCACCTGAGGGACGTCCACTCCCACGCGAAATCCTCCTGTCGCCTCCTGGCTCCCGCGAGGGAAGAGGGCCAGCGACGAACCCAACGTAGGAATAGGTTCAGCCATATCTCGACGATGCGAAGTCGTTAAAGGACGCCCAACAGCCGCTTGGAATAGCGGCACCTAAGACCGGGGGGCGGTTGCCCCATTGAGTTGCTGCACGAGCAGTGGGGTTCATCCCCGAGTTTCGATCACACATCTCTGCGCGGGGTGTGGACGTCCCCGATTGATTAAGTAGCTTTATGATTTGAAATTCGAATAAAACGAAAAAGTGAAACTAAAAAGAGATAAACAAATACAACTTTAGGATTAAAAGACACTTCTGGCGTGTCTGAACCGTACAAATATGTTTTATTTTATATAACGTTCGTAATAAAAAAATGTCTAGGTTTTACTTTATCAATTTATTTTTCTATATGAGGCTTATTTTTTCTTTGTCCCTATGTTGGGTTCGTGCTTCCCTTTTTCAGTAGAAACGGATATTAATTCGCCACCTTTTTCCAAGGCCGATTGTAATGGCACTAAACATCTGTAGGCATGTTATAGGCAAAAAAAAAAAACACTGTAAATGACACATGTCAAATTATTTTTATTGCATATTCGGATCCGAAAAAAATATTGCGTCGAACAACCTTGAATTTTAAAGCTCAACGACCAATAGAAAATGTTTGTACAGCGTTAAAATTGATTGTTTTTGATTTATGAGATACATTTTTTTCAGAAATCGTCGATATATTAATCCCAATTCCGAAATCGGTCAAACGGAGTCAATGCACCATAAGCCACCACTCAGAAACCGTATGATCGAACTATATATAGTTTTATTATCCCTTAAAACTCGTTTACTTGTTTATTTTTACATTTTCAGATAATCAAAACATCATTTTCATATTACACGCTACTGGTCAACGTGAATGAAATATGAGTATAGTATAGTATATCAAAACCACTACAGAATATGCATTAATAATTAAATAAAGTGTTTATAGAATGAAGGAATGCTTTTTTTTACTTACGTTTTTTATGATTTATATTTTTTTTACTTAAGGAATATGCATTAATAATTAAAGTGTTTATAGAATGAAGTAATGCTTTTTTTTATTTAAGTTTATATGATTTATATTTTTTTTACTTAAGGAATATGCACTAATAATTAAAGTGTTTATAGAATGAAGTAATGCGTTTTTTACTTAAGTTTTTTATGATTTATATTTTTTTTACTTAAGGAATATGCATTAATAATTAAAGTGTTTATAGAATGAAGTAATGCTTTTTTTATTTAAGTTTATATGATTTATATTTTTTTTACTTAAGGAATATGCACTAATTAAAGTTTCTATAGAATGAAGTAATGCTTTTTTTATTTAAGTTTATATGATTTATATTTTTTTTACTAAGGGAATATGCATTAATAAATAAATAAATTGTTTATAGAATGAAACAATGTTTTTTTTATTACTTAAGTTTTGTTTAATATGTAACATGATTAAGAGTCAGGCTTTACTTGGCGGAGATCTATCATTATGTGTACAGATAGAATTTTTACTTCCGCTTTACTCCGCGGTAAGCAAACAAAAGCAGAAAAAATAATGTGTATTTTAGTAGACTTAGTGGATTTACAGAGAATTTAATCTAGATCATACTAAAGAACGGCCGCCAGCAACTCTTCACTTCCCAACCACTGTCACCAACACCAAATACACACCACCACTCTTCCACAATGTACACGACACGTGTTTCGCCTCAACACTAGGCATCATCAGGTATAGCAGACTCTACAGAAGACTATCGTTAAGATTTAATGGCTGTCTTTCTTCTGAACATTTTTTATGACAGAGCAGACAAATAAGCATGCGGGTTACCTAGTGATAAGTAATCATCGCCGCCCATAGTAATTTATGATCCATTTTGGGATCCCCACGTTCCCCATTGCCTTAAATCGGTCTTATTATCAGATTCGTAATTATGTATGAGTAAGTTTTCAAAAAGCTTGATAAAAATATCTACCTTTATAAATATCTGTGTATCTTTTGAATGTATTCGTTTATCATTTACGGTTAACTCATATTTATATGTACTTAATATTTGTGCTTATGGCTATTAACTTTGTTTAATAACACATTGTTTCTATGATCCTGGCGATAATGTATCACCAATCTACATGAAATTATCTTTTCATACACATGTGGGTCGATCTATATGGGACACGTAAATATATATATATATATATATATATATATATATATATATATATATATATATATATATATATATATATATACTGCGTCCATCCTACGATTGTCTGAAAAAAAATCGCGAATTAGCAATAAGACCGTCATTTGTATGTAAATATTATAATCAATAATTGTATAAGTTTGTTTTTATTGGTGTACAATAAAAAATAAATCTATCTAAATTTTACCGGAACGATCAAAAACTGATTTTTTTCATAGTTTCACGCATATATAGATAAAATCATTTTTACTTTATGTATATAAAAAAACATATTGAGATAAATACGAATTATTCAATTGGATGTACTTTAAGACTATCCGTTATATGCTATCAACGTTTAGAAACTTGTTTTGACTTAATATTTCTGATAATTAGACCGACGATATTTTAAACAGTGCCATTGCAGTCATAGATCAGCGGTAGGTGGATAACTCGAGCAACTATGCATACCTCCAAGCTTGCCAATATGACGGACTTAACTGCATGATGAAAAATAGATCAAAGAACGTACTTTCTTAATAAATAATACAACAAATATATTCAGAAATTATTTTATTTACGAAATTAATATACAATTCTCTTGTTCATACAATAACACATTGGATTCATGTTGATTGGCCAACGGCCTTCAGCAATTCAGTCTAATTCAGTAGCGGTATAATTAAAAAAAAAAATTAAAAAATAATTCAATATACGCTTTCCCGCGTCTGTCTCGACGAACCTCTCAAATATTTTAAGCATGGTAACACTATTCGGTGGAAAGTTCGGATACTTGAACATGATTGCTGCAACTAATTTAAAAAAAAATTCATTAAAAATCAAAGTGATTGATTAGTGTAAGGAATTTTATTATTATTTAATTTATTATTATTTTAATTTTAATACATTTGATTACTTTATATTATATAAAATTAACTGCCTTATACAATCTTTTGTGCAATTTAATCAGCATCGTAGTGGTGTCTTAACTAAAAGCTGTAAAACAATATTGTCACAGTCAAAAAAAAATCAAATATGACCACCTGGAATATAACCCCCCCCCCAACCTAAAGTAAAAATATAATTTTGCCGCGAAACGATAGTCTCCATTTCAATAAAAGAAATCCTAAACACAATGTTTTCTACAAAATTTATTTAAAAAACAAAATATGATATCACTCGAGTCTCGTGACGGCGAACGCCGTAGTGCATTACGTCACTTGTTCACAAACCACGTGACTATTGCGTTTTGGAGCGAAATTTAAAATTGAATTTTAAATACATACATACACAATAAATATTAAATTACTAGACGTATTAAAATTATTATTTTTTTATATATTTTTACCTCTATAAATTAACTTATTCGCTGTTTTAAACACTATTACAAAAAATTGAAAAAATCCCTATTATATGCGTAAAATGCACCCTACATTAACGTAAATTTGATATTTATCTATTGTAGTAACAGCAATCTTGTCCATGTTGAGGCGATTTTAAATTAATAATGTACAAGTTTTCGGCTGCGTAAGACATAAAATCGCATAAAAAAAGCACATAACATCACCTCTCGAGCCCCAAAAATAAGAAAGCGGGGCGGCGTACCGAAATGTGTTCGAGCACGAGAACGTGTTCTTTACAATTATAGACTTTACGCTTACTACTTAAGATTGTTTTTATCAATTATCATAGAAATCATTAATTGCTTTTTCTTCTTGAGGTCATCGTTATAATAGCGAGCGGCGTGCGATTTCAAACACTGCCTCTATGCTAATTTAAAAAATTAATCAATCAGACTGTAAACAAATGACGTTTGGCGGGAAAAATTTAAAACGCCACCATCGGCGATGTTCGGAACTATTTTTGACATTTCACTCAAATGTCAGCTTGTAGTTGCCATTTACTGTGTAATCCCCCGTCACAGAATACGGCTTCAACATTTCTTGTCACTGTCAGTCAGTATCGATGTCATCAGTTTAAGTATCGATTAGAAATACACACAGAAGCAGTGTTAGAAATATCGTTTCTTAATTATTAATTCTCGGATATCAAATACAACATAAGCGTTCGGTAAGAACAACATACACATACACACACACGTACATACAAATTCATACATCGTGGCACTCACTGCATTCCTCCACATTTAGACACGCCCACAGGAAATCCCCAGAGCCAGTACGGTAAAAATAATATTTACTACACAACACTGGCAGCGTTTGAATTAAGTTAGAAAATAATTTACACGGTAAACGAGATAGCGCCATCTACAATTGTATTAAATAAAGCGAGACGGCCAACACACATTACTAGGCTGACGGAATCTCAAATTCAATTATACGGTTAATAACTTACTGCGCCATTTTTCATCTAAGTTCATTAAATATATATCTAAGGCTAAGCATGATTATTTTATGCCATTAAATTATACTGAGGGGGGTAATTTGTTGAAGATATCTGGCAACACTGTAAAAAAATTTCAAAATTTACCCTTGTAAAATGGCAATTATTTTTTGCATACCAAATAATCTCCCCTTAATCTTTTTTTTCTAAGCAAACGCATGTTATACGCATTATTTAATTTACCAAAAAAGGTTTTATGGCGCGCGTGTAAGATGATAGCCCGCAGCAAAGTAGGCGTGATCAAAACTATCAGAGAGCGATCGATACATAACGCCTTATATATAATACTTGAATGCTAAAGTTTAACGTTTTAAAACCATACAAAAGTAAATGTAGACGGTCCATATAAACACACATGTAATTCGGGCAAACTCCGTTGTACAAGTTTATACTACTTAAAAGAAGAAGCCAGTTGATTAATAAACATTTGTACGTATTTTTCATTTTATTTTTAAATATTTGAAAAATGATATTTATGCGCTTACAAAATAATCATTCATGTTCACTCAATCGTTATGAAACATAATACTTAGAAAGTTCAAGTTCTACTTATTTACTTAGAAGTTTGCAACACCCTTCATTTGATATTACTCTAAGCCATTTTGGGGTCGCCAATACGGCAACCCAGAGTGGGGTGACACAACTCAATTTTGAGGGGGCAAATGTAACTTAATATCTGTATGTTACGTTGACATTACTCAAGTGAAACTCAACGCAATAGAAATTCGATCAACAAAGTTTGCCCGCTACAGGTTGAGGTGTAAAAAAAAAACTACAGCGTGGGAATCCATGCATGTCGTCGACGGTGAAACTTGGACGCACCGGGCTGGGGCGATTAGCTGTGGGTACGGACAAACAATTATTAAATGACAAACAGGGTTTAGATATCTATCTCATCTAACGATTAACTTCGAGTCACTTTTAAGGAGAAACAATAACTAAATAACAACATCACAAAACATGTTTAAATATCTTATTATGATTAAGCCAATAGTATGTACGAAATCAATCATTAGATATACAAAACATAGTTTCGATACGTCTAATTTAAAGCTATACAAAATGGAATAATTTAAATATTTAGTTGAAAAAATCCGGTTTGAAGGACCAAATTTAATTTAAAAAAAAAAACAAAACACACAAATGATAGCCTGTGGACTTGGTTTAGATATGAAAACAATCGTAAGTATGCGTTAATTTTTAAACGGAGCTATGCATAAGCTTTAATGGTATGTTAAGTTTTTGAATCAAGCCAAAAGGTTTATTTATTAGTAACAAGCGTAACACTTGTCATTACCTTATAGTTTGGCTGTCTTCATATGTCTCTGGAGTGATAAAAACTCACATAAGTTATTATATTTTTTTAATATTATTTTACTACCATATAGATCGGGTATCTTGGTGCCAAAAAGTAATTTTCAAATAATTATATATTAATTTTTTAATTACACAATTACTCTGGTTCAGTATTAGAACTAAAATATTAGTATAAGGGTTATCAAACCGTATCATTATCGACATGCAGGAGGAGTCTTGTCACGAGAGTATCAATATTGACGTGAATTGTATTGTATCCGTACAAACGTAAGATTATACTTCTACACTGATACACTCAGTATCAGTGTAGATGTATACGATCACGAATGTGATGAAACGATAGTATCGATGTTGACTTAAAATATTTCGTATCCGTGTTGATGTCGCCTGTGTATTGTATCAGTATTAAAAGTATACGAAGTAGAATAATGATAAAAACAGTATCAATGTTGACGTGAGATTATATAGTATCCGTATTACCGTGAACAGAATTGTATCGATGTTAAAAGTATACGAGGTAGAATCATGAATATTATCAATGTTGACAGGAACGGGATGTATGTATACTCCACTCACTTCTTTTTATTTTTGGGCTGTGCCCGTGGTGGCGTGTTAGGTCGACCCATGTTGAGTCCGGAGTACAGTTTGCGCTTGTCCGCGGGCTTGAGGATTTGGAACGAGCACATAAGCGTCTCGTCCACTGACATTAACGCACCTGGAAAACAAATAGATATGTATATTATTTTGTCATATTTTTTTTATGTGGCATGGCGTTTTTGATTTACGCCCGATTATAATATTCAATCCAGATCGAATTTTTGCTATCAAAGATTGATATTTGCTCTATTGAATCTCTCTCTATCTCCTATCCAAGATCGGTTTCAATCTTGGATAGTAGATAGATTATTAATATTGGGCGATAAGGGCTTCAAAGTTTTCGGAAAGATTCGCGACCGGGGTACTCGCAAGTTGGGGACTGGGGAGAACGACAACGCCAATTCAGAAACTAAGGCTACTCATCAGTCTTCAAATCCCACTGAAACGATAGAAAATGTATCACGACATAGTCGATAGGAGTTCAACTTTGTCGTGAACACTCATCGCCCTACAATATCCAAAATGGCCCCCATCATCACTTCGTATATATTTTTATTAATGTGTCTAGGCACAATTATTTTTAATATCATCAATATATTGTAAAAAATTTTCCATAGTTGTTCAGTCAATAGCTGATAACACTGAATCAGCTAGGGTCATGTATAACATTCTGAGCGTCTCAAATGTTAGTTCATGTTTTAATATATTAAGTTTTCTAATGACAGTTTCATTGGAGTCTTCAAAAAACAGACAACACTTGTCTTAAAGACCAGCAACGCTTCTGTAAAGCACTGCGGATGTCTATGGGCGGCGTTGATTGCTTTCCATCAGGTGACACGCCTGCTTCTTGTTTGCCTTCCTATCATATGAAAAGAAATAGGCTCATAGTACATACCAGCGTTATCGAACTCTCCACAGTAGTTGGGCGCGGAGAACAGTGTGACCAGTTGTCTCTTGGCGAAGAACTCATAGCCGTCCTCGACCACTTGATGCGCGCGGCAGATGAGGTCGAATTCGTGCTTCGAGAGGAACTTGCCGACCACCTGGAAACAGCAGAAAAAAACGGATAAAGTAGTGGCAAGGCACCATTTAATATGCATTTCCTATAAAGAGGTTTCGCTTGACGCATCCCCAAATGACACAGTTGGACGTGGTCCGGTATATCGATACTAAGGATTCCGTTTTTGCAGCAAAGGCTTCAAAGTGGCCAGTCAAAAGTTTTACTTAGCTAAGATCCGCGACAAGCAAAACAATAGCAGAAAATTAATAATGTGTGTTTTTTGTGCTGGATGAAGTGGATTTATTTGGAACTTAAACCAAAAACTTACCGAAAATCGGCCATCAATTCTCCACCCACCAACCACTATACACAACACCACTGTTGACTTTTCGGTTGTCTTCCGTAGAGTCTACCTGTATCTATGCCTGAAGATGCCTCGTGTTGGGGCGAAACACGTGTCGTTTACAAGATGGAAAAGTGGTAATGTGTTTTTGGTGTTGTGTATATACTATTCGTTCTTTCCGTGATCGACGAGGTAGACGATTGTGATAACAAATATGAGTAGATGAGTATCAGCGTCTATTGAGAATTATTGATATGTGCCTTCTAAACGTACGGGTTACGGTAACACCCTCTCAATCTTGAGGGAGACCAATGTCTAGCAGTGGACTGTAATGGCTGTGTATACATATTATGGTGATAATACAGGTGTCCGGTGCCTAAAAAACTACAAAGGATATAAAAAAATTGAATAAGGTTTTTACAAAGAAGAGAAGGACTCCTTTTAATTTTAAAAAACTATTTCGTTTAAATGTGTACCACCTCCACGTCCGACAAGCTCTTGGAATCTATCCACAGTATTCTGTGTCACTGGCTGAAATAGTGACGTCGGGATGCCGTTAACCAGGCAGACGATATTTCTTTAAGTGCTGAGATAGTCGTCGGGTTTGTTTCACAAACTTTACTTTTGAGGTAGGTGTCCTTAAAGAAAAGGGTCCATAGGGGTGAAATCAGGCGACCTGGGTGGTAAGGGGATAGGGTAAATGTCACCGAAACGGCTTATTAATTTGTTAGGGAAGGAACCACAAAGAAGCTCCATGGTCTCTCTAGCAGTATGAGGCGTGGCGCCATCTTGTTGAAACCATGTGCGTGAAGTGAATGCAGGATGCTCTCTCAATATTGGCAAAAAAATAATCAGCAAGCATGCGTTTATTTGAGGCGCATCTTTGGTGCGATGACGTATTCTTTACAACCACGAGCTATATGAGCTGTACAATGAGCCGAACGTCATCAAAACCATTAAGATTGGACGCCTTCGTTGGGCTGGGCACGTGCTACGGATGGACGGGGCTAGAGTACCCAAACGCCTACTTGCGCGCAAACCGGATGGTCTTAGAAGCCGCGGAAGGCCTAAGCTCGGATGGCTAGATGGAATCGAGGACGACGCAAAGCACAATCGGTGTGAGGGGCTGGAGGGAAAAAGCTAAACGAAGATCCGGACTGGAAAAATTTACTGGGCCAGGCTGAGGCCCACCCGCGGCTGTAATGCCTTGATGATGATGATACGTTTATTTATTACACTACCTATAACCTCATTCTGCCATCAGACACCCAGTAAATTTTTTGTGTTTATATATTTGTTAGTTTTATCTGTGTAGTACGATTATTTCAATCACGCGACAGCCGTGCATCGCCGCCCCGGCTTACCCTAAACAAACATGTAAAGATATGTAATCGAAAGTGTGGGTCGAGTAATTTATTAGGTTAATTGGTTTGATATAAGTGTTTACTTGGATCTGTTTACACGGATTGAGTTCGCGTTGGTAATAGTGAAGCAGGGGTTAAAGTCATTGATTGGCTGACAGTTTAGGAGCGTAACGGTGAATTTAGCTATACAAATAAAATGTCTTTTTTTACTACTAATGGTGGAGTCATGCTGCAGACGAATATTTTGTCAAGAATGGCATATTATTTGTCTCTAGTTGAATGGGAAGAAGAAAACCGGCGTTTGAGTGGTAGCTTAGCTACCGCGTTTCGTCCGCGTGAGCGGTTGAGTTCCGGAGAAGGCTCAACTGGGGAGGACCCCCCTACTTCTCTCGCAACCCATAACGACATTTTCCTTAAAGGCCGGCAACTCTTTTGCACTGCCTGTGGCGCTGCGGCTGCTTGCTCGTTTGCCTTCGCATCCGATAAAAAAAAATGTCGTGATGTCGAAAAAGATTTTATTCTAGATTACGGCTAATTAAGATATGTTATCCTATGATCAGTGTTCTTATAAACACACTTTGAGACTTTGAACCAGTGGAGTAAGTAAAACAAAAGGTTTCGGACTGACATTTGAACCCAGAGTTCTCGGTTCAAAGTCACGTTTTCAACCAAGCCGTCGTACGTATCCATCAAAGTTATGTCCAATAGTAAACTACTTTCCCCGGTATTTACGAACCGATACGACATTGGAACCTTCAAACAACATGAGGCGTTGACTGCTTTCTATCAGGTGTCACGCCTGCTCGTTCGTTTGCCTTCCTATCGCATAAAAAAAATATACAAACCTCTGTGCCAAACGTGAAGCTGACACCGCGGTCGTTCTCGCCCCAACCGGCGACGTCCTTGTCCGGATCCGACCAAAGCAGGTCGCACAGCAGACCCTGATCGGGAACGTCCGTGGGGCGCATGATCCGCCGTATTTGCTCCATCGCTTGGAGATCTGGAGATAGACCGCCGTGACAGCAGAATATCTTCTCGTCAACTGCAACAAAACAGAATATTTAGTGGAATTGTAATGGAGCCCTTATTAATCATGGTTTCTTTTGAATCGATTTTTGGATATTGTAGGGTGTTCATGACAAAGTCGAATATGAACTACGCTCTTAGTTTGTTAGTAAAAAAAAAGTGGAGGCCTATATATTTAAGAAGTATCCCATATAGAAATAAATGTGTTGCTTAAAACAAACAATTTTACGGTACGAGAATCAGTAATTGCCTGGTGACCTATTATTTAAACGATATCGATGAAGGAGTGCAAAAGACGTATTCGATAAATATTAAATACAGATTAAAACAACCAAAAATGGATAATTGTTACACAAAAAATGGTACGGCTCGCTGACCTACGGATAAACTCTGCAAGGTTTATTTTAAATTAGAGAAAATAGAAAAAAAGGTTGACCTAATTTACCCGGGCTTCCATCGCGGAGCCATGGCTCTCGCGGGCAAGGGTTTGGATAACTTGTTGCGGATAATACCCTGACTGGGTTAATTATTCGGTAAAATTCCTTTGTAGGGGCCTTCTTTCGAGTGGTCTAGCGTGTAAAGGAGCAAAGCCATAATAATGATAGGGCCATGCTAGCAACAATTCTTTTTCTACTAGAAGTACTCTTGCAGATTTTCCGTGGCGGCGATGGTTATAACGATAATGTATCACCAACCTACATCAAATTATCTTTTTAACATTGTGTCCATCCTACGGTTGTCTGGAAGAAATCGCTATAAGCGATAAGACCGCCATTTGTTTTTGATGTACAATATAGATATATATATATATATATATATATATATATATATATATATATATATATATATATATATATATATATATTATAAATAAAAATGTATATATCCAACAAATAACTGAGTAAATGTTATTCATTCTAAAAATAATAATTTAGCTGAAATAACCGAAGCACAACGAGGGCGAATGTCGCCGCCGGCGTCAGCCATATTTCGTAACTAATTATTGTTTACGCTGGCAAACTTTGTTCCCCATGGCTTTCTAGAGGGCAAACGTCTCGCTCAAACTTGGTGCCTACATAAATAACATTAACAATGTAGACCAAATTTCAAAGTTAATGATTATTCAAAGTGGTTAATAGTTATAAATAATATTGTAGAAACACGTAAAAATTTCCCAAATTTTTTTTTTAATTTATTTGTGGATCATCAACAGGAGTTACAATTACATCGTCATCATCATCAACAGCCTGCTGCAGTCCACTACTGGACATAGGCCTCCTCCATGAAGCGCCACCTAGCCCCATCTTCGGCTACACGCATCCAGTTTCGGCCAGCCGCCCTGCGCAGATCGTCGCATCATCTAGCCGTTATATACATTATTCTTATTAATTACATTACATATTCTATACAATTACATACATTATTCTAATTAATTCACATACATACATATCATCACGACTGTTTCCCGTAGGGGTAGGCAGAGACCACAGATCTCCATCCGCTACGATCCCGGCACACCTTCCTTGCTTCCTCCACACTCGACCATCTTTTCATCCATTCTTACTCTCACATTCATCGTAGCGAAACGGCTTTCCGTTAGTCGGTTCTCGCCCTCGAGGGAGGATGTGACGGGTGACGAACAACGTCGCCGTCATTTTTAACAAATTAGGTTTATTTAAATTCGTCATCGTGAATCCCACGAGCCGCAAGGGAGGATGGAGGTCAGCCCCAGCAGAGCCCCGCATGCTGAAGTAAGGCGCTATAGTATCCGGGGGAGCCCGGTCCCGGGACGGTCGGCATTAATTCACAAAATTAATACATAAATTAAAATATAACCATAATTACAGATGGATACAACATTAACATAAAGTGAAGCCAGACTGGACATTATCGCTCAAGATAATATAACAACTTACATGTTAGATTTAATACGGTGCGTGAATTGTAAACCATACTATCGTAGTGAATATCCGAGTCATTGTTATTTTTTATGCAGTTATGATACACTTCACACAACGGTCGAGGCGGAACATTGGAACCAAACACGTTCTTTTTCAAATCGTGATAGAATAAACTTAAATTATGAAGTGCATGTACTCTGGACAAGGTAGAGTTAATGTAACTTAAAATCTCTGGACTATCTATAGCGCTGTGCAAGATCTTATGCAAAAATATAATAATATGCAATAATATGGCTCCCTTCTAGTTTTAAGTTTATCCATATGAACATATGCCAATCTTTATTTAAATTAAAAAACAGTAATGATAATAAATTGTGATACTTAATATCCGCAGTGAAAAACTTGCGTATCCCACGTATATTTCGTGGGAGGAATTCGATATACTCACAAGTCTATTTTTGTCTCCCTTTTCAATAAAAAAATGCAGTATTAAAAAAATAAATTTTAGACCCAGACGTGGGCCAGTTATGATAAGGGAAAGAGAGGCGAAATGGACAAAAATACTCTCAGAGTGGGTGGAGTCAGTTCATCCAAGGGATGAAAAAAGGAGCAAAGGACGACAGACAAAAAACAATGTTGGGAAGATAACCTTCGAAGAGTTGCAGGCTTAAGATGGATAGGATTAGTTAGACACACATGGAAATCTTCGTCTTTGTCGAAAGACAAGATAGTACAAAATAGATTAAACGAATTATTCAATGTTAATTAATATGTAGACAGTAATAAAGACTTTATTTATTTTAATGATAATAAATTATTATACTTTTAGTGAAAACATGCGTAGGATTCGTCGTGGGAGGAAATCGATACACTCACAAGTCTATTTTTGCCTCCCTATTCAATAAAAAAAAGTACATTATTAAAAACTTAACATTCCAGACGTGCGCCCCTTATCGACAGCGGTCACGTGCTCTATTACGGGCGCCGGTTAATTAACGCGATGTCGTGCCACGTCAGATACTTGAGGTGCAAGGTTATCTATCGCCCACGCCTCTACGGCGCCGTATATGCAGTGGACGTATAGATAGACAATAGGTTTGTTGCTGATGCGGGTTTTTCTTAAATTTATTTTAATGCAGTGCATATATGGGACACTAGGGTTTTTGCTGATGCGGGTTTTTCTTGAATTTATTTTAATGCAATGCATATATGGGAGACTAGGGTTATTGCTGATGCGGGTTTTTCTTAAATTGATTTTAATGCAGTGCATATCGACACAAAAAAAAAACAAAAGATAGTAAATCGCAAAATGAAAACTCATCAACCAGAGCCAAAGGATACTTTTAAGATTTCTCAAAAAATTGTATCTGACCACTGAAAAACAGTTATGAACAATAGATGGCACTGTATGAAAAAATATTTTTTTTCTGATCCGAATATGAAATAAAAATTGTTTGACACTCAGACCATTTGATGCATCTTTTTTCTGATCCGAATATGCAATGAAAGTTTTTGACATCTGTGTCATTTAAAGCGAACCTTTTTGCGTCGATATACGACAGATAAGGCAATAGGTTTTTAGGGTTGTTGATAATAATGGTTTAAAGTGTTTTTTTGGCCTTTCTTATAAACAAAAATGTGCTTACTCAATTATTGAAAGGAAATAAATAACGATTTATCTGATTTATAAATTTTGACTGCATAATACACTTGGGGGTGAAAGTTGCTCGAACAAATCTTCACCTCAGGGGTCATGTTTCATCGCTTAATTTCATTATCGCCTAATGAGAGACAGAAATTAATAATGATTAAAATTATAACAAACAAATAAAAATGATAAACAAATATATATTAATCATAATATGCCTATATTGCAATATTGAATAGAAAAAGGTCCACACACAGTAAGAAGCCGCGGCCAGCCACAGCGCTGATTTTCAGCGAATGAATATTATTAATTCTAATTACCCTATTTTCTATTTAATCAATCATACTTCAATCGTAAACAACACTTTTGGTGAGCTTTACAATTTGTGAAATACCTCGTTATAAATCCAATGCGAACGATAAAACAGCCTTAATCTGTGCGAATTTAACACCCAATTACGATTTATTGCCTGTACCAGACAGCGATAATGGTGCTTGATTCAACTTGCAAATAGAAATAAGAGATAGGGATCTTTTTAATAGCGATCGGTGCTGTCTAAAGAACGTAAATATATATTATTGCCAATAAGTGTTTTTGTTTATAATGCCCCGTTTCGATCGTTATGTGAATTGTACCCCACAAACACATGCAAAATAACAAAAACTCAGAGGCGTGGTGCAAATCACGCATCATACTAAATCTAGCATGTCTTTTTAAAGGACAGGAAGGTAAATTTGCAGGCGTGTCACCTGATGGAAAGCAATCAACGTGGAAGCGTTGGGTCTCCTGAACTCAACCGATCACCGGACGAAGCGCGGTAGTTAAGCTACGACTCAGACGCCTGTTTTCTGCGAGCTGGCCCATTCATGCTACAGACAAATAATATACCATTCTTGACAAGGTATTCGTCTGCAGCGTGGCTCTACCTACCACTTCAGAAGTCGTTACTTGTCCAGTCTGGTTTCACTGTTAATGTTGTGTCAATCTGTGATTAAGGTTACATTCTAATATGTAGTACGAATTAATTAGAATAATGTATGTAATATTTGTAACTCCCGTTGATGGTCCATAAAAAAAAAGAATTTAAATTGTAAAAATAATTTTACGCATTCTAATATTCATTTAATAAATTAATTACGAAAAGTGTGTCGCGTAATTTACAAATACGATATTTGAATCTATTTTTTACATTGTGTACATTTAGTATGTTTACGCAATAAAATGACATTAAATAGATTATTGATAAAAAATTTAACAAGTGTACTATACGGTAGGTATATATAGGTATATATTCCGTTCACCTATCAAAAATTTTGCTTGTAAATATATGTATAAGGGTATCGCAAATTTGTGAAGAGCATGTTAGTGCGTCGCTGAGTAAAAGTTTGAGAACCGCTGGTTTGGTTTAGAGATCGACATATCATGCTTCTATATTCAATATTACGACATGTTTTTTCCTGTTGGTGCTGCAAAGACAGAATCTTAAAAATAATTGCTATTTTCGTTACTAGCGAAAAATTAGGCTATGGGTGCGCGTTCGATTTCATAAAATTAGCCCGAAGGTCTTCCACAATATGATACACGGCTTGTTTGCAACGCTGTTAAGCGAGAATAACGAATTATGAACGGCCGCAGCTCCAAAAATAAAACCAAACTCTCTTAAATTACTAAATCTCTTAATTTATTAAAACTAGTTTGCAAGACGAACAATTGGCACAGTGGTGGGGCCCTCCGCCCGCGGAGTCAACGATCGCGGGTTCGATCCCCGCATCGGAATAAATATATGTATGAATAACAAATACTTATTTCGAGTCTGGTGACCCCGCCAATTCGCATTGGTCAAGCGTGGTGGGTTAACGTCCGTGCCTCCAGAAATGAAAAGGCCCGTGCTCAGCAGTGGGACATATATGGGCTGTTACAAAAATAAAAAAAAGTTTGCAAAGTGTTAATTACTTAAAATATTACATAAGGTAATATCTAAAAGTGACAACGTTCGGCGATTGTACGAGAGTGCTTGAAATCTGAAACTGATGTGTTCCCAGGTTAGTGACAACGAAGCCGCACGCCACGGCGTCAGCGCATTCCGATTGTGCCACCCAGAAGCTTCAATGTTACGCAGTTGAGTACCAAACGCAAATATATTTACATTTATCTTTGCTTCGTAAACTGTTTTGATACGTTGTTGATTTATACATACATACATATCGTCACGCCTATGTCCCAGCAGTAAAGGTTGGCAGAGACCACAGATCCGTTACGATCCCGGCACACCCCTCCTTGCTTCCTCCATACTCATACATCTTTTCATCCATCCTTCCTCTCACATTCATCGTAGCGAAACGGCTCTCCGTTAGTCGCTTCTCGCCCTCGTGGGAATCAGGACGTGACGGGTGACGAACCACGTCGCCGTCATCTTGTTGATTTATTCCATTCATATTAACCTTTTCACGTGCCCATAATTAAAAATGTCAATGATTTTCCGAAACACACACACAAATCCTCTTTGAAATTTTAACCCTTTCGGTACGGACGCATTCTACGTCGCGCCGTCCCCGCTGACCGAGCAGTCGCGGCAAGCGTCCGTACTTGCGGAACAACTGCAAGCGCCCGTCAGACGCACGATACCACGCTATCTTACGCAGAGCGAGTGCAGTCGCTCGTAAAAAAAATGCTTAAAAAATTATAACATAATGCAATAGAAAATATTTGCTCATTTCGTCAGTTTATTATTAGGCAGCGTTAAACAAGTGCAAAATAATTGCGATGGATTACCATGGACAAGTGAAACGACAGCCAGCTAAGTGCGAATTAGTTTACTTCGTCACTCAGTACATCCGTGGTCGCAGCCACAGATAATAAATACAATAACTATACATATACCCAAAATGTACCAATATTGGACACAGGTACCCTTATATCTAAAGGAATAAAAAAAACATGCCTACTCATATTTTAAAGGCAGGCAACGCATTTGTGGTGCCTAGGGTGTTGCAGATTTCTATGGGCGGCGTTGACTTCTTTCCATCGGGTGACATGCTCGTTTGCCTTCCTGTACCATAAAACAAAAATATCGGTAAGCCAAACCTTCCACCTATCTATCTTGATGCGGGAATCCGCTACCAGATTCCGTAAGTGGACACCCCGCCAAGAGCCATTGACGCGACCTGACGAGAACGTTCGCCGTCACCCCAATTCGGGTGACGCATTGCATTGCCAAGTGAACGTGTTAATAGACCACGTGAACGAAAAACGTGAGCACGGACGAATTGTCAACGCATCGAATCTACATCTCGATCGAAAGGAGACGGATACGACAAACAAATAATGCACACTCGCGATGTATTTATTTATAGCTGCAGGATCAACAGCCGATACGGTGGTGACGTCAATGGAGCAGCTGGAGAATTGTTCGTCTGTGTATTATAAAAGCGATGTGGAGAGCCATTGCCTCACTTGTGCCGCGTGCGTTTTGACACACGTGACCGCGTTTTCATTAATATCCCTGTCGTTAATAACGTGACAGGCAACTTTGTTGAGCTACCTCGCTCACGTTGTGAAGAGCTTATACCCTGCACAAGTTAGCTTGATCTTTTTGACAGATGTAAATTTTTCAAATCGACATAACTTTGCAATGACGAACATTATATTTTCTTAATTTAATAATTTTAAAAATTGTAAAAATATTAAAATAAATACATATAACACAAAAGTCCCTAAAGATTCAAACGTTATCCGAAAATTTTAAGACTTTTTATTGCTTCAAAGTAAAATTTAATTAGGAACACTGAAAATAATAGACGCTTGTACAATGTTACATCGATCTATACTGTATAACTGCCTGTTATTCGTGTCCCATCCGTCCGACTAAATTCTAGCGTATTTTGGACGATTTATTAAACAAGGTCAGGAAATTGCTGGACAATGCTGTATTTCCCTGAAATCCATCCCAGGGGGCGTGAATCGTCTGTAATAGCTGCTTGGCCAAAGCAAACAAAGCCAAAATACGAGGTGCAAAAAAATCACACCTCGAATGTTAACATCGTTTCATCTTGATATCGCACTATTATACACAAATGTTTCATGTGAACAAATAATAATACAATATCGTAGACAAAGGTATATATTTATTTCTGTGTATTTTCATACATCTCGCCTTGATCTTGTCTTCCTGTTGATAGTAAATATCATTGAGAAAATCCATGACAGCCGCGATAAGCATGTATGAACTTGATAATATACACTCTCTCTGAACGTTTATTTATGAATTCTTTCCTAACCCCTCTTCGTACTTTAACGAGTTTAACTCGTGAAATAAAAGCCTGACCAAACGAACCTTACAAGTCACACTCGTTGATTGGTTTTATGCTAGAGTTGATCACGATTTTTACAACATACATACATACATACATACATACATACGTACGTTACAAAGTAGTTTATGTAATGAAATATAATATATCGACAACATAAAACGTATTTGCTGTAAGAATTTGATTTTATAGATTGATAAACACCATTCAAGTGAGAAAAAAAATCTGATCTCGGTGGTTTTTCAGTTGTCTGTCAACTTTTCGGTTGTCTTCCGTAGAGTCTACTATACCTGAAGATGGAAAAGTGGTAATGTGTGTTTGGTGTTGTGTATAGTGGTTGGTGGGTGGAGAGTTGATGGCCGATTTTCGGTAAGTTTTTGGTTTAGGTTCCAAATAAATTCACTTCATCTAGCAAGAAAAACACACATTATTAATTTTCTGTTATTGTTTTGCTTGTCGCGGATCTAAGCTAAGAAAGACTTTTGAACTTGACTTTTAAAAAAAAACAAAATTCATATTAGAAATATAATAAGAATTATATAATAATTTATAATAATATGAACAGTATTCATATTTATAATACAAATTAAGTTTTGTAGTTAGTCTTGTACAAGCGGAAGCGATTGCAACAGCTAATGTAGGACACAAGTAAACAGAGTCGCAGATAATAATTAAATTCGTCGGCAACCTTTGTAAAACCTTGACGTGAGCATAAAGCAGTTTAATTTCGTTTTTACCGAAAAAAATGGCGGAGAGTCCGCCTTCCGGGAACTCCGGAAGGAACGTCTAAGTTTAACAAAAAGTTGCTAAGCTACGATATTATTATCGACGCAAAAAAGCGAAAACTTGGTAATCCGCAAAATGAAAACTTACCACTAAAACCAAAAACTTTTAGGGTTTCTGAAAAAGTAGTAACTGATCGCTGATCACTGATTTGATCACACGCACACACAATCTCAACGATGTACAAAAATTAAATTTGTCGTACAGGTTTGAGACTCAGGCCATTCGACGCAATATTTTTTCGAATACAGTTAGTTTTTCTAATTCAGTTTCAGCGTTTTCACTTGCGTCAATATCCAAAATTTTTCAGACGTCACATTTGAGAGCACGATATGGTACTCTAATAGATCAGTAACAAATTCACTTTAACAATGGAAGACAACTATTGTAGAGAAAAGTTACAATTTTAGAAGCAAGAGCGATGACTCTACCAGTAGTGGAATGCTATTTTTTTATAAAATAACATTAAAATACATATAAAACAGAACAGCGAAAAAAACAGATATATTTTAATTAAAGTAAAATGATGCTATTAGCAGTTGGAAGAATAAAACAACTTTAAATATTTCATCACAAGAAGGCGCAGGGCAGGGCACGGTGGCGTAAGATCTTTTCGGAGTTGAAGATCAATTTTGGGTCACTGCGCCAGCAAAGTTAGTTAGTTAAAGTATTCACTTGTTAATATAGTTTCTTCAGAGATCAGAGATCATATAATTACATAACGATAACAATTTTCATTCACTTATTAAAAGTAAACGATTGACTGATAAACTATGCAAAGCTTAAACCGTTAAGTCTAGAAGAATTTTCAGAGGATCTATTTAATAACGTAGGTGAGTGACTTCCTTGACCCCCATGTGGGGGCAGAGGGCGTCCACAGTGCTCCGCCATCGCGTTCTATCTTGAGCTACGCGCTTTATTTCTTAACGTACGAGTGCTAAGAAAAAAATTTCGAAAATACATCTCCGAGGGTTACGTAGGAGATAAATCTTTGTATGGAAATTTATGGCTGTTTTTCCAAAGGGGCACAACAGGACTAGCTTTCAATAAAATATTATATCTTGAAAAATCAGTACATGTTAAATGTTTCATAAATGTAAAATTAGTTGTGAAACATGAACTTTAATTTGACCTCTGTGAACAAAGTCATATCTTGACATCAATGTTAAATTTTATCTTGATGCTTGAAGGAGAAAAGCAGTCGCATTAAATAAGATTTGTATTTACATAATAATACTTTTGTTGACTTAATTTTGTAGACTTTAGCAGAAGTTGAGTGACGCTGGTTTGCAATTGGGGTGATTGGCATCCAAAGATGAGGTGCGGACTCGACCTTGGTACGTAAACTGAGAGACCGATTATTTCCGATCAAAAATAAAATAAGGTAGCAATGAATCATTTTTTTAAGGACTCGCGTTATGATCTAAATTTTTTGTGGGATAGGATCAACGCCGCCCATAGACTTCCGCAGCGCCATAGGCAGTGCGGAAGCGTTGCCGACCTTTAAGGAAAGTTTCAATATGTGAGAGGGAGGAGGGGAGAGGGGGGTTGGGCGTGTGAAACTCAACCTCTCACCGCACGAAGCACGGTAGCTAAGCTACCACTCAGACGCCGGTTTTCTGCGGGAGTTAGTCTGACTATTGATGTGAACCACATTTTCCTAACACAAGTACTAAACTTAATTGGAATGGTAATTAAGACTTCTAGTAATATGAAAACATTGCTAGTCATCTTAAAAAAAAATTCATTATAAAAAAATAATGAAAACAAAATTAGTACAACAGACCTTAAAAAGTATACATTAGTACGATTTTCATATCAAAGTTACACGAATAATTTTTTTATTCAAATTATTTCTTCCTTTCTTGCCCAATATCTCGATATTGGGCAAGAATGCGTCAAGAATATTAGCAAACTGAAAAGAAATAGGTTCCATCCCCAAAACCTGTATGGTTGGCCGTCCACCACTGTACGATTTAGTCTTAGTTTTCTAGCACGAACTGTGCAAATGTCGATATCATAGAATAAATAACTACAATATTCCATGGAATAAATAACAGTTTCTCTCATTCACTGCACACGCAGCGCGCTTGTGGAACTCTCTCCCACATACTATACGTGGAAGAATTAAAGAACATTTCCTTTCAGTATAAAATATTTATATATGTATATATTTATGTGTATATCATATATATGTATCCTCTTATTTATATAGTATGTATTGTTATATATATTATTATTATATTTTGTTGTACACTTATTTCTATCCTCACAGCTTATCTTATTTCTCTTTCACTACAGGGTTTGCTGGAAGAAAACTCAATTTTGAGTTAAGCTCGCCCTTGTACATCTTTCCTTTTAATTCTTGTATTTCGTGTTTTGTGTACAATAAAGTATTAAATAAACAAATACATTATCATGGAAGTAACTACATCTTCAAAAATGTCGATTTAAACAGTGACGATTTACCACGTACGGTATTCCCATATGAATACGACACAGGGGCATTTCAAGAGACGTGCGTATGTGTTCACAAAAGGCAGGCAAAGCATCCAAGACGCTTCTAGCGTTACGGATTTCTATGAGCGAAGGTTATCACTTATCACCAAGTAGCCCGTATGTTAACGAACATAGCCTGGTCTACTATAAAAAATAACTGCTCAACAATTAAAGAAGACCACTCATTATTCAGAGACACCGTATTAGGTAAAATTTGAAACTGGTGGTGAATTCACGCCTAATCTACCAGTGTGGTGCGTAAGGCGAGATCACCAATGGCACGATGGCAGATAAAAAAGCAAAGGGTGAGGATGAGGTTGATCCATGAACGTTTTTTATGGGATATTCCAATGGTGATTCGGAATTTCTGCTCAAGGCAGCTAGTTCCACAGAGTTTCAGAAAGGTGGTACGTGGAATGAGTTCGTGAGGGGGGGGGGGGAGTGCAATTTTTCCTCCACAACGCCAAATAATCAAGCCGTTACATATAAAAATATTCTATGAGGATGTGGGCTCCCCTGATCGAACCGGCCTATTCGTTGAATAGCATAGCCTCTAGTATTAAAACGTTACGATGCGGTCGATAGATAGATAGATATATTTCACATAGACACTGCCGGCTTATAGGGGCGTGTATAGCGTGTAGACAGCGCTCTAACGACTTCCTCAGGATGTTTGCTCCGCCGATTGAATTCTATTTACGTACTAATGACAACAATGTGGCGCGGAACGAATCGAACAGGCGACGTATAGAAATAGTTTTAATGGGATCGATGGGATTTTAGGGATTCTAGGAGTGTTAGGGCACAACTACATGTAGAAGGCTTAACGGATAACCACACATGCATCTATAAATCGGGAGGAAACATTAGGCTGTTTCCTCCCAATTTATAGATGAGGCTCGACTGTGGACAAATCTTTAGTTTGTGAATGAAGCCATTCATTACGTCCAGTTAGTGTAATGTCATTAAAAATTTCGAAGTCTATGTGTTCAGCTTTAAACAAGCAATAGCTCAGTCGGGAACAATCGGATTTGCAATTGGACATCGGAATTCGTATGGTCCATTGGACTAAATCACTTAATGAAATCCGAGAAAGAATAAAGAGGCGTCTAACGACGATCTCAAATGGCAAAGATGATATGGAATCAGGCGTTACTTTGCGGAAATCCATTACTATGTGGACAGTCAGAAGTCACTAAACGGTTGACTTCTATAACTGACGATGCCTCGCGTTGAGGCGAAACACGTGTCGTGTGCAATGTGGAAAAGTAGTGATGTATGTTTGGTGTTGTTGATAGTGGTTGGGAGGTGGAGAGTTGCTGACGGCTGTTTTTTCGGTAAGATTGAGTTTGAACACACATTATTATTTTTCTGTTTTTGTTGTCTTATCGCGGATCTTATCTAAGTAAAAGTTCTGACTGTCTGTAAAGCTTTAATAATTTATCGTTCACTCGAACACAATAGAAACCAATTTTATAACGACGGATCTGCCGGGGACAGGCCATTTGTAACGGCGCCTACATTAATTTAGTATTACAATAGAAGGGAGGGTTTTGATATTTGCTGATATTTATTCTTTGACAACATGGCTTTTACATCATCTTCATAAGTCTTTTCATTCTTAGGCGTTGTTTTTCTTTTTTTTTGATATTTGCAGGGTATATTGGGGGGGGGGGGTTTGATATCTGCTGATATTTATTCTTTGACAATATGTCTTTTACATCATCTGAATAAGTCTTGTCATTAGCCGTTGTTTTTCTTCTTTTATATATAGCGGTGCAGGCAAAAGAGCATGCAGATTTAGCGATTATACAAATAGTCTGGTGATAAGTGATTACTGTCGTCCATAGGTATCCCACAACCTCAGAGCTATCGTAATGCGTTGCCGGCATTTGATGGACACACAACCCGCGGCAATCCACTCATGGACATAGGCCTCCATCAACACGTGCCACTTAGTCCGATCTTTGGCTGTACGCATGTCAGTCGCTTTGTTCAACTCTTCACTCCAAAAAGGCAAGGTCCGTACCACGCTGTTTTCTTCACACAATTTGATAAATCGAAATACTATGTCGGCGACATTGGTTTCCTTACGGATTTCTTAATTTCAATTCTCTTTAGACACATTTTCTTTCAG
This sequence comes from Baronia brevicornis, assembly GCA_031353405.1. Lineage (NCBI taxonomy): Eukaryota > Metazoa > Arthropoda > Insecta > Lepidoptera > Papilionidae > Baronia > Baronia brevicornis. The sequence continues at coordinate 3,839 of JASFAT010000662.1, read as the reverse complement.
AAAGTTTCTGCTAGGCAGGAGAATAGATTTGACTGTCATTGTTCAAGACGGTAACACAGGTATAAGCAAACGAGTTATGTGTTTGTTTGTCTAACTTTTCTCAACAAAATTAACTCCTGGTATAATAATAGAGATCTCGATTTGGAGAACTGAAATCAGGAAGGAAAACGTCCCGGGATCGGGCTCCCCGGGTACTATAGTGTCTTACCTCAGCATGCGGGGCTCTACTGGGGCTGACCTCCATCCGCCCTTGCGGCCCCGTGGGATTCACTATGACGAATTTTAATAGAACTAATTTAGCGCCTACACCTATAACTAATAGAGCGATTAACGGAGAGCCGATTCGCTACGATGAATGTGAGAGGAAGGGTGGATGAATGTGAGAGGAAGGGTGGATGAGTGTGGAGAAAGGAGAAAGGAGATCTGTGGTCTCTGCCAAATCATACGTAAGATAGGCGTGACACATATCGTCATATGTATGTATCAATAGTAAAATCATGCTAGAAATAACATGCCCCATTATTGTGGTATATTGTTGCATTACGTCTAGATTTCCAATCTAGGAGGACACCTGCTAGACGGGTTACGTAAAGTTGGAATATGGCCAAATGCGAATACTACATTAACCCGATTTACGTATTACGTAGTAAAACATTTTACTGCAATCGCACTTCGGTGAGCAAGGACCGAGTTAATTTCAAGGTGACGTGTACTGCATTGATTGGCTCCATCGGGATTATTTCCAGACATTTTCAAAATTAAAAAGTTAAAAAAAAAATTGTGACTTTATTTAGACGATGAGTCAACAAGCTTGTTAATGCGGATTTCAACGAGGTAGTTTTTTGTCTTTTGCTATTGGGCCTTTAAACCTCCAGTGGCATGAAATGGGCTTTTATTTTATTTTATTATTATTATTATGTGGAAGATAGCAACTCTACAATTGATTTTGTGTAATAAAAATGTGATTATATCCTAAATACACGGCTGCGCCGGTTGACAGATAGCCTTTTTACGAATTTTTTTATGGGATAGGAAGGCAAACGAGCAGGCGTGTCACCTCTAAGGAAAGTGTCGTTATGGGAGGAGGGGGGTAGGGGGTTGGGCCTCCGGAACTCAACTGCTCACCGTACGAAGCGCTGTAGCTAAGCTACCACTCAAACGCCGGTTTTCTGCGGGAGTGTGGTACTTCCCCGGGCGAGCCGGCCCATTCATGCTGCAGACAAATATTATGCCATTCTTGGCAAAGTATTCGTGTGTAACGTGTCTCTACCGCTATTAAAGTATTACGGTGGACTTGTCAAACGAAACTATCTCTGTGTTTCCGTAGTTAGGACGGCGAGCTACTCCGAGATTATTACTCTGCCTAGACTATAATGGGCAGAATGACGTAACTATCTCACGCTGCTGTAAGTCTGAGGTACTTTGAGAAAGAGACCCATAACTATTTTATCACCCACCCTATGTAACACTCCTAAGGTATAGGCGCATCTGCAGTACATTACGAGTTAAAGATTTACTAGTTAAAGAAATACTGTGAAACTAGAGTTAAAGAAATACTGTGAACAGTATTGAATATTTACTACAAGGTGACACGCCTTTTTTGCCCACTTCGTCCTCAAAAACATTTTTTGCAAATGTATTTTATCTCGTGTTGTACTTAAGAGTTATCTCGGTGAGCAAACAGCCCCAGGTGAAACGTTTCGACCTTCAATAACCCTAGTTTTCGTCCGTTCTGAGCGTTTGCTCGTCCTAAATAAACTTATATATATTAAGTTTATCCTACACAAAGCTATTCTTTTATATTTTATTAGCTGGGAGAGCGTATTTCTGTAATGTTACGATAATAACTCCCCTCGGGGTTACAGTTCTAGGTAGCTTAATGTAAATTTGTATAATTTAATTTCTATACATTGTTAAACATTAAAATGTATCGACGTAAAAAAGCGAGAAGCTCAAAGATGGACCAATGTCGTTTACCGTGACAGCCTGCTATACATTTGCGTGTCTTCAATAATTTTACTTTCCAAGCGCGGTAGCTAAGCTACCATTCAGACTCCGATTTTCTACGGAAGTGAAGCTACAGACAAGTAATATTCCATTCTTGACAAAGTATTCGTCTGCAGCGTGGCTCTACTACTACGTTGAAGCGATTTCCTTGCAGATTATATTTAGTTAACAAACTATAAAATTGGTCTAAAGTATTAGGTGTTTAAGTTTGAGACATAACAGTCGCGTCGTCGTCGGCGTTGATTTATTTCCATCGGGCGACAAGCTTGCTCGTTTGCCTTCCTATCTCTTAACAAAAATTTAAAAAATAAATGTAGTAACGTATTCATCGTTCCGCCCGGATTGATAGTTTTCACTCTCAATCGACCAGTTCAAGGTCCCGCTGCCAATAGACTACTTCTATTTTCGGAAGGTGTGCGGCGAAACCCTGTGACTCAGCAAAATGCTTTACAGCCAATTCATTTTCAATACGCCTTTTAATAAGTTTACGTAAATGATGTGTATAGACGTCTATTGCGTATGCTTGCAATCTTATATTTTTAGTATGACTAGCTTTTGCTCGCGGCTTCGCTCGCGTGGAATTTGGTCTGCCACATTAAGTTTCGTGACAGATAATTTTAAATAAATATATATTTTTTACTTAATAGTAAAATTATATTACGACCAAAATCACATAAAATCATTACATTATACCTATATGTTATTCCGATGTACAACCTATATAAGTTTTTTCGTGAAAGAGTAACAAACGTAGATCCATACTCACAAACTTTCGCATTTATAATATTAGTAAGATAGTAGGATAAAACATATGTGCGTCCACAGTGCTCCGCCATCGCGTTCTATCTTGAGCTGCGCGCTTTGTTCTTTATATGCACACACGCTATAGACGTCTATTTTCTTTTTAAAAAAAATTCAATAAAAAATACCATAATTGTTTCAGTAAGTATGAAATAAATCTTGACCGAACTTTTTCAAGAACACACAAATAGATAGACACGATTCAAAAGCAATAAATTATGACGATTTTAATATTAAACGAGCAAAAGTTACATAATTTTGTTTAATCGACGGCAAAGCTTTCTCAATTTCTATGGTGGTGCCGATGCGTATGGGTGGCGTTGATTGCTCTCCATCAGGCGACACGCTTGCTCGTTTGCCTTACTATCACATAAAAAATATCTAGAAACAGTTTTAACTTCTTTCTTAAAAGCTAAGAATAACGCGATATAAGGCTTAATTATTTATTATATATGTAAATGAATTGATTTTAAATATACATAAGGTTCGAAATTCTCAAGTTGAACTGTGCTACATCTCCGAGGGGGTCGGGCGGTGGTAAGCAGAATATCATTTCCTCTTATACTCAACGAGTGAAAGTTTTGACTAAACTATCGCCGTTTTTCAGTCTGCGGTGTGTGTGTGTGCGTGTATGTGTGTGTGTGCGTGTATGTGTGTGTGTGTGTGTGTGTGTGTGTGTGTGTGCGTGCATGCGTGCGTGTATATATATATATATATATATATATATATATATATATATATATATATATATATATATATATATATATATATATATATATACACCGAATTAAATCAATTGTGTGTATGTATTATAATTTAATATGTAATGTATTACTGCAGAATAAAACAAACGTGTCTGTATGTCTGTTAATATGATAATATCAACACTTAATAAACAATTCTTTTTAAAGGTCGCATGAATGCATGTCGCACGAAGGCAATTTTAGCGTAATTCGTTCATTTATGTTAGAACTGCTTGCTTTGTTATAGTTATAGACGAAGTTTCATTCTATAGAATATACAATATATTT
>JASFAT010000199.1:0-27650 GCA_031353405.1 Baronia brevicornis | reverse complement strand
TAGTTTTTATGTCAGAATGGTGGTCAGGAACTACTATATCGATGTATGTGAAAAAGGATGAATATAATAAGTATTATGGTAAAGAACATGGCTATTTAATTATGAATCACAGTTATGAGATAGACTGGCTGATGGGCTGGCAGTTTTGTGATGGGATTGGAGTATTAGGTGTAAGTATAAGTTTTTTAGTATAAGTAGTTTTTGGCTGTATCATTTCTGGCATAAAGTTTTCATTTTAAATTTATGCATCCCTCTCTTGTCACTCAGTGTCACACTTTGTTTACTCCCACCCTTTCCCTGTGCGATGTTGTGATGTAATTTAGTGTTAGCCCCTAATAAATATGTTTTTTATAATGTTACATATATAATGTAGAAAAATATAGATTTTTATCTCAAATGAAAATACTAAATGGTGTAATATTGAATTTTTAGAATAAGCAGCTGATTTTTGATTATATTAACATTTGAATTCCAATATAAATAGATGCAAAATGTGAAGGTGATATTGAAAGGCTAGTGAAAACTGGTAGTCAGATTAATGGAGTCCTGTACTCCTTTATGAAAAGTCAGAATGTGTTTAAAACAGCCCGGGTGACGGTTTTTCAGTGAGACTTGTTTCCTACTCTGATGTACTCTTTCTTTTACGGTTGTGAAAGTTGACTTTGGCAAAAGAGTCATGAAAGCAACATGAATGCAGTGGAAATGAGAGCATTAAGAAGTATGGGGTAACTGAATGATAGAATAAGGAATGAAGATATAAGAAAGCAATGATGAAAGAAATCATCGCCTCTGAAGTCGCAGACGTGGTGCCGGCCTTTTAGGCTTGTTTTTTCAAGGTTCCAATGTCTTATCGGTTCGAAAAAACCGCCGAAGGTAGCCGGTTCCACAGGGTGGTGGTGCACGGAAAGAAGTTTCGGGTGAAGCGCACCTTACAGGATCGCCACACATCTAGATGGTGGGGATGAAACTTTTCTTTATGGTGAGTTATGCGGTTGTAGAATTCGACGGCGGGAATTATTCCAAGCAATTCCTGGGAGCATTTACACATGTAAAACCGGTAAAAAATGCTGAGAGATGAGATATATCTCCGCAGCGCTAGAGAATCACGCCGATCGAATCGTAAAGTTGGAGGCAATGGGCAGATGTGAAATACTATCTCACTCTACTGAGCACAGCCAGCTTATTCGAGGCCAGCTTATCCTTTTCTTCCACATGGCCGCGAAACTGGTCTTTTTAGTGGTAATTGCGCAAACGATGAGATGAGGTTCTGCTTACCCCAATCCGAGACCTGGTCTAGTGAAGTCTGTACGTTAGGCACAACTTGACACATGCTTAGATGGTTTGGGCACATATAGAGAGGATGGATGAACAATGATTGGCAAAAGAAATAAACGTTGCAGATGTGGATGGAAAGGATGGAAGAGTCGGTGGGGGAAGACAAAGGAAAACATACCTTGACCAAATTCCCGACGAGCTTGCATGACGAAAGTGATGAATGTGGAGGAAGGAAGGAAAGTATATCGAGATCGTAGCACCCTACAGGAAACAGGCGTGACGTTATGTATGTTTGTATATAAACATAACTGAGGTACACAAATTTGACAATTTTACCATCGACCATGTCAATGAATATGACTTTGCTTAAGTGGAAATTCATGGTCTAACGAACCTATCGGGATAATTCATTACGTAAATTAATAATCCATATAACTGAAAAGTAAATGACAAAATACGAAAAAAAATCTGAGATAAAATATCCAAGCTTTAGGATCAAATTTCAAGGTTCTTATATGATTGCTACTTTCAATTCTTCCCCTTCTTTCAATCAACATGTCATATAAATATATAATAAAAAGTTATATAAAGACCTACAAGTCTTCTGAAATCTGTATATTATAGGAAAAAGACTCAATGATGAAATAAGAGATTTAACAATATCAATTGATATTGTTTAAGCTTATATTCTTTAAGGTTGTTCTGTACAACCATATACATATACATATATGAGGTTGTAAACAAGTTACGTGCTTATTGTATTGAAATTACTTCGTAATCATAAATACGTTCACAATCACTTCTTTCGTTTATAAAAATCTTATTCAGGCGGGAGTTATATTTGCACGCTGACATACTTGTATAGGTCATTGATATACCAATAAAATGCAGGTATGGTAACTCGTTTGGTAAATGTAGCTAGGTGGCGAGTGCAAGTCCTGCCGTACTGTTGGCACAGCGTGTATATTTTTTATTATACACTAGCTGCCCGCCTCGGCTTTGTACGGGTGGTGTACCTTATTAAAAAAATGAGACAAACCTCAGAATAAAGAACAGCACGAAGCACAGAAACTAAGTTTTGCTTTTGTAATACTAAAGAAAGGGTAATTGAGTATAAATGAATGTCAATCTATCAATACCCACATTTATTTTGTTATCGTAGCTTCTTTTTTTTAATCATACTAATGGAGTCATCTATTAGTTATGGTGCGATTAACACTGACGGAAAAGAGTTATTGTTTTTTTACGTTTTTCTGTACAGTTTTTTGAAAATTATCTTTTATACAAACCTTGTCCTGATAATAATAAACAACAAAAAAGATTTATCTTATTTGGTGCCGTCTTTCTGAAGCACGTACGTACATTTCGGCAATTTGTTTTTATTTATATAGATTACATATACCGCTTATTATACCAGTACGATGATTATATTTCGAACAATGCAAAAATCACGACGATCTAATTCGCTGTGGCGGGGCTATTGCTTACTGGCTCATAGGTCGCGAGTTCAATTGCCGTATCGGAAAAATATATTTTTGGCCTATAGGAATACCGGATGTCCCAGAACTCAAGCCGAAACGGGGTGACGGGATTGATTGTAACCATCATGAGATAAACCTAGAAATTTGGTCAAACTTTAACCATTTTTCGGTTATTGTGGTTAATTTAAACTTTGGAACCGTAACCCTAAATAACATTTCTAGAATCACAGTAAAAAATAATGACACAATTGCCCCAAGTTTCCTACAATTAATACGATTTGTTAAACTATGAATTTAAAATTTTCAAAAAATGTCGACTTTGAAAGGCCCTCCTTAAAAGAAAAGTACAAGAGTGCCTTGTCAAGTGTGTGCCATTAAAAGTTGGCGCCTTTAATCAGGATTTTAAAATGGTACAATACTTGTTAGTTTCATACTAAAAAAATACGAGTAAAAAAATAAAAACCTCAAGTAACCCGATTTTTGCTAACCCACTTTACTAAGTTAAAATGTTTTTTATTCGCACAAGCTCTTGGTAGGTTCATAATTTAAAGAAGTAAAATTTAAAGAACCATCATGAGAAAAATCAGATATTTTTTTCTGATTTTTCTCATGATGGTTTCAATCAATCCTATCACCCCGTTTCGGCTTGACGTTGAGTTTTGGTACACTCTGTATATTCCTTGTCTAGAATTTCCCGCCAATTTGCCTTAGACACATATGTCAGTCGTATATGACAGCGGGTAGTATGGTGAATATTCAATCCTCCAGAAGTGAGGAATCCCGTGTCCAACAGTGGGACATATATGGGCTGTAAAAAAAACCTCCCTCTTCTTTTGGGAAGATTTGCTGTGAACATTGCATTTAGAAGAAAAATAGACATTATTTTACTTATTTCTCGTTTAGACGCCGTTATAAGGAACTGAAAAACAATGTTTATATTAAGGAAAATAAAACGTCAAGTGAATCGCACTGTCAAGGATGCACTCGGCATGAGAAGTGTTATGTCGACTATATTTTTAAGTTATGCAATATCGTGTATATATGTATTTTAAATGAAAGACATTAAGTTGCACGTGTCTACATAGTTTTTCTTACAAATTATTGCTACCTTAAAAAATGTTACACATCATAAATGTACATATATATTATCATTCATTATTATCGTGTGTTTTTAGAGATTTGCTTTTTTGATATAAACTCCTTTGCAAAAAAACAGGCACCTTACAGTCACTGGCTTTTCTATGGATAATATTAATATTTTTAGTACGTCATGAGCTTAGATGACTAGAAATTTTTTTTAACACTTAACTCCTAGAATCGGTGTTTTAGTCAATGTAAACAGATATCGGTGTGAAAAAAGGTTTTTTATGGGTATAGTGGAATTAAAGCTATGGTACTTGAATAAAAAGACATTAAATAAATAAAAATTAATAACGAGTATAACCTCTCCTTCCAGCAATTACGGCATGTAATCTTGACAGTAAGTCTTGGCATGCTTTCCACCAGGCTTTTGATGGTGTTCTGTGGAATGTGTTTCCACTCAGCCGTGATCATACGTTTAAACTCATTAATGTTTTGTGGAGGTGGTTGAACAGATCGTACTCGCCTTTTTAGGAGGTCCCAAACTTGCTCAATGGGGTGCAAGTCGGGGCTCTGCGCTGGCATCCTAAACGACGAATACCGACCTCTTCCATATAAGCATCCACGTCGCCAGAGCGGTGGCCCCGAGCATTATCACCCATGTAAATAGCATCTTCACAAATTACGGTCAGTGCGGGTTGTGCATGTTGACAATAAATTTCTGTTATGTACTTTTCCGCATTTGGTGAGCCATTTTCAATTAATACTATCTCGGTACGATAGCTGGAAGTTATGCCCGCCCAAAACATAACAGATCCTCCACCATAAGGGGTGATTTCTTCAAAACACACGTCAGCATAGCGTTCCCTTGGACTTTGAAACACTCGTCGAACTTGGTCCTCCCCATGCAGATAAATTTGAGCCTCATCGGAGAAGAGTACGCTACTCCAGTTACCTAGTATCCAAGATAGGCAATTTCTAGCGAACTTCAATCGAGCAATCCGGTGCTCACGGAGTAGCTTGAGGGTCCTTGCTGGTCGTCGACTGCGTATATCAGTCGCTAAAAGCCTCCTCACAGTCCATTGGCTAACTTGTGCTGCTTGTACCTCTTCTAGTTTTCAGGTCAGTACAGTTACATAACTGTATTTGCGATTCTTCGGCGTTTGAGTTTGGGACTCAGACGCTGAACCGCAAAAGTGGTTGTCTCATGATTGTGTGCAACGTTTTCTTCCGGAACCTTGCCTTCTCTGAAGGAAACCTGTCTCTGGGTATCGAGTTCAGGTACTTTGGACGGTTGAACGACTCATGTTTAACAGCTGTGAGACGTTACATTCCTCTTCTACATCCCTCTTCCAGTAGCGCTTTAATTTTACTAGCTCTTATTGCTTTTTCTGCCATTATAATAGACACAAAGATCTGTTTTGAATCAAAATAAGGCAGGATTATGCGACAAACATAAATTATTCTACTAAAAATAATAAGAAGTTAGTTTTAGTTGCCTGATAACCTTCTAACAAGAAACCCGCGGAAAGTAAGTAAAAAGTCACAAACTAAAAAAGGGATTATTTTTTTAAAACAAACCAAAAGCTTCGAATTTGGAATTAACTTTTTTCATACCCAGACTCTTTATTAACTTCCTGTAACATAGGCTATTTAAACCTCTTTAGAACTAAATTATTACCAATAAGGTAGAAAAATCAACCCCCACCCCCCTTATTTGCAAAGGAGTGTAGATACGTTTTTTACGAAATTTGTTTTTTATACAAATTTTAAAAGAACCTATCTATATCAAAAAGCATATTGTCAACATAAAATAACGCCTTTTGCTCATAGTCTTATATTAAAATTGATTATATCTTGGTGCCATTATAAAAACAAATCACTAGTAAGTGGACCAAACAATTATTTATCCTGATGCTGTAATCATACCTTCGCGTGACCCATGACCCTTCGCGTCACTGCGCCATTAGGATCAGAACAACTTTAATTATAGACATTATTTTTTATAGAAGAATCAATAGCTCAATTGGTTAGGATTACGCTTACGATGTTAGGTCGTGTTTGGATGTTAGGTTGGATTCTATCATTGGACTATTGATGTGAACCGTTTATCCTAGCACAAGCGTTATATAGTTGGAATGGTTAAAATGCTAATTTAGTAAGAAATAGGATGACTAATAATAAGAATGAAAAGTTAGAAGTAATAAAATAATAAGTTAGTAAATATTAAAAAGACTTCATTAAAATATATATTCTATCCAACTATTGGTGTCAAAAAATTTAATACATTAAACTTCAATAACTATTGTCGACGGTTTTTTGATTTGTAGACGTGACGTATCTTTGAAGTCGTTCGCCTTGAGCTAAAGTTTTTCCATCGTAGCAGTAGTAGTAGCAAAAAATCTTACTGAATATTTTTTTATACGGTGAGAAAACTGTAAGCGATGATATTATATATTTAATTTTTGATTAACGCTATTCTGTAACGTCATATTTATTTTAAATTTGCAAGGTTATATTAGTGGCATAAACAAGGAAAATTGAACAGACTGATGGATATATCTCTTCATTATGATCTGAAGGTTTTTATTTTGAATTTGTAAACGTCATGTTCGAAACGACAAAACTCTTTGAAACTCATAGAGGAAAGTTTCTATTGCATGAAAGTTATAATTAAACTTCAGTGAAACGTATTTCGGTTTATACTCTACAAAAAACATTACACTTGCTAACAATCGGGTCATCGGGTCATCGACATAAACTGCAATATCTCGGAAAAAGAAGGTGACTCATTCAAATACGAAGTATTTGATAGACCATTTCACAGCAGTCAAATCAAACTAATGCCACTTCTTAGGTATAATTTTACTTATTGAAAATACATAAATTACAAAAGGGTCAGTTATATCGAAAATAAAAATAAAAAAATTGCCAGTTATTGTTCTTTCTTTTTATGGAATATGGAGGCAAACGAGTAAGCGTATCTCCTGATAGAAAGCAATCAACGTACCCCCTAGACATTTGCAACACCATAGACATCACAAAAGAGATATGAGTTTCAGATTTATGTACAATTTACAATTTTCTCATATTTTACTATCTCTATTGTCAGTATGATTCGACATGCCTTTCACTAAGTTTCTAAGGCGATTATGGGGAACTTTCTCCTATTCTCTATCAATGCCACAATAATTTGAGCTGAGCTTCGTAACGACAAAAATTGCATGAGCTGGTCCGAAGTATAATCGATATGATTTAAGTTTGGACTGCGTACTGACCACTATGTAAATATCGAAATTGGTTGTTCATTATCCCTGTAGCATGGAGATGAGCATTTTGCAAAGTGGTAGAGCCGCGCTGCAGACGAATATTTTGTCAAGAATGACATATTATTTGTCGGTGCATGAATGGGCCGGCTCGCCTGGGGAAGTAGTACTACATTCCCGCAGAAAACTGGCGTCTGAGTGGAAGCTTAGCTACTGCGCTTCGTCCGGTTAGCAGTTGAGTTCCGGAGGCCCAACCCCCTCCCCCTCTCATAATGACACTTTCCTTAGAAGCCAGTAACGCTTCGGCACGGCACGGCAATAGCACCTATGGTGTATTGCCGTGCCGTGTGCCTATGGTGTATTGTATGGTGTGCCACAGGCACCTAGTGCCTATGGCACTGCGGATGTCTCTGGGCGGCATTGATTGCTTTCCATCAGGTGACACGCTAGCTCGCTTGGCTTGCCTTTCTGTCCCATAAAAAATGAATAGTAATAAATGGTTAATAAAATACTTTATATGAATAGCATTCTCAGTTCCCGACATATATTTAAAGTATCAGTAATAAGAATCCATATGTCATGCATAGTTCTCCTTAAAATTTAATCGCTTAGAAGCAACTGATAATATTTAACAACTATCTTTCCATTATTTGCATCTCTAAGATTCGGTTGAACAATATATTTTTTATTCTATACAAAATTTATGTTTAAAGGTTAGTTTTTGTTTCCTTATATATGTAAGGTTTTGATTACCGGTATAGTTCTTTTTAACATAGAAACTTATACATAGATTTCCATGGAAGCAACCATCACACGTTCATATCTTATATATATATATATATATATATATATATATATATATATATATATATATATATATATATGTGTGTGTGAAAATAAAAGTAAAAATTATATTCAATAACTAACTCTTTCTTATACATATAATATTTTTATTGTTGTACATGTCTACCCATATCTGGTAACAATACTCTGAGTTATCTTTTTGTACTTAAAGGTTGACTGGAAGAGATCTTTCTTTAGTTATTACGGTCTTTATTGCTTATAATAAAGTAAAATATTACTTTCTGATAAGCAATAAGAAAATAATATAATAACAATATGCTTTTTTAGAATTGCAAAGCGTATGCAAAAAAAGCAATCCAGTACATGCCTCCTATTGGTTGGATGTGGAAATTTTCCGAGTTCGTATTTCTGGAGAGATCATTCGAAAAAGATAAGGAAATAATAAAGAAACAGATATCAGAACTTTGTGATTATCCGGATCCAGTTTGGGTGAGTGTATAACATTTATTGTATCCAAGGGCAATTGCGATATTATAATCCGTCTCGTAATAGATAAGGGTGCACTTATTAAAAATGTAACAACGGCATGAATAAAACATATTTATGTAAATAAGTAATTGAAGAAGGAACGTGTGTATTGTGAATATTTAATAGCTTGCTCTCAGTAATTGGATGTCCGTGGTTAAAATCCGACTTGTTATTACCAGTTTTTTTATTTATTACATATAAGACGCAAAAAAAGCGAGAACGTAGTAAACCGAAAGTGGAAACTTACCACTACAGCCAAAAAATTTAAGACATCTCAAAAATTTGTATCTGATCTCTCAAAAACAGTTTCAACGCTGTACAAAATATTCTATTGGTCGTAGAGTAAGACTCAGACCATTCGAAAGAGTATTTTTTTCTAATCCGAATATACAACAAATTTCCTTTTGACATCTTTGACATTCAGAGCGTTTTCGCTTTTTCGTATCGATATGTAATCAAAAACCAGAAATAGATCACAAATTTATTATTAAATAATAAACTTGTGAGCTACTTTTACAATTATTAATACAATATTTATTAAAAAATAAATAATGCAGCTAAAACTTGAAATAAACATTCGTTTACTCCTTTGTTTATTTTGCATCAATGGCTATTGGCTATTACAGTACAAAAAATTCTCAACGGGGAAAAATATATATTTTCTGTATGTATTATTATATGAATTAGTATTTTGGAACATTGATAAGAAATGTTGACTGCAGTTGATGTGAAGATAGTTAATTCAAAAATACTAAATATAAAAATTTTAAACTCAGAATACTTAGCTAAAATTAAGAAGATCGATAACTGTAATTGCTTATAGAGCGCTTGACTTACGCTGAGTAAGTAAAAAGTGCTGAATCACTTTCTTGCATTTGAGTGTTTTATTTCGTAGTGCCTTTATATTAAACCGTAGAAGTCTTCTATATTTCTTTTAGCTACTAATGACTCCAGAAGGGACGCGATATACGACGAAAAAACATGAAGCATCGTTAAACTTTGCAAAGGAGAAAAATTTACCTTTCTTAAAACATCATCTTACGCCGCGCACAAGGGGATTCACAACAAGCTTGCAGTATTTTAGAGGAAAAATTCCAGCTATATACAACATACAATTAGCCTTTGAGAGAGACTGTAAGGTTAGAAGTTATTTTAAATTTATTATTTAATTTTATTACTTTATTATCATATTAATACACATTATCATTAATCAATATCGCCGCAACAATTCACGGCTGGACATTGGGGTGTTGCTGTAGTCCGTATGCTTAACTTGAGGATCGTAGATTGGTTTTCATTTTCAGATAGAGGTGGGTAGCACCTCCCCAAGAAATGGGGCCCTAAACTATGTCGGGTTTCTATACAGCAATAACGGTCATCACACCTATTGTTGTATACATTCAAGGACATCTCCAGGACTCCTCATTGTGTAGGACAAAGGTCGATCGCGGCTAGTTCACCGGTCGATCGTGGCTAGTTCACCGGTCGATCGTGGCTAGTTTACTGGTCTACTAAGTCAGGAATCGTCTACTAAGTAAATAGTTCATCTTGGATCTACTTAAGTTGGTCATCTGTGGTTTCACGGTTGAATATAATCAAATTGTTAATTCCTGTCACACGGCTATCCCTAAAACATAAAATGAAAACGTAATTTTGATTAACACATTGTGTTCCATTATTTGAATTCCATATGATGACACAAATGAATTTTGCCATAAAGTACAAACATTGTACGGTGGCTATAATACATTTGATATTCTTGTCACGTCTCAAGACCCATATATATATGTTTACTTTTAGATATAGGGGCAATACATTAACATAAAGTATTTCTGGTATATGAATCAGATTTCGGTATGTCCACGACATATTCCAACAAAAATTGTTTTGAGATGGTCTCTTTTCAAGGGTTTTTTTTTATAGAAGCCAAACGAGCAAGGTTGACGTCTAATGGAAAGTAATCATCGCTGTCAATAGATATTAAAAATACCAAGAGGATCGCAGAATCAACTTTAGAGATATGTAAAACCTCGTTTCCTAAGGGTTTCAAGTTCAAAAAATACCCCTGAAGGGTTGGTACCACAGGGTGGCAGTGCGTGGAAAGAAATCTAAGGAAATGTGATACTTAACAAAAGTGTTTGGATTAAATTATAATTTAAGGCGAGTTTTGTAACGGTGAAATTCAAATTCGAAACAATTTCTCAGGTGAGGTAGGACTGTAAAAATCATATGCAAATTGAAATTTATTTATTGGTAACTAGAAGCATATAAACGTTATATTATTATAATATTTTTACAAATTATTGCAAGTCCACTTATCTTAAGCCCCTCTGCTCTACATTTAGGTACCGTATAATGAATGACCTTTGGATATAATGAACAAAGTTAAAGTAATGATTAAAAATTGGCTCATTTGCGTAATCGATAACACAAGTATAACAATTTCATAATGATTTCGATATTGATTGATGAAGTAGGATTGGTTCTTAATTACTTGTATTTGAAATTTTTTAACCTTAAAACAAATTACGTTATAAATAGCTTTATTCTTTTTTAAAAGTGTTTGCTTTAGTAAATATATTGACTTGATAGATCCTTTCTAAAAATATTTCGTAACCTATTCAACTATGACATTATTGAAATAATTGGAGAACAATCGTTGGAGTAGATGAGTGCTGGAGTGGAGACTGCATCTTGGCAAACGTAGCGTGAACGCTAACTGATCAGAACGGCGGTATGTATAGGACGGCTGGCATAAACTGTACGCATTAACCCAAGATCGGGTTAGGTTGTACGTCTTAGGGAAAGCCTATATCGAGATGTTGACTGTCGCAAGCTACTACTAATGGTGATGTTTTGACTCTTTCACGTCGTACTTTCCCTCTAAATCCTTCGTCTTAACAGCTATAAAATTCTGGAATGTCATTGGTGACATTTTGACATTAAAGCTTCAAACAAATTTGTCTTTAAATTCAAAGTCCGACATTTTTTAAGTCCTGTTCATAAGAATGCGAGTACTTGCTGCATGGTATTTCTTTTTTTTCAAATGTTTATTTTATTTTCTTTCTCGTATGGATATATATGTATGTAAGCGTTTATATATGTATACCTATGTTAATTTTTGTGTATATGTATTTAAATTAATGTAATTGCTATTTAATTTTTTTTTTTGGATAAAGCTGTACCACATCCGAATCAATTTTTTCAGGTTCGCCCGCAGGTTGACTGGTACAGAATGCCCAATGGTATTAAATCCGCCTGTTGTGTACTTTGACCAAAAGTTTAAATAAATAATGATAATGTCTGTTAGTTAATATATTATTATTGTATAATATGCTCAAATATGAAACGGTTTCAGGATAATCAGAATGTCTAGTGGAAAAATATAATACGCCGAAAACCCATCGTCTATTTATAAAGGACAATATTTATCGCGCAATTAATAACTACAGAGATAGCACTTTTAATCTTTTTATCATTTCATATACATATTAACTACATAGCATTATGGGTACCTCAAACTTTTTATATTTAAGAATATATAATCAGTTACATTCGATTTCGTGTATAATAGATTTAGAGATACAAATGACGTAATCAAAATTACTTTTGATAATTTTAATGGTAATTATTAGGTACTTAAATATTTATTGGAACCTAACATGCTCTGATAATCGGTTCTCTTAAAAGATAACATGTATAAAACTAATTTTCAATTATGCAAATATCAATATAACTTACTTTACTGTGGAGCGGCTTTTTATCTTTAGTACCCTTTATATGTACTAGCTGTATGCCCGGCATCCACATACCCTTAGTTTAATATAAATATCACCGAAATTTTTTTTTCCCGTCGATTTCTTTGTATGTTTCATACTTTTATTTTAATGTCGAACCGTATATTTCCCTTTCTTGGGGAACTCTTAACAGTCAAAATGTATTTTTATTGGGTAGTTATACTTTCGTAACTTTAAAATTGAATGATGTCTCATGTTCTCCTTCATGTAGCTTTATTTTGTTTCCTAAAAGGATAAATTTAAAAGGATGGAAATTGTGTAATAATAAATATTTTTCTTAACGGTCGCGGGTTCGATTTCTGCATTGGAATAAGTTAACATATGTAGTTTATTAGAGTCTGTATACCTCGCCAAACTTTCTTGCACAAGTATGGTATATTCCATACCTCTAGACGTGGGTAGGGTGAGCAGCTGTGATACATGCTCTCGTATATGGGTTGTGAGCAAAAAATAGGGCAGGTCGAACTTTCTTAAAACTTTAATCCTTTATTTATCAAACCGGCAATAAAAATTAAACATCAACCGGCTTAAGCTGTGCCTTCTCCGTTAGTTAGTTTTAAATATTTTATTAAGTTTTCGTTAGAAAATTCACTAGTATTCTTTTTATAATATGCCCTTTGTTCTTGCGTTTGTCTTGTTAGGCAGCTATAGGAAATGTATAGTAGATTTTGATAGATGGCGGATTAACTAAACTAAAACCCCAAAAATACACAAACCAGTGATGGACACTATAAACGTAATACGCTTATTGTATTTATATCGAATCATACATAAATATATTCTTAAAGAAACTTATATAGCGAAGAGTACAAGAAAATGACCTGTCCGTTGGCGTAAATGGATTATGGTTTAGATTTTACAAAGATAGCTTGCTATTTTCAGACCTCTCCAACATTACTAAGCTTATTGTACGGAAAACCTGTCCACGCACATCTCTACATCGAACGTATACCTGTTGAAGAAGTGCCTGAGAATGAATCTGATGCAGCTAAATGGCTGCACGATCTCTTCGTGGTCAAGGTAATGTATTATTAAATGTAACGTCGATATAAACTCTTATTCATAAAAAGCGGTACATTTCAAAATTGTTTTTTATTTTATGGGATAGGAAGGCAAACGAGCAGGCGTGTCACCTAGTAATGAGTAATTAAGACGCACTGGTTCCAAAAAGTACAGCAGATGCTGTCGGCCCAATTATATCGTCGGTATGATTACCAGAATCCCTAATTCCTAGAAAATATTTTTTCTCATTTCACCACTTTCGAAGACATCTAATGGGACAATTTTAAAGCGTATCTGAAATACTTTATATAAACATTAAAATACCTCTCTTATACCATAAGAAAATAATAGGTTTATAAAAATTTATTAAACTATAAGAAAATCAGCATTTTGTTGTTCCTGTAAAATTTACTCACATGAATTTATGAATGCAGATAATTACACCGATGATGTTATTCACTGCTAAAATTGTCACGCCTTTGCAAACCAACTTAAAATATGCCATTTATATATTTTCCCTTTTCAGGACAAGATGCAGGACTCTTTCTTTAATACTGGGGACTTTTTCTTGGAGTCTGGTGTCGAAAGAGTGGAAAGTTTTCAAGTAGGCCCCCGCATGTACTCTTTTTTGAACACTGTGGGTTGGGCGATTATTACTCTTACTCCTATGCTGTACTATTTGGTGGGTCTCTTGTGTAGTGGAAAGCTACTTTATTTATCCATCGGTGGAGCGATTCTTTGTGCATGTGAGTACTATTTATTTCGTATTGCTACTTAAATACCATAGAGCAGCATGCTCTATGGCATTTACTACCATAGTCGACTCGTACGACATAAACTGGAACAAACGAGGTTGAGGCTGAGCAACATTTATAAGTTTCGATTTGGTTTGATATGTTTGCCAAGGCTAAAAAATACCATGCCATTTTATTTCATGTAAGCCGTACTAAGTCTGTCACGTGGTCACCTGTGTTATTGCTATATTATCATTGTATGTACTTACTTTGATTGTAAAAATATTGGTTGTTTGTTGCCAAGGTAGTTAATACAAAGTTATACTATGTTGCTTATTTATAGTCGAATAAAAAAAGATTTATTGAAATAAAAAAATTTAAAATGTCACTTTTGTTTACTTAAGTTTGTGGTTCTTGGAATAAAATAGGGCCACCCCATTTCTTTCTGTGTAGTAGTAGATAGACGAAATCTACTGCAGTGGTGAAAATCAATTTACGATCGCTATTCCGCCCGTCAAGCGTGAGAATTAAGGCAACACCCCCCAACTTTAACACATTAGCTGTCATACATGTTTGAAATAAAATCTCCGTCAGGCCACCCGTGCTGCTGTAGAGGTGTATATTGCTTTTACAATAAAATTGTGACAAAAAAAATGGTAAATATTAGAATAAACCTTCTAATATTAACAACGAAGATCCTTTGTAAGTCCTCTAAGATCCTTTGTAGTCAGATAAGCGTCACTCGAACACGTGTGATACGGCCCGAAAAGAACTCTTGCTGTCACCCGAATACGGGTGAGCCTGATACAAACTTTGCCGTCACTCGAATACGGACGATCCAATGCGCACTGTCACTGTCACCCGAATATGGGTGACGCGACAGTCAACGTGTTAAGAGGCTAATATTCTGTAGTGAAATTTTACACGTTTATTGATGGATTCAAATATTTAATTTAGTCTATCAATACCTATTTATTACAGAAGGATTACATGTTAATTGATAAAATTCTCAACCAGAGGACTGCCGTAGTTTAATGATTATGATTTTATTCACCACATGTGCCTATTCATGTTACATTTTTCATTTATCTCTACTGGCGTGAGAATAAGTTTTTGTATTTTTTTCAGTCTACATTCTGCTTCAAAAATCAATTAGAATCACACAAATCAGCCAAGGATCTTCTTATGGAACTGAAAAAAAATAATAAGGTATGGTAAATACCATACATTTACATATAATAGCGAATAATAAGGTGTATTGTTTTACACCGTCTTAATTACCTAGATACCAAAACTCTTGAGTAAAATATGTAATGGTATAAAAAAAATAACTGTTTACATATTTTATAATATTTTTTCAAAAAGTTACAACTTTATGTATATAAGTAGATTTGTTTCTTTATTTATAATATTTTTATTACTATTTTAAATTTAAATAGTTATACTATTTGAAAAGCGTAAAATATAACATTTGAATGACATATTTTTATAAACTATACATTGCTGAGCTCAATATTCAAATTTATATTTTTGGTCAATGATTTAAATTATGTGTACTGATTAATATAACGTAATATTTCATAACATCTAATAATAAAAAAACATTTTTTCCAGTAGGACACGATATCGTACAACTTTTTTTTATTAATATTTAAGTTATTGATTTAACAGTATATACATGTAATCACATAAATTTGAATGTTATTATATAAACTTATAGGTATTTATTTTTTTTGTCTTATTTTTTTGTCATAAATTCAAATCTAAACGGTGAAAGAAACGATTATTGATACTTGTCGTTATTTCAATTTTAATTACGGAAATATGGTATAAAAATATTTTGTTTGTAAAAGATTAGGAAATATTTTTCGGTGTTATGTTTATTTAATATTATGACCCAAGGGCTGCTTGCCTCAGTGGTAAGAATACCTAACTTATTAGCTTAAGGTTAAAGTTTATCGAATTTTTTCTTATTATTCTTGAGTTTCTTCTAAGTTAGGTACACTTATCATAGTCGAAATAAAAATTTGTTAAATAGAAAAAAATAGGGTCGGGTATAATTCGTGTATGTATTATGTATTCGTGTGTCTGTTTTGTTGTGGACAAGCAAATGTCTTGTATACGTATTGGCGCACAAATTTAAAGCACAAATATTCTTGCGCAGTTAACACTTCTGTGTTTTCTTGCTTGCTTGAAGAGTCTTATGTACTAAAATATTCTCTGACATCCAATAATAAATATTCTTCATTAAATGTAATAAAGTAATCACTTACTGTGAAGATTATATACTAAACTGTAAGATAGACTTCTTCTTTAATCGATTCCTCATTACTAAAGTCTCTATCGGTTCCGAAAGTAACCCTGACCACCTATTGAAATATGGAAGAGGATGTGGCTTCCTTCACTTGGTCGGATCACCTTGTTGGCGACCGTCCTCGCACTTTCTTCCTTTCGGTTTTACTACCAGCTTTGCCAGGTTACCATCTCCTATTCGCAAGATAAACTTACGACTGAGTAAAAAGTTAAAAATTATTGAAGGTTCTAAGATAAAATATGTTTCACAAGTTAAATTAAGCATCGTCAATATATTAAAACGACCTAATTGGCTCAGTGGCGAACGTTACCGCTTTCGTAAGGTTGAGCGTTCAATTCCCTCATCGGATTAAATTTATAGCCTACAAGGGGATTATTCCGAGTCAGGTTATCCTGCCAACCACCAAGCGTTTTAGCCCCAAATTGGCCAAGCGTGGTGGATTAATGTCCATTCCTCCAGAAGTGAAGAGCCTCCAAAACAAATTGTTTAAGGAACAGATTTTTTATTTTTTAACATATGTATGGATTGGTAAACACACAAAAACTTAATGTCAAATAATGCTTAGAATTATTGATGTTAAGATTAACGACGGTGATAATAATAACATAGAGTAATTTGTATTTATGCATAAAAAAGGGCCTGCGTGGCATTGTATTCCGTAGAGTGTTTATACACAATACGTATTCTAACGCTATGGGATATTGTGTGCACCTATATCGATACGAATAAGTTATTGATATGGGTTTCGATAGTAAATAGATTTAGACAATTGGATTTGTATCAGTGACATTGAGAATTTATGTATGTGTACAGAAGTATTTGAGCTGTCTTTGAATTGCGAATTAATTTTATACTTGTAAACGCGAGTCGACAATGTTTTCAAAATGCGTCGTGTACATAGGCTCGCAATCTAAAGATGGACATCTATCTATATATCTCGTAATCTAAAGTTGGACATTCACTATTAAATCAAACAACATGTAATATTTATTTTTATTAATATATTAAATTGTTTTATAATGTATCAAATATCCAGATTATTACTGTATAACATTATATTTCTTGTCGTTTGCATTACAACTTTGTAAGTATTTAAAATTAATGGTAATATTATAAAAAAATTGGTATCTTTGCAATAGTATTTATGAGACTAATACTTTGTTTTTAAACACATGTAGGTAGATGGTATAGTGGTGATATTTGTACTCTTAACAGAAATGTTTGTAAAAATGTTCTAATAATTTCATTGAATATAATTTATACTTAAATTAACAATTGTTTAAATAATAACCTTTCCATAGAGTATGGACAGTCAAAAGTTTTACTTAGCTAAGATCCGCGACAAGCAAAACAATAACAGAAAATTAATAATGTGTGTTTTTCCGTTGTGTTTAGTGGATTTATTTGGAACTTAAACCAAAAACTTACCGAAAATCGGCCATCAACTCTCCACCCACCAACCACTACACACAACGCCAAACACACACTATCACTTTTCCATCTTGTAAACGACACAGTAGACTCTACGGAAGACAACCGAAAAGTGAACCGAAAGACTTTTCAGTTGTCTTCCGTAGAGTTTACTATACCTGAAGATGCCTCGTGTTGGGGCGAAACACGTGTCGTTTACAAGATGGAAAAGTGATAGTGTGTGTTTGGCGTTGTGTGTAGTGGTTGGTGGGTGGAGAGTTGATGGCCGATTTTCGGTAAGTTTTTGGTTTAAGTTCCAAATAAATCCACTAAACCCAACGGAAAAACACACATTATTAATTTTCTGTTATTGTTTTGCTTGTCGCGGATCTTAGCTAAGTAAAACTTTTGACTGTCCATATAGTGATGGATTTCCGCAAAGTAACGCCTGACTCCATTAATAATCTTTCCATAGAGTACCCAGCTCTACGAAATATAAATATTATTTATTTGCAGTTAATTCCTAGACAATCATCTCATTAAATTGTTGTGGCTTGATTTACCTTTCTCGCGTTATTGTATTGGCGATGGCAGGATTAGAAATATGCACCAATAATATTGGTTTTATTTAATAGTAATACTGACAATAAGGGCATTGGGCAATTCCTTAGGCATTTAACTGTTTTAGTGCCATTGTTTTTTACTCATATATACTTAAAAATGCCAAAGAAATCTTTTGTTTTTGATGTCATTTACCCTTGTCATAGTTGGGGCCTCCTTGTGAAGCCCATTTCCAGTATAACGGCAATAAATCCTCTCATTTCTGGGATAGTGACTGGCTTCCACAATTTTGCACGAGATTAATGTTTCAAATTTGAATAATTGTGCAAAAACTGTGCGGAGCTATGGCGTTCGAATTTTTACATACATAAATATCGTCACGCTTGTTTCCCGTAGGGATAAGCAGAAACCACGGATTTGTGTATCTGGTTCAATCTTGGCATACTTTCCTTGCTTCCTCCACACTCAGGACTCTCCTCATGCAAGCTCACCCGTTAAGGGTACTCTTGACTGGGCCTTTCCTAAAATTTCGGCAATTTGGGCAAGGTATGATTACCTTGGTCTTCCTCTACATCCGTCGTCTTTCATCCGTCCCCTTAATTTGCCCAAACCATATAAGCATTCCTTTCTCAACTTTTTTCACAACACCTTTTACTCCACATCACTCTCTTATATCTTCATTCCTTATACGAATTTATAGATATCTTAATAATTTCTGGCACATAAAAATAACAAATAATGGGTTCAAAAGCTTTTTATTTTTATGAAAAGGTGAATAGAGTCAACCAAGGGAAATAGGATTTGTACCTAAAAAGGTATTTACATTTCCTAGTAACCACAATTCAACAAATAAATTTTCTTACAATATTTACACATTGCAGATTATGTGGTAGATAAATCTTAACTTGCTATTTTAAATCAAAACATAGTTGCAGGTGGGTGGGTGATGAATACAGTAAATTTGTTTTATAAACTGAAAAATCAAACACAAAGCTTACTGATAAATAGACTCACAATGTCATTGAAAATATTTTAATAATTTACTAAATTACACATTTGGTACATCCATTTTACTTAGTCGTAGTATAAAATCTAAAAGATACATTTGTACTTTTATTTCAATAGGTTTAGTGGTAACAAAAAATCCAGGCACTCCAGCTTTTTCCAATGTATCTTGTTGATCACTGACCTAAAACAATAAACAGCCATAGGATATTAAAAATATAGGAAAGGAGATAAAGTGACTGCATGACTGATATCTTTATATAAAAGTTCTGAATTCAGGGTAAATTAGCTTATACATCATCATATAACTAAATATATGACCAGAAAATTAAAAAATGAATAGTTAAAGGTAAAATATAGTTACAATTCAAGTCTAAGCAAATAAATGTAAATAAATAAATGTGTGTTTTATTGGTGCCATGAGTTGTACAAGCACTGAAATATAATCCACTGAAAACTATACAACTTCATAAGGTTTCCATCAGTATTTATGAGAACATATAAATTTTGAACTCTCTTCTTTAATCAATATAGAAGAGTGCAGAATGATATATTTCTGAACCATTTATTTTTCAACATTCTTATCTAAGGTAACTAACAAATTTAGAAAATTTGAAATGATAGCCACGACTTTACCTTTTGATCTAACTGTAGCACCAATTTCATATCAGTTTGTTTTAACTCTTCTTTATGTCTTTTTATTAAAATATTCTTCTGTACTTCTTGTTGTTCAGGATTGGGTGTGTTATTTATCATGTCTTGAATTTCCACTAAAAATATTATATGTTAATACATACATATTGTCATGCCCACTTCCCATAAGGGTAAGCAGAGACCACAGACCTCCATCAGCTATGATCCCGGCACACCCTCCTTGCTTCCTCCACACACATCCATCTTTCCTCTCACATTCATCGTAGTAAAACAGCTCTCAGTAAGTTACATCCTCACCCTCGTGGGAATCAGGGTGTGAAGGGTGGCCATCCATGCCACCATCATTTTTATATTACTATTGTACTTAAATGTATTTATAAATAATTTAAGTACTGTTTGTAATATTTTTTATTTAGCTTTAACTATCTGTGACTTTTAAAAATCAAATAGATTACATAAAATGTTTTAATAAAGTTCCAGTATTTGTACCTATAGCTAATTGTATTTTTTGTTAATTATATACTAAACTCACTACCATTTTATTTATCTTTTTCATATACTAAGCATTTTTAAAAAAAAATATTTTGAATGTTAACAAACTGTAAATTTTGCTTTTGAGATGTATCACAGTGTTATATTTTGGATTTCAATCTAAAGATACTTATAAATAACACTCAAGATACTTTTGTAAATAGACTACATTTTTATCATGATCAAAATATATTACAATATATTTTGTCTGTAAACTTTTATTGTTTTTGTATACACAATTATTGTTTTAAACATTACATCTATCAGATTGTAAATATAAGTTACATTATGGAGCCAAATGTGCAGTGTTCATATTAAGCTCTACTCTTTATCTTGCAAGTTAACCTCCATTGTATAGCTTTTAAATAAAAAAAGTAGTTGTAACTGCCTTTTTCAGTCAAGATTTAATCTAAAAATATTATCATAATGATTATGGATGGCTTGCCGTTAACCACTGTGCAATTTAGCCACAGTTTTCTACCACAAACTGGAACAATTTACTACCTGCAATTTTTACACAACATTATGACATGGGGTTAATCAAGAAAAGTATGTATGTGTTTGTTAAAGGCCAGCAACACATCTGCGATGCCTACAGCGGTGCAGAAGATTATGGGCAGCGGTGATCGCTTACCACCAGGTGAGCCGCATGCATGTTTGCCTGCTCTGCTATAAAAAAATTGCAAATAACTGGTAAATATGTTTTGTAAAATAAAATAGTAAACTGGGGTGTTGCAGATGTCTATTGGTGGTGTTGATTGCTTTCTATCAGGTGACATGTTTGCTCATTTGCCTCTCTATCCCATAACAAAAATCATCACATCAAGCTTAGTAAAAGTGACTTACTTGTATGTTTATTTTTTATTTGTAATCTTTGTTGGAACAAATGCTTTTCTGTGACTTGTTGAATTTCCATCAATCCTTTGACAATTTCAAAAATAGTATCATTTAATAAACAATTTGCTAGCCCAGAAAGTAGTTCAATAGGTACTCTCATTTGGTATTTCCTGATATAAAGATAAAATATTAAACTTATTTTTGTAAAGATTATAATGAAAAATTAAATTAGTATTTGTATTCCATACTTGGAAATGTAACATTTAAATATTTCTTCTTCTTATGATGTAAATAATTCAATCAAATTATTATTATTATTTTTATATATCTTTATTTATAAAATTCTCTTTAAATAACAATATATTTAATATAAAAATTACTATAAAAATAATATACCAACTGTGGCAATTCTCTAGCCATGTCTTGTAACTGCTCTAGTAAGAAATACAACTTTCTTTGTAAAGCTTCTGGCGTTGGGTCACAGCTATCCATATCCATCTTTGATATTCATAATTAATAACACATTTGAACTACAGGTGTTTACATTTAGATGCAAAAAATAACCTAATATCTTCTTTACAAACCCTCCTATCTAAAATTATATTCTTTATTTACATTTATTTAAACTAAACTACACAAAGGCTACAAAAGACGTTCAGGTGTGAAAAAACAACCATTTTGATATTAATCGACTATTTCTCTTATAATCGATTAATATTTTTTAATCGATTGTACAAAGCACACATTTATTTTTATTAAAAGTAAAAAAGATACACGACGTTGGGTTAAATCAAAATAGCCAAACTATATATTTAAAGAGCAGAAGAGAAAACAACTCAAAGCGTTTTCAAGCAGTATCGTCTCTGCGACGAATGAAAAACGTGTGTAAACGAAATAAGTTGATTAAACGTAAATAAATCAGTAAAACGATGCCAACTGTATGTACTCATTAAAACCAGTTTCATATTTGTTCAATGATTTCCTTTCTTTCTGTACATGCGTACATTAATAATTATTGGTTTAATATTAAAAATGGTTTCTAACGGCAAGACATCTAAAAGTGGCTGGCAGAAGTGATATATAAATATATATAAGAAAATGTCTCAGCAAAATGTTGCTGAGTACTGCTCGAAACGATTAAAAACATGTGGTAATACTACAAATTTAAAACAACATACAGAGGAATATTGTCAGAAAGTTTCAAAACCGTTCATTTTAGGGTAGAGATTAATAAAATTATTGTTTTTAAACTGAAAATTTATGACAATATGTTATTTCAGTTTTCTTTTTTTATAGATTCAAAGAACATCTTCATTTTTTTATTATATATGATAAATAGCACTAAACATTTGTGGTAAGAATTCAATTTAAGTTTTTGTTTATTGTTAAAACTTAAAGAGAAATTTGTTTTGTATCGATTTTAAGCAATAGATTTTTTCATTTTGTATATCCCTAAGACAGTTCTTATTTTCCCTTAATGATTGATTACTTGTTTGGACTTTGACAGTTGAGATTACAAGGATTTCGCCAGTACTAAGTGACTAGGCACATAAGTTTTCACTTAGTACTGAGACTAGACTTTCTGACCTGCCATCTATTGAGTTTGTGGTACTTATTGCGCCCTCTGGCGCTCAGGTTACCATATACGTAACGAGTAACTAAAGTTGCACTTCTATAACAATATATAATTGATGCTTCATTCTCTTAAAAAATAATTGCATTAAAATAAAAAAGAATTAAACTGGTTTTGCGTAAATAGTAATTATTATCATTATTTTATCAACGTATGCATTGTTTTATGTTAGTGAAATTCCTATCTCGCGGAATTTTCATCACAAATAATGTGAATTTATTTACCATGTCGATATTCTATTTACTGGTTCTGTGTCCAAACATATTAAGGGCTGATGATTTGTATTCTGAATTAAGATTCACGAGGAATTTCTATCTGTAAGTAACGTAAACGAAGAATTTTGTTGTTTTTGGTATTTTATTTCTAAAAGGTACGTATTTATTGTTTTCAGAGACAGTGAAAAAAATATATCTTCATATCCGGTGCAATGTTTCGAGATTTTGGAATCCTTTGCCCAGTATGCCTCAAATTTCACAATGTGTTCAATATTAAACGCTAGACCTATTAGATTATGTGAAAATTGTATAAATCAATATATAAGCTTTCGTAACAAATATCAAGAATTGTTGAACACAGTTGTTAATGGTACATCTTGTAAATCGATCTTTATTTCTCACGATAGATTGGATGCAGTATTAGAAAACCATGATAATATTATAGGAATATGGACAAAAGGAAAATGTGATCGTATGTAGTTTTTACATTATCTTATACCTGTTTGATCATTTAAATTGTTCCAATATATCTTTTTCTTCCTCTTAGTGTCTTTTCGACTAGTGAAGGTTGGCAGCCAATTCAACACAACTCTCCTTTTCTTTTACAAGTTCTGGAGCACTCACTATCCTAGTAATATGGTATAAGTGATGACCACCTTGGTTGCAGCAGTAATTCTGAACATCCAAATATATATATGGGTTCACTAATAATATATCTAACTTTTCAACCACCATATTTGAGAGATTGCATTTCTATTGGTCTGATACTATTATAACAGGGATCACATTGAAATTCTAGATTTTTTTTTATCCTTGACCATTGAATTGTATTGTACCCACTTCTAATCAAAGAATAAGCAAAATGTGATCATTTGTCCTAAATTCTTAAGCCAGCAGTACATGTTGGATGACCTTAAGTCAATGCGAGCATATGACAATTAATACAAGTACTACTATTTAGATATTCCTTAAACCTGTGAACACTATTGGCCGAGCATAGGTGAATGCCTAATTTGTGTAGAAAACTGAATTTGCTCCAAAGTGAAATGAGTGATTACAAGCGACTTTGAGTTGTGCCAAGCTTCATCAAATAAGTTCTATACACATTGGCTTTTTTTTTCACTCAGCCAACTAGGCAAGAAAGTTATAGAAACTTCACATTATTATGACTAGTAATAACCCAACACACAATTTTGTAGGTTGCTATAACTGGACTGGAATGGTCCCAACAATACGGAATGATACAAAATATTTCAATAAAATGTTTAATGACACTATGGACTGTTTTATAAATAATATTATGAACAAAAATGATGTTTGTGAGAAATGTAAGCCGTTTTATCTTCAGCTTGATAAATTCTACAAAACTTTAAGTACGGATGCTATTGGGGTTGACAATGTTTGTATGGATATTGTAGACTCAGTAAGTTTCTTAATGATTTTATAAATAATTGAAACAAACATTTTTTTTATTTGTGATTGTCAGTGATATGCAAAATAACATGCATACAAAATATTTTCTTTTTTTTAAAAAACCATATTTAATATTGTTTGCATAAACTATATTAGTACAATGTATTTAAAAAAAGGTGATTTGTGTTCGTAATAGGTTTTACACATAAGGAGGACTTATGCCAAAGAGACATCTCTCATTCAGGTAACTTAGAGGAAAGTGAACACATTTGGGTAGACACAATTAAAAGTTGTTTTACTTATACATATTTTAAATGTATTTGATTAAAGTACTACACTTAGCTCTTTTGTGTAATGTTGCTACTATTGTTGTTGGGATTGATATAGTTGAAACTTGTGGATTTTCCTGGAAGTTGCTGTAGCAGAATTTGGATTTGACATCAAACCTATAGAATTTTTGTATAATATGATGTAATACTAAAGTCATTGTCTAATAAAAAGTAACACTAATAGATACATAATGGTTATTAAACATTTTTTTTTTCAGATGAATGTTACGCGGTATATTTGGAGTAAAACTCTCAATTGTTGTAAGATAAGAATATCACCAGAAATTGTATTTTTATGTTGTGGAGGAGTAATAACATTATTGCCATTATTGTTTTATTTGGCAGTGAGGTATTGTGGTCCAATAAGACACATACCCAATGTCTTAAAACGTAAGTAACTTCAGCAAAAATAGGTTTTTATGATAAATTACTTGTGTAAATTTGAACATATGTATAAAAAAATTACCAAATTAAGGTTTAAAATAAACTATATGGTCAGCAATGGTGGTAGCAAAACCATTAGATGAATAATGCTGCCCATCTAATAGTTTTGCTACATTTGTACACCTAGTGTTTTCTTATAAGATAAATCTGCCCACCAACAGTTTGGATTTTGGCAAAATGCTTTATTTGTGAAGCTGCAATGGATTGTAATAGTTTGTTATACTCAAATTACTCATACTTTATTTATCTGTTTATTACATGCATCTTATTTCTTCACAATCATTTGCCATTAGCATTGCAGATGACTATGAACAATAATGATTACTTACAATTGGGGTGACCTACTTGCTTGTCTGCCTATTTCCATAAAAAATAGTGCAAAAAAACCACAGACCTACAATTTTCTTATAAGGCAGGCCACATTAATTTATTTTAACAAATTTAATATTTGTAACATCAGCCATAGATTTTGACAAAAAAAGAAAATAAAAAAAATCATACTTCCTCTCTGATTAATTTATATTTTTCCCAAGTTAGGTAACACATCTGCAATACACAGTAAAAAATGTTTACAAACAGAGTTATGTGACATGCTTAGTCGTACCTCCTATTTTTTCAACAACAAAATGTGGTTGAATATAATTTTCATAATAACAGGTATTCAATTGTAGAATATGCCATAATTAGTGTTTATGTTGAAAAATAGATACAACAGAGCAGTGGTTTCTGACCTTTTTATGGCCACGAACCATAATTCAATGCCTGATGCCCAAGTGTCATTTATATGAATGTAGGTTAATTGTGACTTGTTATAATTATCATATTCTGCCTTTAACTGAATTAAACAAAAAAAAGACAGCTACATCTTACACTACAATTAAACACATTGGTTCAAATTAGTTTAAGATACTTTTTTTTTCAGAGTCAAGATTCAAACAAGCAATTTTAAGGACAATTAATTCCAGAAATGATTAAATTTAAAATGTACTAAATACATGCCAAAGACATAAGGAATTGTTATTTTTAAATAAATTAACTATTGTTATATCTTTTTTCTTTTAATTAATAATATTAAATCCATATGCTCCTTGAATCTACATTACAGTACATTTCCCTGGTTTTTTATATTTCACTCCATAATTTTTACCTATTCCTGGCTTTTTTATTATTACTTTTTTTTATGGAATTTCCACTGCTGTTTGATAATTTATGTTTCAAAGCATTTGGTGTCGTATCTCCTTTGTTCATCACATTGATACTTGAATCTTTGTCCTTAGGAATGCCTGGCCTGCTATCTAATCCCACCATTGTGAGCATTTTACTATCACTATTAAATGTTTTCTGTAATAGCCCTGATGATACCATTTTTTGTGTGGCATTTTGTTTTGTGTATGATTGATTTAACCCTTTTTCAAGACTTCCATTAGTATGCTGTTTTCCAGTTGGTTTCGAAGCACCACTTTCAGGGGAACCATGTATTGTTGTTTGATTCAAATTCCCTATGTTTAAAACAGTACTAATTTGTGTATCTGATGAATCTTCATTTGTCTGAGATTCTGTTTCACTGTGTCTTTCATCTGAAAAAGTTAATAAAGAGTTAAACTGTAAATAAAGTAATGCTACAAAAAATTTACTAAATGATTATTATGATCATTAACTTATAACACAATGTAGTTGAATATGATATGGTTCCTCCGAAGTCTGCAAAAGTGCAAAGTGGTTAAAGAGTCAAGGTCGTCTATCATCTAAGTACTCCATTCGACAAACCTTTCTTTGACTACTGATATAAATTTAGATTCAATGCTTCTTCCACTTACTTGCAAATTAATGATTATTGAATATTATTATTATCATCAATTATTGAATTCTATATAAATATCAATTTACTATCAATATGTAAACTTTTCTAATTAAAATCAAATTGATTATGATCACTCAGCAACAGATAAACAGAATAATTTTTATTAGTGTAATATTTTATATGTAAATAAAATATTATTTATTTAAATGTAAAATATTATTAGCGTTAGCATTATATTAGCATTTCTGAAGTAATAAATTATACAACCCTTACTTTTAGTTTCAGCTGGATCCACAAGACCACTGACTGCCTGAAATAAATATATTTATTTATTGTTCTGTTCCAGCAATTAATATATATATATATATATATATATATATATATATATATATATATTATATATATACATATATATATATATATATATATATATATATATGTATATATGTATATATGTATATATGTATATATGTATATATGTATATATGTATATATGTATATATATATATATATATATATATATCATCAGATCCCAG